>CM035791.1:11161047-11761047 GCA_020466265.1 Siphamia tubifer
GTCCCAGAATTCCAAAGTACTAAATAGGAGTTGAGAAAAATTGCAGCTTTACGGATGGAGAACAAAAGTAAATGTCAAATGAAACATTTTAATATTTATCAATATCATATACATTTATTTACAATATTTATAACATACAAAAATAACTTTATATTCAAATGTATTTTGCAGAAATATATGTATGTATTAATTTGAAACACTGTGCTTTGAATATAACATAAGTAATAGTCAAATACCAATGCATTTTATTAAATGTAGTTTGGTTTTAGAGTTTATAAAATGAACCCAGATTGATGCAGAAAAAATATTTTTCACACATTTTTTCTCATTTCAAAATGCATTTTCTTGAAAACCGAAGGAATTATCTACAAAAATATAAGCCTGGTAATGTAATATTTTTGACGTGTTAACATTCCCTCTGTTTTCAATGGATTCAAATGAACATCAGTTGTCATTTATTTTCTTGTTCATCCTGATTCTTCGTGTTAGGTGATAAACCATCATAATTTTATCCATTTTTTATTTATGGAGCACAAAATTAAACCACAAAGGTTTCCAACACACAATAAAACATAATTATTTATTATTATTATTATTCATGTTATGCTTTTCTGTTTGTATTTAATCCTTAATATCAGATGGAAGAGTCTGGTTTATTCCAGCTCTATATGTAAAGTATCATAACGGGGGCGACTGAAGGGTTGGAGGTTCGATTCCTGCTCTGCCCTAGTCAGTCTGTTGTGTCCTTGCCTCCAGCTTCACTCACACTGGCGTATGAATATTCAGTGGTCGGTCAGAGGGACCGTAGGCTCGAAATAGCTGCCCCAGGGCAACTGTGGCTACATATGTAGTTTACCACCACCAGAGGGAGCATGTGAGAGTGAATGAATAATGGATCACTAATGTAAAGTGCTTTGGGTGCCTTGAAAAGCACTATAGAAATCTAATCCATTATTATAAGAGATTATATATACACTTTATTACATTGTGCTTTTTTTGCAGTGAAACTGTATTTGTTATTATTCTATGTAGTTTATTTACTATGTAGGTGTCATAAAATCTCAGGAGATTGAAAGTTGATTTGAAAATGTGACTTTTGGAGTAAAAGTCTATCATTACTTCTCCATAAAAGCCAGTGTTTCATTCACTGTTATGTTTTAAAGTGTCTTTTCCACCTGTGCACCAGCAGGTGCGGGGTCTTTAAGGGTTAATGGTCCACTTTGTTGTGGGTTCCAGGTCAGCTGAACTACGTGGGCTCCAGTCACCAGGTCTGGCACGTTCTGCTGGTTCTGATGTTCTACTGGTGGCACCAGACGTCAGGCTTCATCATGGCGTACAGGCACAGCCAGCCCTGCCCCGAAGCACCGTAGCACGCCCGCCAGGTGAGGCACGTTCACGCCCACCTCGCCATGATGTCGCCGGTAGGTAAATGAAACCACACAGACACTAATGACAGACTGAGATATGGGACAGATACGTGCTGGGTTTTTTTTTTTTTCTAGTATCAGTATCAGTCTGTTGCATTGGCTGATTTACTGACAGTTCACTGCACCTCTGAGTTCTCACTGGAAAACATATTTTGGTGTAGTAATATTTATTAGGTTAACTGTCAACATTTTTATTTTCTGAAGAATATCATTTGACAAAGAAAAAAAATCAATGTCATCTTAGAAATATGAGCTGTTTGTAAACTGATGCAGGTAGGACTGGGAAAAGTAGAATATGCTGAAAAAGGAACTCAACTTTGTAGGTGAAATGTACATATATAGACTAACAGTTTGCAAATCAATACATTTCAAGCTTTTATTTGTCTTGATTACAAGATTAAAATTTTCAGAGTTTTTGGATTTAATAATCTGTACTGTATTTTTCAGACAAGTTGTAGTTTTTCTTCATAGTTTGGCCGAGGGTGAAATTTATGTGAAATTAACAGATTATTATATAATTTCACACTGACAACCATAAGAGGGCGCTGTTGAGCACAAGCATAACTGTTAATGTTACGTTAACATATTAACAGCATGTTGTCATTTCTTTGTTTATGCATCATGCTAACGTTAGCTGAATGTGTTACATTAGCATACCATACACCTATTCAGCCTGTTGTTCTCTATTCTATTTTATTTTAAATTGCCTTCCAAGGTGAATGTTTTTAACGCTGTAAAGCACTTTGTGTTGCATTTTTTGTATGAAGAGTGCTATATAAATAAAGTTTGATTTGATTTGAAATGTCTGTTTTTGGTTTTGTATTTTATCAAATAAATTTCCTCCCCAAAAATGCGACTAGTACTCTGGAAAATATGGTAAATCATAATTAGTAAAACGACAGCAAAGAAATGCTGCAGGTATGCCAGTGTGCATGTCATGAGTCTATACAATGTGTTGGTTTCACCTTTTATATGACATTCAAATGATCTGAGTTATACCTTCAGGTGGGCGTGGCCGAGCAGTTACAGCCTTGCAAACTGGCTGTTCATTGGGCAATAACTTGTAAACCAGATAAATTACAGCAATTTGTCATACATATTTCTATAGGCTTTTATTAATAATTTAACATGGTTGAATTAAAGGTTTATCCTAAATCATTTTTAAATACAAAATTAGCCAAAAAACATGCTTGTCAGTAGCCTAGCCGTGCTATCCCTATTCATTACATGTATAGGTCTGGGAACGCTTCATAGTCAGGGGAGGCGGGGCTAAAAGGTTGTTTTTCAAGTCCTCTGTATGCAATAGGATGGTACTACAACCAATCAGTCAAATCTTTAGGATGACATAGTTGGATGCCGGAAAGTTCACGAAGGAGTCTGGAGAAAGTTAGGAATGACTAAACAAAATGGTGGATTATGGAGCTGAACGACTGTTGTTGTTAGTGTAAAAAGAATTTAAAGATTGTTGACGTTTTCTCACATTCTTCACTCATCTTTAATAAAAGGAAATCACCACCTGTTGTTCTTCTGCTATTGTTGTGTCCAGCGTTACTTTGTTACGCCCGCCCTCTGACTCTATACTTCACTGTGATTCGTCGGCCAGTTTCAGTGAAATTTAGCCAAAAGTTACATTGAGCAAAACTCGACTACAGCAGTAGAACATTAGATGTGCTGCTGGTAGGTGGGTCTAGCACGGCTAGGCTAGGCCATCACAGAACTACAAGAACAGAACATCACCTTACACAAGGTCATGCTGTTCTTGCTCAAAATTTTGGGCAAAAAAAAGTTTGAAGATGTTGATAAACTATATTGAGGCCAAAAATGGGAACAACAAACTATACGGTTATGGATTTACAGAAATGTGTTGAACCAGTTGTTAGGTTTAGGGGGCAATTACCTTTTCACACCACTGTCTGTATGATCATGTGTCTTTTGGGGACAAAATAAAACCACTGAGACTTTATTGATGAAGTTTAATCTTAGTCTCACTGCTTGTTTCTTCTTCTGTGGTTTTTCAGGGTCTTAGCAGCACTGAGGCTCCGCCCACCTGAACCCGAGGGTCTTCAGCCCATGTCTGACGCTGCAACGGGCGTCAGAGAGACCCCACCCCCTTCACTGCAAATCCACTAAACCACACGTAAAGTCACTAAAACCCTTGAAGACTGAGCTCAGCATCAGTCAAGTAGCATTTACCTTTAACCCAAACACTTCTGTAAGTGCCTGGAGTTGAAAACGTGCTTATTTTTTTACCTATTTGAACTGATTTTTATGACTTTTGGACACCATTAAAAGTGTATTTTGATGATTAAACCATGTGCAAAGAGATAAAAAAAATCAATCAGCCTTTAGTTATTGATGAAACGTCCTTTAAAAGGGAAAATGATCCAGAACTTTGCACAGTTTCAGAAGAAAAATGCCCGATTAATATAAAAGAAAAAAAAAAAAATCCAAAAACCAAAGACTCAAACCGTGGCCGTGTTTTTAATCCAGTGACTGTTTGAATCTGTCGGGCTCGTTTCTATGGCGATGGAAGAATGTTACCGCTGGATGCTTTTTTTGGGAGACGTCTTTACAGGATTTTTGTTTTTGTCGTTTTGTTTTGAATCGCTAACTTTGCCGTGTTTGTGTTTGAGGAGCAGCTAAAGCTAACGCTGCTAATGTTTGCGATTCCACGCTGTACGTTTACGATGGCGTCGATGAATGTTGAGGTTTCTAGTCAAACATCGTAGCAACATGTTAAGTTTCACCATAAATCGTCTTATACGAACTCTGTACATTTTCACACTTTTCTTTTTTTTTCTTCTTAAATCTCAGCTTGGTGATTTCAGAAAGTTATCAAAACACTCAACTGTCTTAAAGGAGCCGTTTAATTTTGACGTGTAATTTTTTTTAATCAAACTAACAAAAACATAGGATTAAATTTAAAAAGAAGCGACAAAAACAGACGCAACTGTTTTATTCTATAAGTGGAAAGAACACAGTTTGAGGCTTATGAAGGTAAATGTACATATTTTAAACATCGCTAGTGTTACAGGTTACACGACACAATGGTTCACATTGTGCATATATCGGTGCATTATACCATATTTACTGATTTTTGGAAAACAAATTATATATTAGTTTGAAATTCACAGTTCAGACGCATCATTAGTTCCACTGTTAATGAAAGTGGGTGATTATGAGTTTTACTGTGACTGTTTTCACTCTTAAAAAATAAACTGCATTTCAGACCAGTTAAAGCATAGTTTGGAAAAAGGAACGCACTCAAACCAAGGAATTGAAAACACAGTCTCAGCTGATAGTTTAAATTATAGCTTTATTTTTAGCAGTTACACATCGACATGAATTTTCTTTTTCTGAAATCCATGTAGGTAAAAAAAAAAAGGCCCAATTTGTGGCAAAAATGTTCTCACTTGAATTTATCTGTTTAAATTGTCTAGTAATATGTGAAGAGATCGAAGCTATAATAGACTAACAATCTTTACAGTCAGTGTGTTTGTGTTTTTTGTGGAAATATTACACATCGCTTCTTTTAATTTCCTCTATTTTTCCATCACTGGCCTTAGTAATAGTTTTGTAAAATGCAAACATGAATCATTTTAGTTTGAGGTTCCACATACAGACCAGTTGACCAAACGTAAACTTACTTTTTTTACACTGAAACAATCATTTCACAAAAACTGTCTGAATAATTCTGAACATTTTGACTTGTCTCAAGTGTAAGTTCATTAATATTCTGCCTCTTATTTAATGTTTTTGATCCAGTGGGATCTGTAACAGGTGTAAATTCCATTGTTGTTTTAAAGGATAGGACAGATGTGAACACTTTCATCACATCATTTAAAGGTTAGAGTTGACATTATTTCGTTATCATTGACGCCTCTGGTGTTTGCGTTAACGTACAGTTTGGAATCAGGACGGTGTTTGAGAATCACTGGTTAAAGTCTGGATCTGTGCAGGTTAAGTCGAGCAGGTTTCATCTCTGCCGTTAAACTTAACTCCGTCGTTTTCTACATGGCGGTCAAGCTTGTGTTTTTCTGTCGGACAGCGTAAATAAACTGTAAATCCGCATCGTGCAATGTTTCAGGTCGTCTGGTTTTCGTACATTTTACTGCTTCATGTGTTAGAACTTCACGTTTTATGTCAGTATTTGATGGTGAAGCGGACGCTGCTGTCACTTTAGAACGAGAACACGTGTATTTTGTGTTTATTTAATGTTTTTTTTGTTTTAGATCAAGGCTAATGTTCTCTGGTGTTGTAAGACTTTTGTTGTATTTATTCAGTAGGAACCTGCTCTGGAACTGATCGAGGATTTGTTTTTGTTTTGTTTTTTTCTTCAGACTCGTTTTGTACAGATTAAATTTTCCATGTTGACTTTTTCTTACCTGAACGATCAAAACTGTTAAACTTGACTCTAAATAAAAGAATTAACCATGAACTGGAGACGAGTGTCAGTGCTTTAATTTACCGTAGTTCAGACCAGACATGGGGGCTCGAGTCTGAGACTTGGATTTGTGATATGACTCGCTAGTTCATTATCATGGAATTATTTATTTTATTTACTTTGTTTCAGTTTTTCCAATGTGTTTCCTGACATTATGAGAAAATCACAGGTAGAATTAATAGTTTCCCTCCCTTGATATTTATGCAAAGGTTTGTAACATGTGCTGCCACAGGGTTCAAATTACAAATACATTATATTTGTAATTTGATCAAAATACATTGATCAAATTTAAACAAAGCTTTTGGGATGTTTCTTCATATTGCACATGTATTGTTGTGATCAATTTTGATGGTGTAGTATGAAATAACAGAGTATATAGTACAGTAAGGCCTACATGCTCTCACCACACTTAATTACTACATACTTAATCCAAAACAGTACAGCAATGCGGTGTTATCTCAAATAGTATCTAATGTGAAAACGTTAATTTCAGCCATTTGAGACTTGACTTGGACTTGTAAGAAGTGACTTGTGAACATCTCTGGTTCAGAAACAGATTCTGGGAAAACACGTTCTCAGATAAAGGTGTCATTCCGCTTAAAACTACTTTTTCACGCTCCTTTTGGAATCTGATGGGTAACCCCGAGTTATCAACACATGCTGTATTTACCATTCATAGAAAACAGAGAAACAAGTGACTCGGAAAAAGCCCGTCCACTACACGTCATGTGGACATTAGCGTCACCCACGTTATGCAGGTGGTCCCCCTGCTTGTCCCCGTCTGAAGTAGCATTAGCATCTACTGGACAAGAGAAGACGGTGCCACAGTTGCTGCACAAACTTGGGGAAAAAAAATGGCATCACAAACTGGTTCATGTGTTCTCTGTGCAGGGTCCCCATGGATCCTTGAACAGTCTGAAAAGGCATTGAATTACTTGTTCTAAAAATAAGACCTTAATTGGCATTAAAATGTCTTAAATAGAATTTTCAAAAGTCTTAAAAAATTGGACATTAGTAAGATTTCTTAGTTTGAAATTAAAGTATTTGGTAACATTTAAACTGTATATTACAAAAATAGTTTAGGGTGAGTAGAAAATGTGGACACATCATTCTGTGGGTGTAGTATTCCTTTAACTTTACTGAGTTTTGTGTGTGTTATATATTCAAAATAAAAAAAAAACTGGTTCATGAATGTAGCAGCAACTGGACCAAATAGTCGTGTTCCATTTAAAATAAACAGTTGGTAAAACTGCCCCAGGTAATTCCTCTGGTGTTTTCTTTCCCTTTTCAATTTTGGTTCATTGTCGGCTTGGTCTTAAATTTCAAACAGCATTAAAGTTTTCAATTTAACTTGCCCTGAGCTGTAGGAACCCTGTTTGGGGAAATAAAGCTTTTTTTTTACCCTGCAAGTTTTCAAAACAAGTGATAGCACGAAACCTAGCTGGATGTTACTCTCGATGGTAAACACACACATTTGAAATTCATCCCATTACAAGTAAATGGAGAATTCAGTTTTGTTTTTAATTAGGAAAAATTAAACTTTTACTTACTTTTCCCATAATGCAATGACATCCATTCTAGGTCACTGGAAATCTATAAACCAAATGTGTTATGAATTCAACCAATTATTTTCTTGCTACACACATTTGAAATGTTAGCCATTATATGTAAATGGAGGAAAAAATATTTAAAAATTGATCAAAAATGTGAATTTTTACATACTTTTCCAAAAATGCAGCATTTATTCTGTATTACCAGAAATATATAAACCAAATTTGGTATGAATTCACTCAATACTTTTGCAGGCTTTTGAAAATGTTCCCATTGAAAGTACATGGAGGGAAATGTATTATTTTTTAATTCATAAAATGTGACCTATTTTAGGTCACTGGAAATCTAAATTCAACCAAAAAATTCTACCAGTTGTTTTCCTGCTACACACATTTGAAATTTTGCCCATTCTATTCACACAGGGGGAAAAAAGATTTAAAAATTAATAAATGTGAATTTTTACCTACTTTTACTGAAATGTAGCAGCATCTATTCTATAAACTACATTTGTTATGAATTCAAACAATTATTTTCCTGCTACACATATTTGAAATTTTGCCCATTATATGTCAATGGAGGAAAAAAAGATTTGAAAATTAATAAAAAATGTGAACTTTTACCTACTTTTCCCAAAATGCCGCAGCATCTATTCAGGGTCATTGGAAATCTATGAACTAAATTTGGTATGAATTCAACCAATAGTTTTGCTGTTACAGGTTTTTGAAAATGTTCCCATTGTAAGTAAATGGAGGGATTTTTTTTATTTTTATTTTAATTCATACAATGTGAACTTTGACCTACTTATACCAAAATGTAGTGACCTATCTTAGGTCACTGGAAATCTATAAACCAAATTTGGTCCAAATCGTTTCCCTGCTACACACATTTGAAAATGTTCCCATTATAAATAAATGGAAAAGAAAGATTTAAAAATTCAGAAAAAATTGTAACTTTGACCTTTTACCAAAATGTGATGAGATCCATTCTGGGTCACTGGAAATCTGTAAACAGTATTTGGTATGAAATAAACCTATAGTTTTGCTGCTGAAGTGTTAAAACATTTGATCTATGACACCTGAGGGGGAAAAAAAATCAACGTTAATATGGTAACCGTGGCAACATGGAAAAGTCAAAAGCCTTAGTTTTCTTCTCTTCATTCACCTCATGCTGCTCTGAGATGAATCCTTTTATTGCATCAAACAGCAGAATAGCGATAAATACAACATCACATCGACCTCAATGAAAATAAACAGGAAGTCGGATGAAATATTTCCACTACAGGTTAATGTGCCAGTGGTTTTTATTTTTGTATTTTCAGGTAAACGCGGTGTTTAAGGCCGTCGATGGAGCAAACGCACACGGACCACGAGTTCACGGAAGAGTTCGGCGAAGACCGAGAAAAACCTGATTTCAGTCGCAGATTTCTCAGTGTTCCCTTTTTTTTTTTTTTTTTTTTTATGCTGGAGGAAACATTTCCCATGAATCCTTCAACAGAAACAGTTGAAAGCGTTGGTTCAACACCAGCTCAAAAAGGAACTGGTGGGATTTTCTGAGAAAAGAAGCGAAAATAACTTTCATGATTTCACAGTTTGTTCAATATTATGCGATAAATGATAGAAATGCTACAGATTTAATTGAATGTATTTTGGGTTGAAGCTGAAACACTATTTATTGTGGAATAATTTTCTTTATTCGTGAACCTTTAAAGTCATTCTTGTATTGTCATTTATTACAATAGTTTTTTTTTTTTCATTCTATGCGTCGCATTCTACATAACTTTGTGCCAATAATAAGCATCTTAAAAAAGCGTATTAAAACCTGCAGTTCCTCGAATGTCCACTGCGGGGGGCAGGGTTATATAAAACTCATCTGTTTACATCAAATTAAGGCTTTATGTTCTGTACAAATAAGGGCGTGGTCACTGTGGCTGACAACTAGCATTAGCATTAGCTCAGCTGTTGAGTTAGACATTCAGAGCTCATGACGTTTACTTTATGACCATAACCACAGTAAATTAGACACATTAGCTAATACTAGCATTAATGTGTATTGGTTTATATGGACTGTCTGCTAGCTGCTAATTAGCTCAGGAATTATTGGTCTGTTTATACATTTATACTGGGATTGACATAACTGTATGCATTTGCATTTATTTAGTGGATGTCGGCGGGGTTTATATGATGCTGTTAGCGAATGTGGTTGGGGCTTATATAACACTGTTAGTGAATGTGGGCGGGGTTTATTGTGACTGATCGTGGATGTGGGTTATATTAATGTGTGGGTGGGGCTTATTACAATGATGCTAATAGTTGTGGGTGGGGCTTATTAAAACACTGTTAATGAGTGGAAGAGTTTTCAGTACATTTTAAGTTTCATATTTGAGTGGAATTAAAAATAAAAATTAATCGGAAGAAAAGTTTCACAATTTGTTTTTGTTTATTTTCTTTTCTAGAAAATCCCGTCCGTTAAGGGTGTGGATGAGTGGGTTTGACGTCACTGAAACAAGGATGGAGTTCGTGGAGTCGCTGTAGTGGTCGAAGTTCCTCAAATACAAAAATCTTCGACTAGTAAAAGTCATCTAACGTGGCTTCGTGTTTCAGATCGAAACAGGAAAGTGTGGAAATAAAAAAACAAAACAAAAAACCTTCACAGTACTCACAGGTTTTACTGCTAGAAAAAGAAAATAAAGAGGCTAAAGTCAAACCTGTTTCAACTCTTTTCAGTCCAAACATCCCTTCTAGTGGAATCAAACAGAACATCTGCATAGACAAAGATCTGATACTAAGTCAAACCGAGTGGTTACAGGACGACGCCCAAACTGTCCCGCTAGCGTTTGTCCATTTGGGCGCCGATTTTTTATTTTATTTTTTTCCCGAGGTACTGTGCGTCAAGGCCGAGCCGAGCTCAAGTAAGGCTTTGTGGTGCTAAAAAATAAAACAACAAACACAAACTGGTCGGTCACAAGGCAAGGCCGGAGCGAAGCGATCCTGGAGCGGGTTCCGAGTTTCCGAGTGTTTACAAATGCAGCATGAAAGGCCAAGATATGTGGAAGCCATGCCCACTTCAGGTTCCGAAAAAGCAGGAGGAGACACTCCCAAAACCCAGAGCGGAGCAGGAAGACACAGGAAAACAACCGACCGCCAGGGTCAAAGGTCAGCGCTGGATGTTTATAGAAACCATGGAGACGTTTAATGTCCAGACTCAGAATAAAAGTCTAATTCAGGTGTAATTTTATTTTACTTGGTCCAGGATACTGTGCAATCTTTTTAATATATATACGTATGTTCTTATTCATGCATCACCTACATCTTTTATTACTTATTTTAGTAATCTATTGTTTTTATGTTGTACCGACTGAACTTATTGTACATTGTTGTATGATGACGATAAAAACTATTGTTTTCTAACAGGGTTTGAAATAAAAACAATAATGACTTATGAAATAACAGTTTTATATGAGGGTAAATGTTATTGTATTTGTTTGTTGTTAAAATGACTCATATTTTGGTTTTTACTTAATGACTTAATTCATTTTCAATTTAAAAACAAACCTTATGGTGTATGGAGTCAAGATTTATCCCAATATAAAACTATTTTCTGACATTAATTATTGCTTTTATCCAAAACTCTGTTAGAAAATAAACATGTTACATGTTTAAATCCCTGTAGTGGTTTAAGGTTTTACAACCGTATTGAATAGAAATGACAGTTTTTATGGTTCTATTTAAGCATGTGGTCAGATTTAAGGAGTGTCACGATGGTCTGGTTTAATACACGTAAAAAAAATAAAAACAAACTAAAATATTTGGACTTTAAACAGAAAAAGCAAAGATGTTTTTCCCTTTTTCTCCCCGATTTCTAATCCAACTCCTCATGATGTAGAATCATACGAGAATGTTTGGAAAAAAAAGCTCAGTTTTATCCATAAACACAGATCTGTCACTTTAAGGTCAGTTCCAGAATAAAAGACCATCATTATGTGCTTTCCCACAGTAGGAACCTCTGTAGTTCCTGGAACCCCCCCCCCCCCCCCCCCTTTCCCACAGCATATGATAGTTCCTACTCACAGGTAGGGGCTTTTTTAGTTCTATAGGAACTATATGACGTAGTGATTGGTAGAGCCGAGGCCACGCCTATTTCCTCATCTTGCAGAACGACTGTCTTTAAAACTATCCGTGTAGCATCAGCTGTGTGGAGACAGTAATAAATAAATGGACCGACGACCGTTTGACCATAATTAACATTCCTGAGATACAGAACATAAACGCTGTGGCCTCATTCTATATTCTAGTTTATAGTAGCGCTGTCTTCTACTTCCTTGTGTGATTGTTGAATTTATTGCTGAACTGTCGTGAACGTTAGCCTCACATTGGCCCCTCCCATGGTTCCTACTGCTCTGCCAGAAAGAAAACCAAAGGTTCCCTTCGAACATTAGGCGTGTTTCCACTATTGGAACTTCCAGGACTTTTTTGGGGAACGTACTTTGACCATGTCATGAGTTAGCCTGGTCCTCTCAGGTGTTGTGTCTCCATACAGAATGACCCTGTAAGAACCTTGCGATGACATCATCATATCACATCCGTTGCTATGGTAACATCTCTAATAAAAAGCACCAAAACAAAGCAGTAGGACAGGAGGTAATTACAACAAGACTAAACATGGACACTGTTCTTGTCCATTCTATCTTTTTATTTTCACTGTTCTTCTGCTTCGTCATGTAGTGAACTTCCACCAGCATCTACTCTTGAGTCATTTGTCGCGATCTGATGATGTCATTTGCAACAACCAATCTGCAAGTCTTTGGCCCAGTGACTCTACCGGGTAGCTCTGGAGTACCTACCCTCAGGCATACCGTGAAATTCCTGTAAAATGGTCGATAATGGAAACACGCCTTATATAGATCTATTTAGAACTATTTAGTTCCTAGAACTAGTCTGTGGGAAAGTACCTATGGTTCGATTTAGACTGAAAAGAAAGTAGAAGCTGAGGGTAAAAAAAGAAAAACTCATTTATAGATTAAAGTATCACTGTGGCTCAGAAGAAAAAGGTTGAACTGAAAAGGCTGAACTTTAACAAATTAACATTATTAATAATATTAAACCAGACCAGGGTTGTGTCTGTTCTAATCCAAGCATTTTTATGAATCTTTTCTCATTGTCTCAATTTTAGATTTATACTATGGTACATTTTTTGGTTTCACAATAACCGTTTCCATGGTTTCCATGAACACACAGTGATGCCCTTATTTCCTGGCGTCCAGGTTGGAGTCACTGTTTAGAAGGAAACGGTGCGGCACCAAAGGGGTCGAGCTCCACCGTCTGTGGTGCAGGTGGCTGCTGCTGCGGTCCGCCATGGACGACCATGTCTGTGAACGGCACTGCCCCAAAGTCGTCCATGATCCTGCTCTCCTCCAGGGTGCCATGCAGGGGTCCGGCCCACGACTTGGTGTTGGCGGCACCCATGTCGCTCTTGGTGTCGAGGCCTTGGTACTGGCCGTGGCGGCTGCCATCCTGAGGGTGAAAGGGTTTGGCTCCAAACGGATCCAACAGCGCATCTTCGCAAGGCAGCGGCGCTGCCTTGTCCTTGCTGTCGCCCATGGTGATATCCACGCTGATGTTCTCCTTGGAGTCTGACGTGCTCAGGAACTCATTGCTACTTTGCGAGTCTCTGCGGCCAACTTTCTTGTGCCTTCGGACTCGCTCCGGCGTCCGGAAGGTGGGTTTGTTGGACTTGCGGCCCCCAGTCGGCGTCCCGTGGTGGCGTTTTCCGTTGCTACCGCCGCCCACAGCGGCGTCCTGCTTGGTTTTGCGTTGCCGTGATGAGAGCTTCTGGAGGCTGCGCTGCTTCAGCCTCTGCTGCTGTGGACTTGGGGATTCCTCGTATGATGGCCTGAAGATGTCCTCAGCGCTGCGGGAAGTGGTTGGAGGCTGGGGGGCATGGCCCGGCTGGAACGGGGAAAAGCCAAAAATGTCGATGCCATCAGGGGAGATGGGTGGAGTCTGGCCCATGGAGCCATCGCTCTTTCCAGACTTGGAAAGGTTCCGGCTGAACGGTGCTTTGGTGAAGACATCAAAGTCGTCGGGCGCTGGCTGCTCGCAGCTAACCTGCCTGAACGGTGCTTTGGCGAAAATGTCCATGCTCTCTGAAGGCCCGACCCCACCTACGAAGGGGACAGCACCAAAGACATCCACGTGCTCCACGCTTGGTGCCACCCTCGCAGACGGTGACTCTGGGGGCGTGATCAGAGTAGTCCCAGACTCCTCCCGTTGTGGGGCCCTGGCGGCGGCGGCCCCTGCCTTCCCTGCCGACGGTTTCTTTGAGCGAGATTTGTTCCGGCGGGGGTCGTAGTCCGAGTCAGAGCTGTGTTTATCATCATCGTCCTCAGCATCGTCCTCCGAGTCCATGAGCAGAGGCCTCTGTCCGATGTTCTCGGGCTCGGTGTCGTCACCGTGTTCGCTGTTCAGACCTTCATCATACTCCGCCTCCTCGTCTTCACTGCTTTTTGGCGAAGGAGGGTCAGACTCAAAGTCGCTCTCTGACTCGTCTCCAGCTCGGTTGCTCCTTTTACCTGCTTTATGCTCTTTGACCATTGGAGGCGCTAAATCATCTGCAGCCGTTGGAGAAGGGGCGGGGCCAGAGGTGGGGAAGGGGGCGGGGACAGCAGCCTCTTCACCCGTAGACTCCGCCTTCACAACAGTCGAACCTGTAGGAAAAGGAAACAAAGTTCAGTTTGTGATTCTGTTCATTTTAGGATAAAGTTAATTTAAAGACAGATTAATAACTATTAATGAACACATTTTAATGAACTGATGAGTTAATGGATCAGTGAGTCGACAATTTTTTTCCTTAAATCATTAATAAAATGACTTTTTCTCTTCATTAAACAATTTTGAATGTTGACATTTATTCAAACTTTACAACATGAAACCCTTAAAACTATTAAGTGCATTTTAATAACATCTATTCAATGCGTTTTGCTGCATTTGTGTTAATTATTTTGGTTTAATGTGTTTTTATTTGATAAAATTTCAGTATCAATGTTTTACAGGAAATTATGAAAACAGATTTATTAACATGACATGAATTCAAAGAAATATATTCCATAATTGTGCAACAACAGTTTAATTAAAAACTGTAATATTGTTAAATTCAAAAACAAATACTATATTTTCTTTGCTTCAGTTTCCTTTTATTCTCTATATTTTAATAGATTTAGACTTTGTTCTCACATCCTTTAGGTTTAGTGCATTTGTATTTAATCATTATTTTAGCTTAAATGTGTTGAACAATTTCATGTTTTAAGAGACAAAAAATAAAGAAAATATAAATAAATCTGACTCAAAGTTAAAGTTCATTATTGTCAGTATATTTTAATCTCTCTGATGTTAAAATGCTCAAACTGTATATTATAACTGTATATTATAATTCTATTCTACTCTCTGTGGTTCAGTTACTTTTAGCTGTAAAACTATGCTTGAATACTTATGTATATTATTTTAGTTTAAATGTGTTGAAGAATCACATGTGTTAAAAGAAATTTACATTTATTCTCTACATTTTTATACTTTCTACTCACTTGCTTTGAATTTTTAATCCATTTGTGTTGAATTATTATTATAGTATTTTATTTTTTCATCTTAAATGTGTTGAACAATTACATGTGTTAAGAAAATGAATAAAATAAAAATACATTTGACTCAAAGTTCATTATTGTCAGTATATTTTTTTAATTTCTCTGATGTTTTAGCTCTAAAACTATCATTATTTTTTACACTTTAATAACATTTGACTGTTTCACTGAAGTGTCTGTGCTTCTACTGGAGTAAAAAGCTTGGGGTTTTTTTTGCTGGTGTTGTTTAGTCTAATAACCCTGGTTGGTTCGTTTGCACTTTAATCTTAAATATTCTACTGAGATTCTCACAGATGTTTGATAAAATGTACAGACGGACGCTCCAGGATTATACGTCTGACATCTGGATCTGTCTCAGTCTGAGTTTCACTTTTCATTTCTAGTTTAAATCCCACAGTTTTGTCTGATTTTGCAGCAGAAGGAAGATCACAGCGCATCAATATGTTCCAGAAGCCGCTCTGACGTCTTTACTTTTAAGAAAATCATTACAACCCACCCCTGATCAAATAAAACAAGGACACTAGACAGACACAACATTTTATGAAAACCTAAAAACTATATATATATATATATATATATGCTTGAATACACTTATTTAAGTACTCATGTATATTATTTTATATATATTATATAATCCAAATTCCGAAAAACCTTTACGGCAATTTTTCATCTCCGAATATGAAAGATTAAATTCATGAAACGAACCTCCTGGTATGAACAGTACTGTATGTATTGTACTTATTCACGTACGGTACATATTGTACGTAAATACGCACTATACGTAGCATCCTATTGTCTATGAGAGCTACCCATGATGCTTTTCGTGAGCCTCTGACCACATCACAGAGCACTAACACGTGTAAAGGAGAGAGTTACTATTGTTTGGTGAGTTTTTCCCAGTGTGTTCATTTAAACTTTATTACAGTACATATTCATTATTCATCATTCGCCCGAAGAAAGTGATTCCTGGTGCGAATGAAAAGAAGAAGTGGCTGCGTTATCAATAGAAGTGAAACAGGAGATGATATAAAAGGAGGAGGCAGTCATCATTCCATCTATCTTGTACATTTTAGGAAGATAATGAACCGTCATCAAAAACAATCATCTTTGGATCGATATTTCACCAAACATTGTTGAAGGTGAAAGTGACAAAACAACCACAATGATATGAAAATTATTGACATGTTTGGTTCATTTTAATGGTTTATTCTACAGCCTTCTAGAACGTTGCGACAGCTCCCATTCACTTTGTATTGACGTTCCCATCGTTCAGCGGGCATATTTTTTTTTTCGATAACCACCCGCTAGAGCTGGGCAAAAAATCGATTTAGATTTAAAGTCGAGTTTTATGACAAAATCGATTCATATTTTAGGAAAATTGTGCAATCCGATTCCCCTCCACACGCACTTCTTTTCCTTCGCAAAAAGAAAACCATGAACCAGGCTGCTTTCCGTAGTTACACATCTGAAGCGAAAGCATCCAATGGGGGGGGCAGAACTCTTAGAAAAGGCAGAGACTAGCGGTGCCAGTACTTCTTCAAAATGTTCAACAAACACTGACTGAAAGCTTTTCTCGCGGCACACCTTATCAGAGTCCTGCACGGTTCTGATTTTGACATACCGCAACCGCCCGTACCCGTCATGTTTAAACTCCGACCCGTTTTCCGACGAAAAAAAAATCCACACCCGAACGACCCGCTATAAATGAACCCGATATCCGAACCGAACCCGTATCCGACACAGCACAACATTTTTAACCCGTTTCGTGAAAATTTGCGGTTTACCCACGGGTACCCGAACCTCTGCACCTTATGATAAACATGGAGCACGATGGGGAGCGATAACAGACGCAATAACATCATATATCCAAAATATTGGTAACATGTTCAGGTTTATTGAAGTAGCTTGATTGATAATTAGGTTTTGTTTTATTTTGTCCTTACAAAGTAAATATGTTACTAGTTTTATTTCTATCTTACTTTTGCACAACTACGTTTTTTGCAATGTTTTTCATATAATATGAGTATTAATGTATATTGTTTTAGTAGTTAAAATATTTTAAGCTTTCTTTTTTCCAACAAAATGTATCTTTTGCACTATTTTTTTTGCACTGTTTTTCCTGTAACAGTGGTGGATATGTCTCGACTTACTACAGTTCAAAGTCTCAGGTTGCAGTTGCACCTTTTGCACAACTGATTTATTATTTACAGTTATTTGTAGAAGTATTTTTGTTTTACATGTTATTTAATTTAAAAAGAAGACGAAAGAAACCACGTTTCTAGTGTTTTCATTTTCATTTAGCCCACGTGGGAAAAAATCGTATCGTGAATCGAGTCTTTTTTTGAAAAAATCTGAGATTTTTTTAAAAGAGAAAATCGCCCAGCCCTACCACCCGCTGCACCATTAACACCCACTGCCAATGGCAATGGGTTTTGTCACTTCAGATTCACCGTACCGTATCACTCCGCAGGTAGTTTGGCCACTTTGAAAGTAAATATTCGCTGCATTGTAACGACTATTTTATCCAATCTGTTATAGTAGTAGCAGTAATAAGCTTTAATAACCCGTAGAATAAGTGGGATAATGTATATCCCACGCGTTACTATTGAAAAATAGTACTGTGCTGTAGCCCTTGGTTAATGTTCAATGTTCAGTCAGTGAAGACATTTACCCACTGAGACTAATAAATCTAAAATCTACATTTTCCTTTACTTTTAACACATAGATCATACAAAATGTGTATACTTTTATCATTTTTAAAGGGTTTGAGGGGTAGTGTCAGGCCTTTTACATGAAAATGCAAATATTTATGAAAAATTCATGGTATGAAACCATTTCTGGAACAAATTGATTTTGTAAGTTAGGTACCACTGTGTGTGTATGCATATATATATATATATATATATATATATATATATATATATATATATATATATATATATATATATGTGTGTGTGTGCATGTGAGTATAACCCTCTGAGGACTATTTCAAAAATGTATCACTTTGATTTCTATGTTTTGAAGGATATTCCATCGAAATAAATGTGAAAAGTAAAAAACAAAGAAAGAAAAGTTGAAAAGCAGGTGTTGAACGTGTCTCTGGGTGTTTATGGGTTAATCAGACTTTAGGATGAACACCCTGAAGCTGTCAGTTACTTCTACAACTTCCAAAAAAATAAAGCTTTGTTCACTCTGTTCTTTATAAATTCTATAAATTCTGAAATATTTTTTTTGGCTTTGGTTGAAAATTTGTGCCTCGTATAAATTTATTTCCAGGAGATTTGCATAATGCCGGCTTAGAAATTAGCCTAATTAGCACGTGGACCGTCTCCAATTATCCTGAAAATAAACGGTGCCACAAACAATGAGCCAAATGATTGTTTCCTATTAGTGGAAGCTCAACAGAAGAAAGAAAGAAGATGGAAGGAAGAGAAGGGCCTCCTGCTGTGAGAGCAGAAATGAAAACCTCTCCTCATCTACACTCTTCCAAACTGGCGTCAGCGTCGCCAAAAGCTTTGTTGTCGATAAATGAAACAGTAAAAGATAAAAAAGTCTGTGGAATAAAGTGTATGAATCTGCATCTGTCTGCTTCCCCCCAGAGTCCAACCAGTCAAATCTGATCTGAACCAACGACAACGTCAAGAATCATAGAAAAAAAAAAAAAAGATTAAGTCGGACAGAAAATAAAAGAATCAAAGTCTGAAATAAAGATGAAGTGATGAGATGGTTCTGTGCGAAAGTTCTACTGATCACATGATTTAGATCTGATGAATGTAAAGGATGAAGAACAGGAAAAACAGACTCTTATTAACTCAAGTGGATGGATTTAGTTTAGAAAAAAAGAAACGAAAATGAACAGAAAAACAAAAAAGCAAAATGAAAAGACAAAAAAAAACACTCCAAAATGAATGGAAAACGAAAATAAGCAACAAAATGAACTAAATAATAAACAAAAAAAGAACCCAACATGAAGAAAAATAAATAAAATGAACAAAAAAATTACAAAAAAAAAATCTTCAACCCCCCCAATGAACAAAAAAGAATAAAATGAACAAGAGAACAAAATAATCAACAAAAAATAACAAAAAGTTAAAATTTTTTAAAAGAAAACAAAAGGAACTTCACAAAAATAATACAAAATGAAAGACAAATAAAATGAAAAAAATAATCCATATAATAAAAAAAGATCATTTTAAAAAATGAGCAAGGAAAAAAACAAACAAAATGGAAAATAAATAAATCAACAAAATGTTCTTTAAACCAAAGTGGTCGTATTTAATTTGACCTTCGTTTGTCCTGAACATTCTATTCAGTTTTATTCATTCATTTTCTGATGTTTTATTCCAGGTTTTATTCATCACATGTCAGATATTTATAAGTGCTCTGTTTCTTCTCATCATGGGGTCAAAGGTCATGTGACGTTAACCTTTTTTTTTAGGCTCAACAGGATTTTCTTGTCATAAATAAAGAAAGCAGAATGAGAAATTTAAAAACAGAAATAAGAATATAATTACACTTTTATCCATTATGTATTTATTCTCAACTTTAGACACACTTGTGCAAAATAAATTATTTTTTCATTTATCGAGTCACTTCCTTCATTGGTTCTTGAATTAAAAGTTTGTCCACTTACACCATTAATTACATTAATGGTGTAATTACCTTGATTTAAATTTGGAATTAAGATAAAATCATTAAATTGTGAATTATCAGATGGTTGGATTCTACTTATTTGACTGAGTTTCAACATTAATGACAAATAATGTATTTATTCAGATACTTAATGAAGTTAAAACATGAACTAAACCATACGTCAACATAATATGAACTTCTTACCAGGTCACTATTTTAATACCTATATATTCAGCTGTCATATTAATGCACCTGCACTTGTCGCACGTCAAATCGAAGTGAACAAACTCATCTATAAATATACAAGAGAACAGCTGTACAATAAGTGTCCACTATGCATTAAAGGGTTAAAAGAATTAACCTTAATAGCGTGGGGTGACCCTTAACTTCAGTGGCAGAAACTGCTGACCATGTATTATTTGTTCATTCGTTTTTCAAAATAAAACCAAAAATAAAACAACGTAAAAGCAACTGATTTCTTCATTATTTGTTTCAAAAACCAAAATGAAAAACAGGGATAGTGATGCATTTTTTTTTTTCAGTTTTCCTTTTTGTGTTTAAATCAATATTAGAAAAAACTAATAATGGCCGTTTCCTGTTTCATTCAATTTTGACCTGAAGCAAATTGAATAAACTGGAAAATAATCTTAACAACCAAAAGTCCATCAGACTTGAAGATCATTATGGTCTTCAGGTGACCCTCTTAGTTTCCTGAAATAGGACGTAGGTTTACATCTTTATCACAGTGGGTCACGGTCATTTCCAGGTTTTTCAATTTGCATCATGTCAAATTGGATAAAATGTAAAATGGCCATTATCCATTTTTCCCCCATTACTCATTTATACACAAAAAAGAAAACTGAAAAACCGTGTCGTCCCACTTTTTTCATTTTGGTTTCGGAAAAAAATAATGAAGAAATTACTTGTTTCTTTTGTCTTATTTTGGGTTTTATTTTGAAAAGCTAATCAACAAACGATACACGGATTCTACAACCATAATCTATATGTTTTTTTAATGTGTATTTTTGAGCTACATTAACTTCTTACCAGCCTTATGTCCTGGTTCCAGCACGTAGATGACATTTTAACAACACCTATATATTCAGCTTTATGTTGTCACTTCCTGTCCTGCTACCCGCCTGTACCTGTACCCCTGATTTTTACTTTTTTTTTTTACCCATCCATCCACACATTTTTGCACTTTACCCTGTTGGACACCTGACCTGGTGCAGAACTATGTGGTGTTGTATTCAGTGTTAATAGTGATAATGTAGGTTGTGTTTACAGACAGATGGAGCAGTCATCTTGTTAGTACCTTCCATATGAAACCTTTTTCCTCAGTATTTTAATCCGTCATAATGACAGACAGACTTCAGAATATTCTGTCATTTAAAAAAAAAAATTTAAAAATCTGTAAATGATGGAATATTTCTGGTTAACGCAACCTCTGATACAGGTCCCACATTAATGTACCTGCAAAGTGAACAAACTAATCTTTCTGAAAATATAAACCAGACACACCCAAAGTCCAGGCTGGGGGACAATCACAGCCAGCAGTTAGATTTCATACAGCTCTACAGCTTCAGTTTTATAATATATTATGTATGGCCCTCAGACTGTCCAACAAACAAAACATAAAAGTTTCAAAATGCAGTTCCTCCTTTGGCCTCATGGTGGGAGCACTAACTAAGTCGAATCCCACTCTGTCCTTGGGCAAGACACTTCACCCTCTTTGCCTCCTGTGACACTAACACTGGTGTATGAATATTTAGTGGTGGTCAGAGGCACAAAATGGCTGCCACGCTTTTGTCAGTCTGCCCCAGGGCAACTGTGGATACATATGTGGTTTACCACCACCAGAGGGAGCATGTGAGAGTGAATGAATAATGGGTCACTAATCTGAAGTGTTTTGAGTGGCCAAAAAAGCGCTATACAAGTCCAATGTATTATTAATATTAAAAATATTAGTGTTTCATTTTCTACAGCTCTTTGAATATGTCCAAACTACTGTGTGTTAACTTTACAAAGAACCCATTTTTTTTATCTGTACTTCAAACAATTGAGGAACAGCTGCAGTTTTCATTTGGAGAGGCATTTTTCAGGCATTTTCAGCAAAAACCAGGAATGGTAAGGATTCAATCATGGAAATACTTGTATAAATTATCAAATAAAGAAAGATGTAAATAACCTGAAAAAAGTGCCATTTTAACAAAATTGTGCCCCAACTTATCATTTCTACATGTGCATTATGGATCAGAGCTACAAAGACACTAAACACTTAGTAACAGAAGAAGAAAATTATTAAAATTGCCCTTAATTTTCTTTAGACGTTTCACTTTGTTCATAATTTGTTCAAATTATTCAGTTTATTGTCACAGGATAATGTGTAAATATACATATTTTAATAAGTTAATGTTATTTTTTTGTTCTAAAAAAGACATTTGAAGTTGTCATTTATTAGCATAATGGAAAATATTTTATTTAAAAAAACATTTTTCACATCAGATGGAGAAAATATGGAGTCATTATTTCTTATAGGTTAAAATCTTACCGTGTATATTTTTCAAATTTTTAGTCCAAATATCTCATCACACTTAAAGACCAAATGAACTCAAGAGGAACATTTGAGTGAAAATGTTCCTTATTTACAGAGAATAGATCTGGAAAATCTGATTTGAAACAATCTTACTGGAATAATTTTCAATTAATACAAGAAAAAATATCTTGTATTATTATTTGTACTTGTTTTTAGAGGGGCATTTTTATTTTACTTTATTATTGTTTTCCACAGTGTAATAACAGGTAAAACTCAGCCTCAGAAAACAGTTTCTTCATCTTCACCTTTGGGCGTTTTATGGAACACATGTTTATACTGATATTTTATTATTATTATTATTATTATTGTTACTACACAGAGACAGCCATGTTTTCAGGAACATCTTGCTCGTGGTGCGTTGGTGGAGACGTTAAAAAACCTCCCACTCCCCCCTGGTTCTGTCTATAAAAAAACCAATAAACGTTTAGATGGATTTTAAAGGTTTTTTATTTATCAGTAACATTCTATAAAGAAATACATTCACACTCACAGTATGATACAGGACCGTTTACATAGTCTGTGGCAAAAACAAGATATGGATTAGACAACTTTATTGACCTACAGGTTGCATTTCTTTCTGCAGGAGCTGCTGATTCCAAATGACTAAAAATGTGTTTGTGAAGAATGAATGAAAACAAAAACAAACAAAACAAAAAAATATCCCAAACTTTAAGCGACCTGTTGTAATTCCTCAGCAGGACGTACACGATACGGACAATAGTATGTGGAAATGTTCAGTTCAGGTGTTTCTTTTCTAACAGGGGTTAGGGATACAAACCAATAATGACTAATGTCAAAATATACTTTATTATTGGATAAATGTCATTGATTGGTGAGTTTTTTTTTTTATTATTATTATTGATTTATTTAAATTGACTTTTTTGTAAAACATAATATTGACTCACAGAAGCAAAAATACATGTAGAAAAATAATTATATATATACATATATGTTTTTTTTCTTTTTACTTAATTTCTCATTTATTTTGAATTGTCAAAAACATTATGTATAATGATGCATGTAAATTAAGTCTAATCAAATATATGACAAATACAAGTATAATATGATACAAATTAGAAGGTGATAGACGACAATCATGCTATAAATGGATCAAAAATGGCTTATTGTACATATATTTAACTTAAAGACCCGCCTGTTTTGAGGTACATTTGTAAAGACTTATTCAAAAGTTCACATCTACACTGTTTTTGTCCGTTTTATAGTTGTTATTTTTTTATTATTTCAAGCCTATACTTTTCATTTCTTTAAATATTTTATGTAAAACAGTTACAAGATTATAAAGTATGCTGTATAAATAAACCTGCTTGTATAATGGATGTAAAACTTACTTTTCTTTGCAAATAAACCACATTTTTCTAAAAAAATAAAAAATAAAAATAAAAATAAAAACAGTGGTCTGTGAAACAAAACAATAAAACAAAGACAAATGTCAGAATATAGTTTAATATTGGGATAAATATCATTACTTTGTTAGTGTTGTTTAAAATGAGAAGAGATTTACTGATTGTTTTTCCGTAATTTCTCCAATTTACTTTAAATTTAAAATTAAAAAATGAAACCATCATCATGTGACAGAGAGAGACAAAGAAAACAAAGATCAGTATTGGCTCTAAATATTGGCGGCCTGTATCACTCATTTTTAATTTGTTTTTAACAAGTAAAACAACATCAGTATCGGCCCCAAAAAAATCCATATTGCTCCATCACTATTCAGGATCTTATCTTCTTAGTAAAACTATATATACAATTCAAAATGCATTTCCAATTATATCCTAATTTTCAGTCATAAAAATCTAGAAAGAAATGTCTGATGATTTTTTTCTTTTTTTATGTTGACTGACTCACATTTTGGCTCCATGGTTTAGACACTGTTGAATGAGTTGATTCTGAATGAGTTTGAGCCTTTTTATTTTATTTATTTGGTTTATGGTTAAGGGACAGGAGTGAATGTTTAGAACTTGAGTGGGGATTAAATAAGAGTTTCTTTTTCCCCACTCCTTTTCGGGTGTAAATATTCTATCTTTTCTTATGTGTATATTGTGTGAATTGCTGGAAATAATCAAATCAAATATAATATTTAGGTGCAATATAACTGTCACAATGTTTAGTTTCTAATTTTAAGTAAAGAATATTTTCAGATTTTTATTATCATTTGACACACAGAGAGTCAGAGAGAGAAATCTGTACCAAAATATCAGCAGCCTTTATCGACCATTGGTTAAAGCTGATGTAAAAATAAATAAATAGCATCAGCCCATAATAAAAATACATTTTGCTCGATCATTATTCATAAATCTCTCAGTAAAACTATGTAAGGTTTATGCATTTAAAAAAAGAAATAAGCCCCAAAATCCACTGATATTTATGTCAAAATATTCTATAAACTTCAATATATCGTTTAAGTTTAAAGATTTTCATGCATAATATCCCAATATAAAACTATATTCTGATAGTTAATACTGTTTGTATGTCAGACCCTGTTAGAAAAGGAACATCTGAATTCAAAGTGTCCACATTTCAGAAACAATAAATGGGGAAAAAACTCAGAATTATTTATTTAATCTGTTTTTAATCATGTTGACTGTTGTCTTGTTGACTGTGAGTCCGCATTTAATATCTGCACTGCATCCGTGATGTGTGTGTGAAATGAAAATAAACGACATTTTGTATCGTAAAACACATACTTTTGTCCGTATCGTGTAAAGCTGGTGAGAATATTTAAGGTCGAAGGGGCTTGAATACCCAGAGACAGAAGAAGAAAAACACAGAAAACTCCCAAAATGTAAACAATAAAAACAACATATTCAATATTTGTTTGTCCACAAAATCTTAAGGTTCCCCCGCACTTCAAAAACAAACAAAATAAAGTGCAGTTAATGGCTCTGGTCATCCCTTTCACTGTTATTTTTGGCTTTTTGACCAAACTACGATATCGATCCATCCACCAAATACACATGAACAAGATGTTTCTGAGCATGGCTGTCTCGCTAAAATGACAAAGTAAAACAAAAAGAAGCAAATAATAGAAGAACGCACATGAAGCAGGCGGTGAAATGAGCGAAAACGGAAACTTACCTTCAGCTATTAATGCGTTTGTACAGACATGTGTGACTGATGGCTCTCGCTTGCTGCTCAAAGGCACGTGGGCAGCGGCAGCACAGCGAGGGTTAAACGTTCATACAGCCCTTTAGGATTGTATGTATTCAGAGTGTTATGGTCAGCAGGCGCTCCTCACTTTACACCCAAGGGCGTCAGACGGGTGTGTTCAACATAAAGCCAAGTAAAAAACGGGAGGTGGCGCGACGCGGTTCAGACAAAACCCGACGACCGATGCTGCATTCAAGTCACGTGGGATTAAAGAAGTTTTAACACGTACGATGAGTTGGAAGTCGCTTTTCCATTGAGCGTCAAACTACGCAAATATAACCTGGAAAAAAACAGTTTTGACAAAACCCTCGTTTTTAGATTTAAAGTCGTTTACGCTGGAAACAGGTGGATTTTTTTTTAATTTTTTTTAACCATAGCACAAATGGTATATTATGCAAAACCGCAATGGAAAGACCTTTCTTCACAATTGGTCAGGTGAATTAAAAAAATATATATATTTTTGTAAATGTGAAGAATTATTTTGCTCATTTTCTCTTCACTCCAGAAGCATTTGTTCACTTTCATGCCATATTTCAAGGGGGGGTTTTTTGGGTCATTTTCCTCCTATTTGTCAAGTATTTTTGCATGTTTATAATAATTTTATTCATGAAAAGTTGAGAAAAACCATTTCACACCATGTATTGATGGAATTAGTGGATCAATAGCTACTAAACAATTCCGATCAGTAGATGGTTTTGGTTTTTGTGGGTTTTCAGATTAAATACAGGCTTCTGGATGTTATGAAATTATCAATTTATTCTTATTTTTCCTCTCATTTTAGAAGGGTTTGTTCACTTTTATGGCATATTTTAAGTTTTGTCAGACTATTTTTGAAGCATTTTGCTCATTTATTTTCATTTTGTAGGTTTCTGCACATAGCGCCAGTGATATATAGTGTAAAATTACAATGGAAAGTAATTTTTTGGCAACTACAGTTAGGTGATTAAAAAAAACAAAACAGATGTTGGCAGACATTCCAATTAGAGAAGAGGAAGAGTCTTAAAAGAAACATGGTGTGGTACGTGTGGCTACACCTGAAAACCACATTATTTTTTATTTAGCATGAAACTATTACCAGTTTATACTGTACTGTGGGTCCTTGGACGTTTAAAGGGTGAACTAATGGAAAAGAAACTGATGAAATAAAATTCTGGTTGGAATTACAGGTTGATCTCTAAATATAAATTTAGTTTCATGTCATAATTGAAATGGAAAACTGAGAATTTCCGTCTGTCTTGAATGCAGCATCGGTGTTTATCATGTTCACAGGTTTCTGTTCAGGCTGATCATCGTCACTGGATATAAATCGAACAAAACAAAACAAAACAAAAAAGTTAAGGCCCACTTTTTCCAACAAATATAGTCATGAAAATGTTGATTGTATTCACTTCCTCCTGAGTCCTGGTTAAGTTCATTCAGTTGCATCTGAGGACGACACGGACATTCGATTAGTTCAAACAGTGAATATTTCTCTTGAATCTTTGGGTCCGTCTTCATCAATGATTGAAAATCCAGAAAACAAACCTTATTTTGTTTTCTTTCGGATTAGATTCGAGACAAACGATAGAATAAATGCACTCGGTGGTAGATTTAATGTCAAAACAACACCTAAAATAATCTTAACTTCCAAAAATAACACTACATTACTACAGGCCTTAACTTTTCTTTTTTTTAAAATTTGCTTTGTTTGATCCATTTGTTTTATAATCTCTGTTGGCCAGATAACGCCACTGATTGTGTTAAGAAAATGCCGTTTAAAGGCACTTTGTGTCATCGAATTGAAACCAGACGATTTCCACCCAAAAATAAAACTAGCAAAATGTTAAAATAAATATGCAGTCACACCGCCAGCACCTTCACGACAGTTGCCGTGACAACAATAACGCACTGGATTTTTTTGCTTAAGAGGCTTCAAACTAGTTTATGGAGTCAGAAATAAAAGTTATTTAAGGAGTAAGAGTAAAAACAGCATTTAAAGGCCAATTTTATCACATATTATCAGGTTTAATAGTTAGATTTGTTATTATCTGTGAATTAATGGTCGGGGTTTGATAAACTAACGATCACATGTGTACAAATAGCTTCTGTCTCGTAGGATTTAACTGACAATTTCACTGGTTATTACAGCCATTTTTATATCAATTAATAATTCGACGTAGAGGTGAAGCCCTGCCCTTTAAGTAGTGATGAAAGGGACCTTGGATGGAAAAAAATATGTACCAGAATCAACCTGATGTTTGAGGGCGTGTGAATCATCCGTCCCTTCCATGTGTTTGTCTATTTAAAGTTGATCTGATGAGTCACTGTGTGTCACCTTTTTCTTACTGAATGATTGAAAAACTATTAAAACGGAGGAAAATGACAACGAGTCTCATCATATTGAAGCTGCAGAGACACATTAAGACTAAATTTGTACTTTCCTGGGTCCGATATATCGGCTGGATGAAATTTAGGGTTTTTTTTCTTTTTTTTTTTGTTTCTTTCTTTGTCTCGGTCTGTCGCATTGGCCGATATGCTCTTTTTTTTTATTATTTTGAAATTGTACAGCTTAATGGGGGTTTTTTTTAATCTATTTTTGTACTTTATTCAGGTTTTATTTATTATTATTTATGATTTACCACAGTTTTCTTTTATTTTGTACAGGTCTATGTCTTAATCTATTCATGTATTTTATTAATTTGGTTTTAATTTAGTCTTCTGTGAGAGAGAGCGAGGGAGAACGAGAGAGAGAGGTGCATTTTTAGTCACATTTGTTGTTCACATTCAGTGTAAACTAAAATATGCTTTTTTTACTCCTTAATAAGTGTATCAGCTCTACGACAGGTCAGGTTCTAATATTTGCATCATGGTATTAGTTGACTGTAATGATTGTTTGGTTTGTAAGAAAGTACAAAAAAAAAAAAAAAAAAAAAAAGTGTGTTTTGTTGTGTGTTAATGTAATCTAAGCTATAACTGCATCTGTCAGGATTGTCTCGTCAGTATCAAACTATAATAAATACAAAGGCCTTTAAACAGTTAAAATATAAACCTGATGATACTTTAACTTGCAACATGGATTCAAACTGAAAAAAAAAAAATTTCCTTCTCTAGACATGAGCTGCCAGCGGTGTGTTTGCAGGAAAATGGATATTTTACATTGAACAAACCAACTGACGCCGATGGCACAAATGCATGAAAATTTAAAAAGCTGATCAAAAATTAGTCGTCTAATTTTTTCATGCCAGCCCTGAAGGAAGGACGCCCAGACGCCACCGCTCTAGGTTTTACAGTTTGGCACAAAACTCCTTTCAACTGTGTTTGGTTTTAAGTTTGGTTTTTTGGTTTTCGACTTCTACCCAATTCTTTTTAATTTTGAACTCAAATATATTTCCATATCCATTCAGTAACAAGCGAAGACAATAAAATATTTCCACACTTACATTCAAGTGCTTCGAGGGTTATATTGCATCGTAATTCTTGCTGTTTTCTACTCTAAACTGTAGCCACTGTACTTGCATTAAGCCTGCGTTTAAGATTAAAGACACAAGAGATGGATTTAACTGTAGAAAAAAAAAAAAAAAAAAGATACTCACTCTCCTCTAAAAAATAGCTAAATGTTTTTAGCGTCAATACGGTTTTATCATTAAATATATTCTATGAGTTACAAACAGCGTTTCTAAATTGCCTATATCAAAACGGTAACTAATTCACATTTAAGGAGCAGGAAGAGTACAGAGGCACGAAAGCTTATTGCTGCCACCGATGTTTTAATATACGTAGTTAAGAGAAATACTGCACTTCAATATTCACAATGTGGTTACCGGGGTGACGGTCGGCGTCGGGTCAGACTACATGCGGTCTGAGATGACACGCGTTCATCATGTGATGTTGACGTCAGCCTCCGCAGTAAAGTGCACAGTCCACACGAGACGATTTGAGGCTTACTCCCGACTTTAAAATCTGCATTTTTCTTTTTTTTTTTGCATTGCAGTTTTAACCAGGATTGATTTTTATTTCCATGTAAACAAGCATCCACAGCTTTGGAAGTTCAAGTGTTTGTATTTCCCCCCAAAAAGTGGAGTTTATGTATGTACCAGGGCTGAGCGATGGATGAAGATGGGAGGAAAAAAGATAAAAAGGTCAGAAATTATTCGTTATGAAGGGTTAAAAATCAGAAGGGTAAGAAATAAATGCTGTGTTATATATCACTTATGGTGGAATAAACACATGACTGATGGCGTAAAACATATTAGAAGTTTAATTATAATATCTAATAGAACTGTTTTCAGGGTTCCTACAATTTAAAGCTTATATTTTTCTATTTCTTTACACCTTGATTGATTGTTTTGAGATATTTCCTATTGGGGGGTGGGGTTGCAAATTTAATAATTGGTTCCTAATTTCAATATAATTTGTCAAGTTGGAACTGTGGAGACTAAGGCTGTTTTCAGACTGGGATTACAGTGGACCCCAAAGTCCTCTTCATTTCATTAATGTCAATGCAATAATTCTATACATAAGTGAGCGGGTGCCCGCGGTCACCCACAGTTGCGGATCATTGAAAAATATTTTTAATGATATTCAGGTTGTGGTCGGTCAGGCCGTTTGAGATAAATATTTAAATAACCTGGTAAATACACTTTATTAACTGAATTTCAATGAAGGTGACGTACGTCGGAAGTAGCCTCGGGTATGGAGGGAGAGAGAGAGAAAGTAAAGTTGGGAGAGTTGAAGCTTCGGAAATATACAAACCAAATAAAGGTTTGGGACACATTCACTGACATTTTTAAAGATAATGAGTGACTCCCAGTGTTTTTTTCCCCCGTGGAAACTGGGTTCAAATGTCTCTTTGGGTGTTACAGGTTGTCGACCCCTGGTTTAGATACTGCGCATTGCTAACTTTTGAAAATATTTTCTCAACATATTAACTTACAAGCAATTAAATTAGATTTTAACACAAATAAATGCAGGTATGCGAGTAAGGTCATGTGATGTTTATAAAGACCATTGACTACTTTTTAAAAACGCAGGTCCTGTCCGTCCTTCTCAAGCATATTTCCTGCAGTCCGAGTTGCGGGCTAGTTAAAAAAGCGGTCGGTTGCAGGTCGTTTATACATCGACCTACGCATCACTGATAAGTACTGGACTCAAGTCCAGCTGAAAGGCCAGTCCTGACCACAGACTGTGGCGATTCCAGTATAGAACATTGCAGTGTCAAAGATCTGAACCCCAGAGTGGAAGTGAAATAAGCACCACTTTTCCAACTAGGACTGGGTAAAATAAATGAATTTGATCATTCTTTGATCAATTTAATTTTAGACATTCATTAATTTTCTAAACCTGCTTTATCCTCCCTAGGGTCACAGGGGTCACTATCCCAGCACTTAAGGATGAAAGCGGGGCACACCCTGGACAACCTATCTGTGCACGTCTTTGGATGGTGGAAGGAGCCGGAGAACCCCGAGAGAACGTGTGAACTCCACAAAGAAAGGTCCCACCACCATCGACTGGTGTTGGAATCAAACTCAGGACCTTCTTACATGAGTACTATCCACCACACCACTGTGTTGTTTTAATTTTGTGTATTTGATACATTTCTGAATCAGGTTTTTCAGAGTCACATCACAAGTGACTGACTCATGGTTCTGTTGACATGAAAGTGTCTCTCAAGCCCCTGGTGAAGACGGGACTCGTCAATCTCACTTGCGGCTGTTCTGGTACAGCAGAGACATGGGGGAAGTGTGGGGAAAACCCCGTAGTGGGAGGTCCTCCTGGCCTCAAACCCAAAACCTCAATGCGACAGAACTATTTGCCCCGAGACTGTCTGAGGTGTGTCACAGAACCAGATTGTTCCAGGTATATTAAGTTGGATTCACACTGAATGTGGAGTCAGAGGAACAAGTAAAATGACAATGACTGTCTGCTACCTGTCCCAGCCAAGAGCGGTTTGTCACATCCACATTTGAGAGAATTCCTTCCACCTATTATTTCACCTTTAAAACACCCACTCGTCCTAGACCACAGTCTGAAAACACCCCAACGCTACTTGCTTTGCATCTTAGACATTTCCCAGATACATTTAAGCACAATACAGCCACCAGATTTATAATAATTACAATTTAAGATAAATTTAATACCTTCAAGACTTTAAGTTGTTAAATTCAGATTTCTTTCACACTGTTTAAGACCCCTTTGGAACCCTATATTATGCCTCATAAAAACAAAAAGACATACATTAGTTTTGCTGCATAAAAATTACATACATGTTTTTTGTGGCAAAGAATTTTAAAGCACGTTCAAAACAAGAGGGTATGATGTGTAGTGGAAGACCGTATATGATAATGGGCTGACAGAGATCATTATTGAACTGTATTGTCAGTTTCTGCTTGTCCTAGGGGCTAAAATTTTCTTTCCATACAGTTGTTACAGTGAGTTTTGCTCAGGAAGCACTGAAATGACAAATAATGTATGTGACGCCTTATGATTCCAGGCCTGTCAGAATTGTTATTCAATCATCAAATTAAAAGTATTTAATATAGTCTTGATTATTTCACATGATCGTGTGACATTTGTCTTTGCCGGTGAAACTTATTTTTATATTATTTACTGTAGAACAATGTTGTTTAATAGAATCATCATTTGTGGCCTCGTTCTTCTAGTATGAATTCAATGGAAAATGAAAAAAAAAAAATAATGAACCAAGAAATGGCTCATCTTGATTAAGTTTATATACATAATTCATCTATTTTAAGATTTACATTACAGTGGTTCTGCTCACACTGATATGAAAAAAAACAACAACACACAAATACAAGAAAAACTCAGATTTGAGCCACTTCAGGGCTGAACAGTAAGAAAAATATTTTTGGTCGTCATGTTAATTACATTTTTGTTAAAATACAAATAAATGTACAATTTTACAAAGAAATATTCTGTAGTTTGGCACTGGCTGATCAGTCGTGACTGCAGCACTGGTTTTTTTTAGAGGCAGGATTATAATGTTAACTTTAAAAAGTTAAATTCAATATCCAAAAGTAAAAAACAAACCAACAAGCGGACATCTCAACTTCAGTTTTAATTAGACTGCCTTGGTGTTAATCCTTTTGCCAGTAAAGAACATTTTGTCACATGGTCAAAGTGTGAGAATGTTGATATCACTCAGCCCTTGTTAGTACCATTTATGTGGCGTGTTCGTTAACATGACCGGTGTTTCTTTTGACATCGGCCTCGTTTTACCGCGTGTTCGTATTGCTTTTAGTGCTGATGCGACGCTGGCTCTTTCACACACGGTTTTGTAAATACGAATACTGTACCCAAAGATCTGGATTTATGCTGCCTTCACGTGCTATCAGGAATATGAGCCTTTCCACAGATTTGACATTAACAGTTTGTTTGTGTTCCAAGTGCTTTTGTGGTCAAAGCGAAATAAAAAATGACTGACAATTCAGCATAACCTGCTATTAAACTATTTTTAACATGTTAATTCATCTGCTAGTGTTTTTTTCTCTCCATTCCTCTTCCAAAATGTTATCCTGTAGAATGTCATAGGGGCAATTTAACTGAACTAATTAATGCATATCTTTGTACTTTAAGAGAACGCACACACAGGGAGTACATGCAAACTACCACTTTTTTTTTTGTAAAGTTATGTTTTACAAATTGTGTATTATATAAATATGCAAAATCATCCCTAATAGAGAGATAATGTTTATAAAAGCAGTGCATCATTTGTGATTAATCTCTTGTTGCTCTGTTTCCATGTTGAAAAGGTTGAACTGTTTTCCCAGTTCTTCAGTGGAAAATACACCATGATGGGGTATTCAGGTACAATTAGTATTCACCATAATTCCCATAGCACTTGAAGGCAGCATATGAATGTGTGTAAAAGTGTGAGTGTGCCTATGTGTTTATGTGTGAATGAGTGAGTGTGGAGGGGGGGCAGGGTTGATGCCTTGCTTCACCAAGTGAGCTTTAGGAGATGGAAACAGCCTCTCCGATGGACTTGCATAAGGGTTTGTTAAGCACACTTTCAGCGAGGCAGTTAAGAGTTAATATGACCAATAAAACACAAATACAAGCCGCAGGTGAAGACAAAAAGTGCTTTCACCGCCTCACCGAAGCATCAGCCGTTCCATGTACAGGGTGTCCACTAGGTCTATTAACAATTTAAAACATTTATTACAAAAGCCATAGATTAAATATGTGAATCAGATTTGTTCTACATACTCATTCTTAAAGCAGTTTTTAATTACATTGTGGGGACACGTGCAATCCAATGATTGGTCTATTTTTCTTCAATGAGGGAATGTTGTGACCTTTCGACTGAATCTCACCACCGTTGGATGACCTTTAACCAACCATAGGTCTCCAGAGAGATGGAGATGGACCACCGAATTGGGTTCTGCATGTTGGCGGGTTCTAAATCAAATATTACCAAACTGGTGGACTGGAAGGGATGGTCCGATTCAATCCATAAATCATGAGTTCTTTTCATATTCAATTGAGAATCCACAATTGGAAAAAATATTGGTTATTTCATTGTCCATGTACAAAAACAAAGGAATTTTTTTTTTTTAATCATGAGCACAAATAAAAAATTGGAAATAAGCCAAAATAAGCAAATGGGCCAAATGTCAGTTTCATGCTGACATTTTTATATGCAATTTGATCTGACCCTGAAGAGTTTGACTTCTTGGTATGTTCCTCAAGTTTCTTCTACTTGTATTGTCAACCATGGATGCACTGTACCTAGAAGACCCAGACCCTTTTTTTCAGTTGTCATGTCATCCAGGATGTGTTTGCTGCCTCTGAATAACACTAAATTCTCCATTATCACAGAATGTATTTGGCAGAATAGTACCAAACCCATGAACGTCCAGAACAACATACCAAGAATTCAGGAAATTCAGAGTTAGACCATACTGGAGACAAACATGTCAACATGAAACCACACATTTGGTCCATATATTTCCTATTTTCAACAACTGAAAGAATGAAAAACTTTTTATTTTTTTTTTATTTTTGATATGTACATGAATAATGAAATAATATTTTCCAATTATAAATTCTAATAGTAAATAAAAAGAACCACTAGTCGCTTTTCCATCGACCCTCAAATTATACAAATATTACTTTAGTATAAAAATATACCTCATGGAAAAATGACAATTTTGACAAAATCTTTGTTTTTCCAACTAAATCTTTTTGCACTAGCAAGAGGTGGTTTTTTTAGATGTAAAGTAAATGGTACATTACACAAAATTGCAATGGATATATCTTTTTTCGCAGTCAGGTGAATTTAAAAAAATGGATGTTGACGGACATTACAATAACAGAAGAGTTTTAAACGAAACATGGTGCGGTATGTGTAGACACACCAGGAAACCACATCATTTTTAAATTTAGTACCAGATAGAGGGGCAATATATACTAATAATGATGCATATATCTATAAAACATTTATGTTCATCGCCAAGTTTATGGAATAACTTCACATGTCATCTCAAAGGAATATACGACCAAATCATTGCATTTGTGATTTAATGGAAAAACTGACATTATATGCTTGTTTTTTCCCCCAACATTTAGTAAATATTGGTAAAAATTTTGCACATATTGCCAATGGAAAAACGACCGCTGATGCCAGAAACCCAGTTCTGTCCACATGTGCTTCATACAACTAATGCAGGGGTCACGAACCCTGGTCGTCGGGGGCCACCATCCTTCATGTTTTAAATGTTTCCCTCTTCCAGAACACCTGAGGATCGTTATCAAGCTTGTGCAGAGATTGGCGACAGGTTATTCACTTGAATCAGACATGACAGAAGAGGGATACATCTAAAACATGCAGGATAGCGGCCCTCGAGGACCAGGATTTGTGACCCCTGACCCAATGGTCCACCATAGAGGTGGTTTAAATAAAGCAAAAATAAATATATGAATAGAAATTCAATATCTATCTTTCTTTTCATAATAATTTCCACAGATTTGTCTCTTCATTTGCTTTTGTAATAAATGTGTCCCACTGTAATGAGACTTTGTGGATAGCCTGTATATTTTACTTAACCTTCTATGTTACACTAACAGAAGCACTGCTAATCTACCAACCGACACTGGGAAACAAACAAACAAAACGTTGGCTGATCATTGGTTTGGAAGCTCCACTGTGGGCTTTGAGTAGCGTAGGAGGTTAGGGGTCAGAGGGAAAGGGTGGCGGTGGTGGGGGTGGGGTGGGGTGGGGGTGGGGGGGGGTCAGGTGGCTCCACAGTGTTGGGTCCTCACGGTAGAGACTCCTCTAAGACTTGCCTGCGCTGGCCACGAACGGGATTGAGCCGAACAGGTCCTCTGGTGGGAGGGGCTTGGCTGCGGTGGGGGCGGGTTGTTGGCGATCAGTTTCCACACTGGCCGTTCTCTCTACTGGCTTTTCTGTTAAACAGGGGTGAAAGTGAGGAGGCAACTTAGAACCTACACACTTACAGCAGTGGTGGACTTGTTTTGTGGTTTTTGCTCAGGTAATCAGTTTCCTAAAAATATCCACCCAAGTAATTTTTGCCTTTTTTTTTTTGCCTAAATCAAATAGTCAATTTCTAGGGGTGGGGGGGCAAAACACTTATTTTATGAATGAAGAGGAACCATACCTCTGGTTTTACATTAGCTGGATCACTCAAAACCCAGGACACTGTTGCATGTAAATAAAGACTGATGATCAATAAAAGTAACCAATTCGCTAACTTTGCTAGTTGTCATTATATTTTTCATTCTTCAGACAAAAGCTTCCATTTCAGTGTAAAAACAAAACAAAAACTACCGAATAATAAATAAACAAAAAGGATATTTAAAATATAAAAGCTACTGCTTAACATAATTTTATCTTCAGATTCTCTTCTGTAAAACATATTTCACAAACATTTTGTTTTAGCAATGATACGAAGAAAGCAAAGAATCTGAGAAATTAAACATCACTTCTGCTACGTTCAGACTGCAGGCAAATGTGACGTAAATCAGACTAACAATTTCCAAACTATTACAGTTTGAACAGCATAAATCTGATCCAGACCACTTTCATATGTGGTCCTAAATTTGATACCCATCTGATATTTTGCAATATGACTTCTGCCTGAACTGCCAGGTCTTCATCTGTCTTTATCAATGACAATACAATAATAATAATAATAATGATAATAATAATAAATAATAATAATAATATTAAAGGATTAGACTTCTGTAGCATTCAAGGCACTCAAAGTGCTTTACATTATTGATTAATTATTCATTCACTCTCACATTCTAATTCTCGCTCTGATGGTAGTAATATGTGTTACATATGTATGAATGTATAAATATGTGGTTACATATGTAGTATATGTAACCACAAGAGCCTGGCTACCAAAAAGCCCCTCCAAACACCACTATGTGACAAATGTCATGATTCTGCGTCAGGTGTGTTACTTTCATAAACATGCCTGCGTGGTCATGTATTACATCAGGACCTCATTTGCGCAGGCGAGTCACTTCAGGGTTACATTCAGTTCATATTAAAAAAATAAAACAAACAAAAAAATGTGAATTGTGCGGGAAGACCCGCTGTCTGCACATAGCCTTATAGTTAGTGTCTAATGTTGGTAAATGTTCTAAAAATGTAAATAAAAAAACAACATTTACACTACTTCTATAATGCATCTCTGTGCTTCAGGTCTATGTTTATTCAGTCATCACCGATAATAGAGAAAATACAAACAATGAGGCTAATTTTAAGCTAATTGACTGAATTATGTTGAGACTGAAAACATTTGCAAACATTCAAATCAAAACGGTAAAACTCATTCCGCTTGTATCCCTCAATAACCGTACAATGAAGTGGATGTTAAATGAATAAAAGGGTCACTTGCTTGCTCTGAGCATGTCAAATTCACGGTCTATCAGTTCCTCCTCTGTCAACTTGGAGAAGTTGTCCTCTCCGAAGGGGTTCCATCTCGACATGTCGGGGGGGTTACTGACCACACTGTTGCAGCTCTGGGAGGGCAGCGTGACCCCGTCAGAGGTGAGGAGGGGGTTTCTACTGCAAAGAGAATATGACCAGGTCACACAGAGGTGCAGCACAGAAGGTACAGGAAACACAGCTGGAAGGAAAGTGTCCAAATGGGCATCAGAAACATCATGAACAATGTCTTTTATTGAGCCTTTAATCAGGAAACGATGCAATACCAAATGGTAGCACATCATGAATAATCAGATTTTCCTGAAATCTAGGGTTTTTATACATCAAACTTTTCTTTCCACTTTGCTTTTATATTCTGTTTGTTGTTTCTACCTTCAATAGAAATAGAAATATACCATCTACTTTTTTCAAACAACATCCACAATCCAAATGGAAAAACAGTAGCATCCTATCTAGATCTGAACTACAGGGTCCCACTGACAGGTTCAGTCCATAAAAACTGTGTAGTTTTCAGTTAAATAAGAAATAGGCATTTAAGCACCTCAACAAACTCCATCAGTGGTGAAAAAGGAGAGAGGGATATCAGTTTAATTTCAAGTTTACACCATAATAAGTGTTTAAGTAGTGCCAAAAACATCAATTTCACTCCGTTATGTAACTTTAAACCCACCTTTCTAAATCTCCAGTCTGTTGGCAGTGTATATACCTTTACCTGGAACCTTATGTTTAATATTTGGGAATTATTTCTCATTCAGTTTATCATCTAGTTATGGGATTATATTTGTGACATTTTTCTTTCAATGTGTAAGAGTAAATTTTCATCTTACAGCAGTTAATTTTTCTAAAGAATGACTGGTTTGCATCCTGGCTAATTACATTTCATTGCTTTTCCCGAACATTTTCAAGATTATTTTATTGTCAATTCAACATATGACATGTTGAACCAAATTCCAATGTACAGGATTGATATTAAACCAAAGCAGAAAGTTAAAATAGTAAAACAAACAAAAAAAACCCTTCCAAACAGAAGACAAAGGCAACGTACAGCTAATAATGGTAAATAAATGGACATAGAGGGGGAGGGGGAAGTGATTAGAAAATTAAAACATTATTGCATGTTTTATTGTAATAAAACTGGCTGATCACAGGGTTTTGTTTTTTTTAACAACAGTGGGAGGATTGTGTAGGAAACATAATGGCAAAACGCCTGAGCTACTGAGAATGAAATCCATTTTGAACTGAATTAAATGCAACAATCCATGTGTAAGGGAGTTTACCAGTGAGCAACATATGGATTTTTTTTTTAGGGCCGATACAGCCTTTTTTTTTTTTTTGCATCCAAGTTACATGGTAACAAAAACAGATTGACAATATTTCTAAGCCAATACATTTTTTTTGTCAAATGATAAATATCAAAAAAATCTTTTTTTACTGACATTTAGAGACTAAAAATGACATTTAAATAAATATTACTATACCAAAAAATAGATTTTTTTCCCCCCAGTGTGAACAACAGTATCTCTAAGAACACAGAGGTGCTGTGAACTTCGTCTGTTAGTACATGTTGCCAAGGAAAAACGAGTAACAGGCTGATGTATAAGGTGAAGTCTATTTTAAGGGTGGAGCATAACCTTACAAGGGGTTAATTTTTCTCCCAGAGCAGAATGAGAGGTCTCCGTTTTGGGCTCCTTTGTGGCTTATCCCTCATGTGTCCTTGAATTCTCCTACAATGTGGTATGTCTGTGCTCTGTTTGCAAACTTTATATTTGTTTATACCACTTGTGCTCATATTGTGTCCCGAAGACAAAGACCCCAGCTCATTGACCTTGAGTAATGTCATCCATTTAGTGCTAAATGTGGTCCCAATGCTAATTGTGCACTGCCAGTATTTTCCTTTCTCATCTCTTTCATGGAATTTTTACCCGGGGCCTGTTACTGCACCATTTTCTCTGCTGTTGTAACAACTTAATTTCCTGTAAGGGATCAATAAATGTCTATTCCATTCCTTACAGATACAAGAAAAAACAAATATACATATCGGCTGGTTGATATATCAGTCTATAATTAGTGTTTACCTGGGGTTAGTGTATGAAGAGTCCACAGGTGACGGCCCCCCAATCTGCCCGGTTCCAGCTCCAGGTCCAGCTGTAGGAGTGGTTGCATTGTATGAACCCAGGGGGATCTGGAACTCAAGAGGGGAGGACAGATAGGGGAGAGGCTGCTGAGCGGGGTGATGCTGATGTTGATGCTGCTGCTGCTGATGTGGATGATGCTGCTGTTGATGTTGTTGCTGCTGTTGCTGGACAAAAGCCTGTTGGTACTGGTGCAGCTGTTAGGGAAGGAAGAGAGGGAGAGAAGGGGGAAGGGAATGAGGGACGGACCTTTGAGTTCATGAAGCACAGTGACGCCGACAAGATGATGAAATGTTGTTAGAAACCAGTTCTGGATTTGGAAAGCTGGGGACACGGTGGAGGGGAGGGATGGGGAATGAAAGTCAAACAGCGTGTAGGAGACTAAAGCCAACAAGTTCTACATGCAGCGTGGATTCATCTACGTTCTGCTCTTGGAATCACAATCCGATATTCATTCAATTTCCAAACTCAGGCTGCACTATATTGGAAAATAAGGCAGTCAGAGACAGCAGACCTCCACCTTGATTTTTCATTCGCACGTGATGTGATTGAGCCATAGGTGTTGACCCATCTGATGTCCGAAGGCAAGACTATGTGAATGAAAAAAAAAAAAAAAAACACGAGATTCTATCTTGTCTGAATCCTGAGATATTACCACTGATGTGTTTTAGCTCTTGACCTTTAGCGTGACCCTGACCTTTGACCTTCATTGCTCAAAATCTAATGGCTTCTTTATTGACCCATTATCTATCATTCCTGAAAGTTTCATCAAAATCCGTTCTGAACTTTTTACGTAATCCTGCTGACAGTCAAACTAATTGACTTGAATTTAATACCTCCTTGGTGGACATAAAAATTGTCACTGCAATTTTTTTAACCCTGCAATAAGAAAAAATACTGAGGAGAATAGAACAGCTGTGTGGTACAGACGTAAATGGTCAAATAAATTAGTCGACACATTAAACACACGTCTCAATTTGATCTGTCCTGTAGCTGAAATAATTGCAGATAATTCACAGTGCTTTTCTTTTGGTTTTTGGTGATTTTCTCTTGCCCAAACAAGTGTATCTTTAGTTGTATCAGGCATTAAAATGACCAAGAAACTAAAGGAAACAAGGGGTGCTCTAATATTTGTTTCCACTACTGTATTTTATATTTAGTTAAAAATCTATTTTGCAGAAAAAACAATTTTGTTTCAGTTTTCTCTTTTTCCTGATATAATAACCTCAACTTTCAGGAACATCTACATAATCAGTTATTTATATATAGAAAATAATGCTTCTTATTTAAGTTAAATCCAATAAAAACTGTTGAAATTGAATCGCACTCCTCCCATGAGGACAAAGCATTATTTTCCAATCGAGGCAGATGATGTACATAAATACTGTGGTGTCCTGGCATTGTTGGCTTCTGGGAAAATATAATCAAATTGTTGTATTAAATTTTTGGTGTTCACTTTGATGTCACTGATCACTTTAGTTTTCCACATTCCCCCCAGAGGAATCATGTACACGTGACATATATCCATTTAGAATACAAAAAAATACTGGCTAAAGAAGGATCCCCTCAATCTCTGTGGTGATAACCAAATTCAATTAACAGAAACGATGCATTAACATTTGCATAATCAGTACTTTATTAAAAGGAAAATACCACATTTTCATTTAAAAATGCAAATAATGAAATAATTTAAATGGCTAAAAAAATAGAGGAAAAATGTACTTAACGCCTGCCACAAAACTAGCTCTGGGTTAATGTTGTTGCAATGACAAAGTTTATTTTCTTAATGACTGATACAATATTATTTCTACGGAAAAGTAATTGATTGTGTTTCTACTGTCTTCATGGTTCCTGTTCACTTCTCTGTGTGGAACCCTAGTAGGACTGCACATGTTTTCAACAGCTGCTTCATCGTATCGAGTCTGAACACAGTGTACGGAAGAAAAATGCACGCAGCGCGTACTGTAACAGGATATTTCCCTTTGGTAACAGACGTGCTGCTCAGTCGGGAAGCAATAAGACTCATGCTTAGAGTGTGAAGTACATGGCATTCATGGAATTTAAGCCCATGTTGTGTGCAAAGATGTTTCCACATATTGCAGGTGCTTTGAGCTTTACTTTCAAAGATCATCCTGCAGAAATTACAACATGCACTACATTGTTGTTTTGTGAAATGAAGCAGTTTCTCAGTCTCTGTGATGACAGATCCAAGTTTATATCAGCACAGACTAACGCTTGGAAATGGTTTAATACCAAGTATTGAAAACTATGAGTCAATATTGCCTCCTAAATGATACTTTTCTCTAAGGAAATCTGAATATTGCACTTTGTATTTATAAATTCTCAATGCATTTCTATGACATAAAATATAAATGTATTCATATTTTATAATTTACTTTATGTTACCTGAAATCTTTTCAATCAAAGAGGTTCATTAAAGCAAGGTGTAATTTATAAAAATATATTCAAACGGTGCATGTTTTATTGTGCTTTTATTGATGCTGCTCAGATTCGTTCCTTGGATCCTGGAATTTGGTATCAATCATTGGTCAATATGGAAGTTTATCCAAGATAGTTATCTAAAAGTGTTGAAGTTTAACGCAGCTCTAGTGTTGACGCACGTTTGACGCCATTTTTTTATGTACAAATGTCTGCAGAACGGTATCTGAACTGTACAAATACAGTGGATTGGAAAATGTAGAAACAGTTCTGTTTTTGTGCAGAATTTAAGCAACATTATTTGATTTTTTTTACTGTCCCACTTGAGATCAAATTGAGCTGAATGAACCTCAAAGAAAATGAGTTTGACATCCCCTGAATTAAGCACTTGTACAGCATCTCAGGGTTCCAAATCATTCCTTGAAATTATTTTACAGGAAATTTTAAGCCACTACAGAGAAATTATTAAATCATACACTAATACACCCCCCCCCCAATTCTTTGGATGTGTTCCTTTCTACACTTCTAACTTGCACTTACCCAGATTGTTTCAATGTTTATTAGGGGGACATTTGATGTCCCGTCTGTGGCTAGAATTTCTCACCAAAAAATAATAATGACAAATATATCAGAGGATAATGCAAACACACCTCCAGATTACAGTGTAGCACTTCATTAACATGTCACATTTGAGTTAGAATTTTCAACTGGACAATTACCAACTCATCTTCTTCTCTTGCAGTTCCTCAAAATGATATTTGTATTTTTTCAACAAATCACTGAAAAACTATTTCCTTTGTTACATCTCAGTTTAAGCACATGGGGTTACAAGACAGAGAGGGAGGGGGGGTGTCAATAATTTCCAGGATAACTTAAGTGTTTCTAGGACATTTGACTTTCTCATTTTCTGTAGGTTTTCCGAGACTGGAAAATTGGGCCAATTATTTTCCAGGTTTTCCAGCATGCGTGGGAACCCTGGATCTGCTTTCACTAAACCATGTCATCTTTTGTGCTTCCACGTCTTTTCTGTTTTTTCTTAAACCCATATTTGGACTGCACTTCTGCAAACACCACTGTTGTCCCTTTAAACAACAATATAAATAAAGTCGAACCAATGTCATTGCACCATATTACACATTTTCAGTCACTTTGCAAAGCTTTCTCATTGCAACGAGCAGAAGGTCTAAGTTTATGGAGGAACGGTTGCTTTTCAAACATTTAGCAACTGTCGTGGGAATAAGAAGAGTGTTTCTGAGAGGTGCTCTCTTCCTCCGAATGTGCACTGCTTCATATGTCAGTGTGTAACACAGAGGAAACTGCTCGATTTCACCCTCTGTTCGATCCCCTCGTGGCTTCGCTCGGACCAGATTGCCTCTGAAATAAAACAGATGGTGCGCGTTCAGTGGGAACGAGCTAAAAATTGCACCGCCCTAACAGTGCGCGTTTGGAGGACCTGTCTTTGCTGTGTTTTGGTGCAGCAGATACGTAAATACTAGTTTTCTGCATAATTGGACAGAGTCAGTAGGAAGTTTGAGCGTGTGCTTCCAATACTGTTTGGCACCGACGTGGAGAAATGTGACTGAAGGGGGAACGAGTGCCAGTGTTTGGAACAGAGAGAGCACTTTTAGGCCATTCTGACATTAAATCAAATATCCAACTCTGCTATTTCATGCTGCGCCTCCATGTGTTTCGCTGTCATTTTGCTCAAGTTATTTATTGCAGTTTGGGATAAAATCTTCTGCTGCTAAATCCTGTCAAGACTGAAAGTTACAAGCGCTCATGAAAGCCTAAACAGGACTCAACAAACACGACGGCTATTTGACGGATGCCTCCTACCAGTTCAGCCAGTAGACGTTTGGGATATGGGCTCTGAGGCCCGGTTCTGGAGCAGCGGCAGAACTCACCATGGCTGCATATTGAGCCTGGGCGACCTGCTGCTGGTACATGGGCTGCATCATCATCTGCTGCTGATGCTGGAGGAGAGCCTGCTGCTGCTGCAACTGAATGGACTGCTGCACAGCCTGTTGGTACTGAGGGGGTAGAGGAGGGGGGGGGGGAGAGAGAGAGAGAGAGAGAGAGAGAGAGCGAGAGAGAGAGAGCGAGAGACAGACAGAGACAGAGACAGACAGAGAGAGAGAGAGAGAGAGCGCGAGAGTAAGGGTAGAATAGTGTAGAACAGAGTAGAGTAGAGTAGAATAGAGTATAGTAGAGCAGAATGGAGTAGAGTTGAACAGAATATAGCAGAGAAGAGTTGAGTACAATAGAATAGAGTAGATGGAGTAGAGCGGAGTACAGTAAAGTAGTATAGGGTAGAGCAGGGTGGAGTAGAATAGAGTTTAGTATAGTAGATTAATGTAGAGTAGAATAGTACAGTAGAGTGGAGTAGAGCAGAATAGAGCAGAATAGAATGGAGAAGAGGAGATTAGTTGGAGTAGTGTAGAGTAGAACAGGGTAGAGTAGTTGGAGAACAGTAGAGTAGGATAGGGTAGGGTAGAGCAGAATAGAGTATAATAGAACATCATTACACAGGTTGTGCAACAAAACAGTAGTAGTGCACTATGTGAAGACTATACACTGGTCAAACCACTGCGGTGTTCTTAACCACTGTGGCATCAGAAATCCTCAGTTGTACTGTGGAAGGTTTATCCAACTTCACCTGATGGGTTCTGTGAGCGAGTGATGTGATAATAGATACACAGAAGTCCACACACCAAAATAAAAGTGAAACTGAACCAGCCCGACGCGCTGACGCACCCCTCTCAGCTTTCTCGTTCCAAACGCCCCACCCATGCACCCCTACTGTATATGGGCTTGTAGATTAGTTCATAAAGAATGGACTTAAATACATACAGGTGTTGGCAAGCGTCTTTTTCAGGGTGTTGATAAAGACACTAATTTATACTACAAAAATGTTGCCTGTATTAATCTACAGGCTCACATGAAATAAAGCCTTTTTAATATTTTCTAACCAGCTGAGTGCCTGTCTTCTGTCTTCTTCCTTATTTTTCCAAACAATCCCCACATTTTCTGATGATCCGTGTGCTGATCTACCTGGAGGTATTGGAGTTGCTGAGCGTTGGCGTGCTGCTGTTGAAGCGCTTGTTGCTGTTGTTGATGGTGGTGGTGTTGCTGCTGTTGTAGCTGCTGGAGTCGCAGGTCTCCGGGTTGGAGCTGCTGCAGGACTCGGTGCTGTTGGCTGTTGGCCTGGGGCTGCAGGGTGGGCTGCCCAGAACCAGGGGTGGGGGCTAAGAGGACGAACAGGAGAGACACAGGGGGGCATTAAAACTGAAAATATAAAGTCAGGACTTAAGAGTGCATTTAGATCTTTCTTGACCAGGAGGCTTATACTGGGAATTCCCTACCAGCTCTCTCACAATGGTAAATGGTCTGCACTTATATAGCACTTTTCCACCTTCATGGTGCTCAAAGTGCTTTACTTTAGCTTCACATTCACCCATTCACACACACAAAACCTTAGAAACCAGTAGGTTTCTAAGGTTTTTGTCAATTCTGCTGGGGGGGCCTAAGTCAGGGTTCAGTGTCTTGCCCAAGGACAGCCAGAGCCAGGACACGAACAGACAACCTCTCGGTCATTGGGCGACCCACTCTACCAACTGAGCCACAGCTGCCCAATGGATCAAGGAAGTACTACATTTTCTCTAACTGGAATAAACTTTCAGTTTATTATTAACCAGAGCCTCAAAACACACTTGAAAAGATGTGGACTCCTTTTCCGATTTATGTGAATAGCACAATCGGTCATATTTCTTTTGACTGATTATTGTATTATACATAGAATTGTTGTGCCAGAGTAGCTTTGATTCATTATTACTATTTTTTTTTTTTATTTTATTTTAACATTTTTTAAAACATTTCAAGTGGGAAAATGTTTGCACTCATATTTTGTATTCATTTACTGTTTATATTTGTCTTTCCTGTAATCTGGAGGGGGGTGTGTGGCAAGGGAGGGGGGTTTCCTCCACTAGTTTGTCTGTTGGTTTGACTTTTGTATATAAAATAAATACATCAAAAACCAATAAACAGAAGGTTAAAAAAAACCTTGAAAATATAAGCATGCGAGTACAGAGCATGAGTCAAAATTCAACTACAAAAGTAGTCTGAGAGCACAGACAATGCCAAAGCTGATCAGCTCCCACCCCCCTAAATGAGCGATAGGTAGATCACTGTCACTTCTGTGACTCGAGTCGACCTCGACCAACTGAATGAAACACACACGTGAGTCCAACCCAATGCTTTATGCTGTACAGATGGGTGGAGTTCTAAAGAGAAAATCAGGCTTATAATTATATATCACATCATGTATCATGTATATATGTATATTGTTCATCATGTCATGATGAACAAAATACAAATAACTAACAGTAAATGGATCTCTAACATATATATTACATATATATTACAACGAATGAACAACAGGTTCAGTATGTGGGGGTGGCACAGCAGGAATTGGAAGAAAGAGAGAAGATGGTGAAATGAATGAAGCTGTAAAAGTCGATGCAGTTCACATTAGATCACTAATGTGGACGATATTCTTTCACAGAGTGTCCGGTGCACTGCTGGTCCAGCTGATCCAGATTCAGATCTGGTCCTCATGATGATGGTCACAGCTGTGGTGTCACCAACAAACAAGCTCATCTGACCAACCCAGGTCAGACAAACTGGACCCGAACATAAACCACTGCTTGGCCCACTTTGATTCTCTATAGCCCATTTTATTTCATCTGTGTCTTATTCCCTGATCCAACACTTTTTACTCTGCCTCAATTTTTTCCAGTTTGATTCCTTTCTCCATCTTCTCCCTCTTCCTTGATTTATATTATTGTGTGTATTTCATCCTAAATTCTAAAGAAATGTAACCACTCTGTTTAGACCTTATTTCAAGCTCTGTTTTAACCAATTACACACTTTGCATATTTTAACTCTACACGTGCCATGTAGTAAAAGCTACAGCAGGAGTATTAACATATTCTACATCCGTCTTGCACATTAACAGCATGTCTCTCACATCTCTTGACCATATTTTAAAACTGACGTCCAATTAACAGCCGTATCACACTGACCTTTCTGTCCGTTACTGACGGCTGCTGAAGGCACAGTCATCTTGACGGGGGTGACGGTGTTTGCAAGAGGGAGGACGTTGCTGTTTGCTGCCTTTGGCCTTTGTCTGGGAGCTATGGAAGTCTCAGTCGGACCCACAGAATCAGTTATCCTGGAGAGAAGACGTCAAGTAAAAACCATGAGTTTGGACTTGTAATGTTCTCTCATAAGAGGAATCAACTCCAGATGTATCAAACACTCCCCAGACCAGCTCTAACACAGGTGTGAGGATTATAAAAGGAATGGCAAGGTTCTCACTCTTTCCCTGAAATTATTTTCCAGGACATTTTCAGCCGCTATAGCAGAGGTGTCAAACTCAGTTCAGGGGTGACATTTAACTAAACTTGATCTGAAGTGGGCCAAAAGCCAGTAAAATAATACTTATAAATTATATATATATATATATATATATATATATATATATATATATATATATATATATATAATGTCAACGCCAAACCTTTCTCTGTTTTAGAGTGAAAGAAGTAAAATTAAACAATGAAAAGGTTTACATCTACAAAATATACTTTCAAACAATGTGAATATGAACAAACTGAAAAAATAAGTGCAATTCTACCAATGTTATGCCTCAAATTATCATTTCAGCATGTTCATTATATCTTACAGATTGCAGTGGGTTTACAAATGGACAAAACATTTAATATCCGCCAAAATATTGTTAAAATTGCACTTCTCTTGCAATATTTGAGGTTATTCGTATTTATTGAGGTTATTCACTTTTTTGTGAAATTATGCTTTGTTTTAGTGTGAATACAGAAGAATATTTAGATTGACCAAGACAAAAATCTGGACCCACTCAGTATTTATAGATTATTATGATAGTATTTTACTGGTCTGGTCACTCCAGATTGAATTGGCCTGAATGTGGATCCTAAATTATTATGATTGTTGATATATTAGTCTAATTTTGTCATTTCACAAGTAAATACCAAGACCCAGACTGGACCGTCTGACGGGCTTGATATGGACCCTGGTCCACATGTTTGACAACTGTACGTGACAGAGACAAGTTATTCCATCATACACTACTGCATTCCCCTCATTCTTTAGAAGTGTTTTTCATTACAGTTGGAACTTGCATTCATCCAGATTGTTTCTATGTTTTTTACTCCAACATTTGGTGGCTATAATCTATCTATGAACTAGAAACTAAAACTAAAAAATGTGTAATTTGAAACACAGTACCTTGCTTTCGTCATACTTTTCTTAGCAGCGACATCGCTGGCTGTTAGAGGCTCTGGTAGTGACGTAGGGATGGGAGAGTTCTGGAAAAAGTCACCATTAGATCATAAATACAAATGCACATGAAGGTAAATGACAGTAAACGCTTCATTCTAGTGACTTACAAAGAGATTTGGCACTGGGCAGTCTTTTCCAGCTAACTTGAAGGCAAAATAGGACACTTGGTAAATGTCTGGTCTCTTCTCCTGGTCTGGTTCGAGCATATATCCTAAAAGAAGAACAAGAAGAAGTGTTTGAGTCTGTGCATCTCGCCTCTTTGGCCACTTGGTGGCGCTGTTGGCCAGTTTATAGGAAATTAACCTCCTGCACAGGATACATTTAGGGAAGTGACACTACTTCAAAAGCAAACAAGGCTGCAATGACTAACAATCCTCTGGCACTTCAACTGGGTCAAAGTTTGTGTAAATGTACAACAGAACTAAGAGACTGTTACAGATTGTTGGACGTACACAGGAAACAATGCAAAATTAATATAAACAAACTCTTACAGGACTTTGTACTTAATAGAATAATATACAAACAAGCCATTAGACATGTAAATGTGGTTACAAAGTCATCTGAAACAGTCTTTTTCAACACTCTTACCCCAGCATTGAAGGTAAATCAAGGTCAAAAGTACAGTATATAAATCAGTGGTAGTTTTGATGTAGGATAATGACGAGTGAGTTCATTTAACATTCGACCTAGGTGTGCAAAAGTGCATGAAACAATAAATAAATAAATAAATAAAATAAATACATTTTGTGCAGTGGACGGTTTGAAGTTTAGTAAAATCAGACATTTCTCACTGTGACAAAAAGTCTAAATTAGTGTGTGTATTAATTTTTGCCTCATAAAGTAAAATTTAAGACCTTTTAATTAATAAATGGGTCTTACACTTGACAGACAAAATGTAAGTCTCAATCCAAATTCACCCCTTGGCCCTTGCAACTCCATTTCAAGGGGTAGGGGTTAAAATATTCCCTGATGACAGGGGTCACTAATTCTGGTCAGAGGGTCAATATCCTACATGTTTTAGACTTAGTTATTTTTTTTTTAGGATTCAAGAATTTTTTCCCCTTAATTCAACCAACAAAAACCTGCCAATGGAACGAGTGAAAATTATCTTCGTAAGACTTTTTTTGAGATCTATTGTTTAAAAATCTTTTCTTACATCTCACTTAAAAGTTCCTATTTAGGTAATTCTGTCTGATTTTAAGTGTGATGAGATATTTGGACTACAAATGATAAAAAAAATACACTTTGTAAGATTTGGATGTTTTCCAGTGTTTGTAGTTTGGTCCTGGAAAAAGAAAAAAAAAAAAAATCACAATTTTGATGGTGGGACAGCCCACTCCCTTAGCCCTCCCCCTCCAACTCATTAAGAATGGGGACACTCCTTCCAGTTCATGTGTATACACAAAATCTAGGGGGAGGGTCCAAGGGGTGAATTCTAAACCACAGTGGGACTTTTTACGGACAGTAAGACACTTGGAAAAACTAAAATAGCACCGTAAACTCAACACTGCATTTTATTTATTAAGTCCCCTCTTCAGATGACCGGCTGATATATGGAACTGATATTTCTAGTGTTTTTTTTTCTTGTATCAGTATTTGCCTGTTGCATTGGCTGATATGGAGGGGTTTTTTTTGCAAGATTTACTGACAGGTCAGGTTAACCACAGCTTCATGTTGTTGGACATACTGCTGTCCACACTGGGAAAAAAAAGTTTTTTGGTGTAGCAAGATTTAATAGGTTAACCACCACAACTTTCATTAAGTAAAGAAGATTTTCTGACATTTGTTATCCATTAACAGAGACAAAAAGTATTCAGTATCGGCTCCAAATATCGGCGGCCTGTATCAGTCATCGACCATGGCTGAAAAATCACCATAAAAAAAAATCCCTATCTGTCCATCACTACTTCAGACTGCCAAGCGTACAGGGTTCAGGTCCCATCATGCAGCAGAGTATGTGTCTACTGAAGTTCTAAACACACCCTGAGGATTCCAGTGTGTTCACAGGGTGTGCGTTTTGTGTAAAAGACGCATCTGTATCTGCAGAACGACGACAATATCTACTCACTGATTAAACGGTGTAACTTGAAGGAGAATTTGGAGTTATCGGGAACAATAAAGGTTCCATCACATATGGCGACTTGACTCTCCCCAAATGGAAGCGTGAAGAAACACAGCTTGTACAACAAGCATCCAAGTGCCTGTGGAGAGAGAAATAAATACTTGAGTTAAATCGCCCGCATTCACAAATCTTATCAAAAATGTGGAGAAGGGAGTTTAATTTCAATTGTGTGAACAAATGTATATTTAACCAAAACAGAGGAAAGAGCAATAAATGAAATATGAAAGATGGTCAGAAGTTTTTAGTTACAATTTCAAGAGCACAAGTAGCTGTACTTTTGTGTTACTTTTTGATTTCATTTTAGTGATCATGCAATTAAATTTAACATACACGTTAAGCAAAATATACAAAAAAACAATTAAGACCATCTTTGACAATAGCACAATGCTTTCAGTTACATGCCTGAAAAAGGTGACAAAAAGTGTAACGTATTTAATCTCACCTTCTCTCCATAAAATATTAATGTATATTTATCTTCTTCCTTTTAAATTATTCTTTTATATATAAAAATACACTCATACATCCGTATATATATGTACATACATTTATAGATATACACAAAGCATACAAGTACACATAATCTTCCACTTATGCATTGCGTAATTGTGCTGGCAAAATATAATAATAAGTAACTCAAAGAAAGAAATGTATACATAAACAACAGTGATGGTGACATTTAATAACCCTCATTCCTGTATCTTGTCAAAAACATTCTCTTTTAAGTGTTTGGATTTGAGTGACTTGAGTGTTTCCAGGTGTTATGAGGAAAACCTTGATGCACAGCAGCTGAAAAATGTAGCAGAAGACAGAACGACACCAAATATCATTTACCAAACCATCATTTATTCAAGATCTCATGTTATTCTCTTCAACTGATGTCGACCGTTTGAAATTCATTACTTTTATTTATTTATTTAAGTTATTTCACCACGGCTAGTTTTCGTGTCAGATTTTGCTCACCGATAGTTTCCAACACATGATACTTCAAACTAAAACAGCTTAAATGTCAGATATTTTTGACAAGTGATCGACTGATTTGGATTTTTTGGGAGTCAATAGAGATTTAAAATTTTTTTTTTTTTAACACATCATCCTTGGCCAATGACCGATACAGGTCACCAATATTTGTAAGCCAATATTTGGAGCCGATACGTTTTATTTTTTCCTGTGAAATGATGGCAAATCTCAGAATTTTTTTTATTTACAATTAGAAAATAACATTTTAATGGTTTCACATCAGCAAGTTCCTTATGTCAGTGGGTGAAGTCTCCTCCCCCGTTAATGTGGCTCCCAAACAAATCCACATGTAAAAGTGTTCTGTTCCCAAATAATATATTTGGCAGAAGTGATATTTGGCATCTGCGTCTTTTTACCTGATGGTGCAGTTTAAGATGAAAGAGACTATGGAATTCAGGGACTGTTTTCTTTCAAGACACTTACTCTCCTACTAAACTCACTAATCTATTCTGATACGTCAAAACCTAACGGGGGTCGGACCATGTACCCATCAACTAGTGATGGGCCGATATGTATTTTGGGGCTGACACTTTTTTTTTTTTTTTTTAAGCATCACCCTTCACTGATTATCGATACAAGGCACAGATATTTTTAAACATATGTCTAAGATATTTCTGAAACATACCGATTTTTTTTCCCTCCATCAAATGTAACAAATGCCAGAAAATTCTTTAATTACTATTAGGAAATATAAATAGTGACAGTTTTTTCTTTACTTTTGTTTTCTATTTTTCTTTTTTCCCATTGCGTTATGTTCCTCCATTTTTCTCCTTTTTTCTTCCTTTTGCTCTTATTTTTGCCCCCTCCTTTTTTCCCCTCTCGTTTTCTCCCCCTTTTCGCTTCTTTTTTCCTGTTTTTCCTTCTGTCAGTAAACCATGACAGGGAAAAAAAGAGCATATCAGCCAACGCAACAGGTCGATACAAGAAAAAAGAAAAATATTGGAAATAGAAATATTGGATATATCAGTCTATCATTATCATTTGATCACATCCAAATGCATGAAAACAAGCAGAATTCGATACGTGTGGTTAAACTTAGAACAGGAAGTGACAACGCAGGGGGTAGCGGACCGGAAGCCCAGCTGTAATTGTCTTCCTACATTCAGAGTCCTATTTAAAGACAAAGTAGGTCTGTGTGCTTCCAACATCCCTCAGTATAATTAAGTAAGAGTCAATGTGAGGAGGTTTAAGTGAATTCTGGGGGTAACAGTGAATTATGGGAAACTCAGAACGGTGTTGGAACTTAGGATGACTCGTGTTCTAATGTACAGCTCTTCCCGAGCACTGAGCTGCGATACGAAACGCAGCTGGCATGACTCGGCTGCAGGAAAACTCATCATTATCTCCAAACTGCACAGACACACACACAGGATCTGAATGAAACCAGCTATGGACTGGGTTAGCTTTTTGTTTAGTTTGTCAGCAGGCAAAAATGTAGTCAGAAATGACTTATCAGACCTGCAAAAGTTAGCTCTCGATCCACTACAGATGCAAATGCTGGCTTAAAATGTAAGATTAATGCTTCTTGTGTGTGCTGTAAACCTTCAGGTACTTGACGAGAACAAGCTACAGGAGGGAGAATCTATACGGCTGCCAAGGACATACTGTACATGAATTGATTTTTTTGGGAAGTTAATGCGCAGACAATGGTGGAGGGATCTTACTGTATGTGGATCTGTTTTTCCCCTTTGGTTTTTGTGAGACTCAAATACTGTGGTCGTGGTGGGAGGTGGGGAGGGGGGGGGAGGGTCACATGGTCATGGGATCTGGAGGTTCCAGTGCCTCCCAAGGAAAACTGGATGTTGTATTTTAGATGCACTGTTGGAGGCCTGGGTGTCCTGTAGGAAACTTTACATTCTATATGTGTTCCATTATTTTAGGAAACTATTAAGCCCATACCTGTACAAACATTTGGGGAAAAAAATGAGATGACATAAATACCAGGGGTGTCCGATCCTGGTCCTGGTATTTCTGAGGTTGTTCCACTCTGACACTAAAGAAGTCACAGCAGGAAGATGAATAAAGCCATCAGTGACTTTTCTGTTTGGTTTAATCAGTTGTTTTACTGCCATGTTACAAGCACCATTTGGAAGTTATCAGTTAAGGTAGAACAATAAATATTCACATAATCTGTGTAAAATATGTCACGTTAGAATGTGGACATCGTAAAATATTTTTTTCCTTCTAAAATACAGTGGGTGTGGTGGGTATTGAGATGCACTCTGTAGTCTGGAAAATATGGCACTGTCATATTGCATGACTCAGAAGTCCAACCCGAAACAGAAAGGGTGATTTTATTATGGATTTTATTATTATTTATTATATTGTTGTGATCACACACATGCATAAGACACATGTTAACACATTCAGGCCATTTCAGGGCATCAATTTGCACCGCGGTTCAACGTGGCTGCGGTCCAAACCCTTGTTCCTGCCTGAGTGCTTCACACCTTCTGTTCAGCCAAAGACCATTTCACACGAGTACATGGACGTCTTCAACCTGGTCTGACACCGCACAGCCATGAGTGGAAGGAAGAGAGAGGAGGGGTTGTATATGGGGGGGGGGGGGCTGGCTTTGTTGTGAACGATGTTGCTGAATGTTTTATGAGTGAAAAATGCTTTTAGAGAGCTGCTGGAGGCAAACAGCTCAAGGCGGACGGGGAGGAGGAACCAGTCTGTGCGGAATGATGTCCCGGACAAGACGCTGGCAGACAAACCAGCCCTGCAGGCTGCGTCACAAATGCGTATTCAAGACACACAGTGAGATCTTACCCATATATCAGCCTTAGTGGTGATGGCTTTCCCTGCGTACAAGTTAATCATCTCCGGCGCCCGATATGAAAGGGTTGTGTATCTGCGTTACAACAGGAAGAAAATAACAGCAGGTTAGTGTTTCAGTGACTCAGCATCAGTTGCAGCCATCATGAGTGTATTTCAGACATTTTGTAACTTCATAATAACGTTCGAAATTACAGGTGTTTATTGACAGAATGATACAACATATCACGATATACGGAACAAGCTAATTTTTTTTTCCTACACACATTTTTATTTAATCAGAACAGGATCAAACGCAATGTCAAAATATTCTTATGTAAAAACTTAAATTATGCTTTACAGACATTACAGTTTAAGATCCTGCTCAAATGTTCATATTCTATTAGTTCATAACTAATATTTTAATAGTATCCCAACAAAGGAAATAATATCAAAGAAAACCGTGTTAAACTAGAAAAGCACTCAGAGCGCAGACCTCCGCCAAGGTACACTGACAAGGTAGATCTAATCATTTTCAGATCTCTCCATCACCAACCTACCCTGAAAATGTCATCAAAATCCATCCATAATTTTCTGAGTTACCTTCTACACAAACAAACCAAACAATGCCAGCAAAAACAAAACCTCCTTGGCAGAGATGATAATAGTAAATTAAAATAAATAAATCAAACTAAACTGGAAAACTAAAATAAACCTCCGCCATATGTGCATTTGAATAAATATCTAAAAATATTTATACAGTATCATGAAGAGATATTGCAAAAAATATATATATATTTAGCATCTAGTTTCAACTTTTATAGTTTTATCTGTAAATTAAACTATAAAAGTAAGACAAGTAAAAAAAAAAAAAATCTAATACATATTGAGTATTACAAGTAAATAAAATTTGAGTAAACACAAATTAAATGACAGGAAGTATAGGATGCTTGTGTACAACTATGCAAAAACCTCGACTATATGTCTTATGTCTTCTACAGGCTAAACCAGGGTTCAGTGTGGCCTCCGTTCCCACTTAGCAAAGCTTGAATTCTCTTGGGTGAGTCTTGAATGAATCCAGGAGTAACTCAGAGGATTAGTGCCGTAAATCCCATATTGTGTGAACAATAGAGTTCACGATGTTAAGTAAAAGAGGAGGGAACTTTGACACCCAAGGATTGAACGTGAATAAAGGTCTGCAGGAGTTATGCTGCTGAAAGACTAGTTTAATTTTAAATTGCACAACCCCCCCCCCCCCCCCCCCCCAAAAAAAAGCACTCACTACCTCTAAAACTACAACTACACACAAACCCAAAAAAACTATAAAACCATCCTCTAAACTACACAACCAAAAAAAACCTAAACAGTAAAACTGCACAACCCATAAACAGCAAACACAACCCCCTCCAAAACTACACAACTCCTAAAACTAAACACCCCCCAAAACAAATGGCACAACAGCCCCTAAAACTACACATTTGATAAAACAATACAACACAACACAACCTAACATACAACAATATAAAACCTCTAAAACCACACACACAAAAAATAAAAATACACAACGACCACCAAAACTTCATGATGGATGGACTTAAAAAGTAAAAGCTTTTTTAAAAAAGGATTTGAGATTAATTCACTGATCTTAAGTGTTGGTTATTTCTTTTTAATGTGCACTTTGAAATTATATTTGACTTCAAATGTAAAGTGCTTTACAATAAAATGTATTATTACTACTACTACAACAACCTCTAAAACGACATAATCCAAAAAACTGCACAACTAAAAATATACAACAATATACTAAACATTATTGGGTTCCTGTGATGAAAAAAAACCCTGCATTTCTTTTTCGCAGAAATGAATTTTCCTTAAATGTCACCACAAAAGGTGGCATGATTTATCCAGTATTATTCTATGAACACAGAGTCTAAAAGCTTGCTTTTTAAAGAAAATGCATAAAAAAAATGAGAAAACTGTCATAACAAAAAATAAAAGAAATAAAACAAAAAAACAAAAGAACTTTAAAAATTAGTTGTGGCTGAGAAATGACAGGCCAAGTATTTATCAGTCTGTAACATTTTGTTTTATGACTAGAATGACTTACTTTTTAATCTCGTCCTCCACGGCAGTCACTCCATCTTTATGCGGCAGCAGAACCTTGTGAGTGGAACTACCAAAGTCACATAGCACATAATTCCCCTGGTCATTGAGCAGGATGTTTTCAACCTGGAAAAGAGCAAATCACACATAAATGTCTCAAAAAGGACAAAAGAGGAAACGTTCAAAGTGCCACAACAACTGCAACAGGACACACATCAGTTTTATATGTACTTACTTTAATTAAGAAAAATTTAGAGGAGACCAAAAGTCAAAACCAGACCCAAACAAGTGGTGCCAGGCACAACAAACCCCACCCCTCCTAAATGTTTGAGCTCTTAATGAAGCTCCCTCTAAAAACGTAAGACAACGGCTTTGACTTTTCAAAGTCACTCAAGGTCAAAGGTCATGATGCCATTTTGGAGCCTACATGTAGTTTCCCATCTTCCAACAATAGTAACTGATTACTTATCACCATTTGTTTTTCTATTATAGTCCATTTTAGTTTTATAGCTACAGACCAAGTGACCAAATGGTAAATGGACTGTACTTATGTATATAGCGCATTTTATTCACCACTTGGTGCCCAAAGTGCTTTACAATTCCTCACATTCACCCACTCACCCACACACACCAATACACCGGCGCTGCCTGACCCTACTGGGAGCAACTTAGGGTTCAGTATCTTGTCCAAGGACACTTCGACATGTGGACAGCCAGAGGTGGGATGCGAACCGCTAACCAAATCAATCATTGGACGACCCGCTCTACCAACTGAGCCACAGCCGCCGACTGATCACTGACTTCTTAAGTCAACAATAGGTCAAAATCTAAACACACAAAATGCAGAATAAAATAACCCAGCATGTTGGCGCTCATTGGAAGTCTCTAAGATGAACAGTTCAAAAGTTATATCCAAAACTTGATTTTGACCTTTATTATGACCTTGACCCTTGACCTAGAAGCTTCAAATTTGGCATTTAAGGTTCTGATGTCAATGTACATCAACAGTGAGAGCAAAAAGAAGCTATATGCAAAACTCTGTATACAGGAATGAAAACGAAAGTCCTGATTTGACACATCTCGTATTACGACTCACTTCTTTTTGAGGACTGGAAATTTAGTATATTGTGTAGTTGTCACGTCATTTTATGAGTGGTATGTGCTCAAAACAAAACGTGATCTAGCTAACTAAAAACACGTTCTGTGATGTTGACCTTTGATATACATTCACCAACACTGAACAAGATCTATTCTGGACTACTTAGAACCTTGCCTGAAAAGTACATGGAAGTTGGTCCAGTAGTTTTCACATAAAGTTGCTGACAAACTGATTGGGGGGGGGGGGGGGGGGGGTAGAAATTGCATCTTATTATAATCTATAGTTAAAACTGTGCACAGTCTTAATAGTCAGGTTAATTCTGGATGTGAATTAGATATGGATGCTGATTGGACTGAATCTGGTTGGATTCATTTATCGTTTATTTTTTGTATTATTATTATTATTATTAATTTTTGTTTAACCAGGGGGGAAAAAATTACACATGATTAAAAATCTCACGAGGAGGAGTCATCAACTCCAACACACAATCGATGCAGACACATCAGGTCAGAGACATTGTGCTTTATGTAAGTCAACAAATTTAACAAAATATGGGACATTTTCTACACTGCCTGAATACGTTACCTGGCCTGAAAATGAAATATACATTTTAGTTGTTTATCTCATTACACTGTTTTACTTATTTATTTCATTACACTGTTTTACTTATTTATTTATTTACTTTCCTTTAATGCCCCAGAATGCACCGTGTTGACCATCATGTTATGTGTAATTTGTTTGTATTGCTTTTTTTTTCTCCCTAACTCTCCGTTTCCTCATCATGTCTGATGTCAATCTTTGCATTATGAACATATTAGTTGAAATTACAAATGTGTTAATTAATTATTGTATTAAATGTTGAAAAGTTCTATGAATGTTGAAAAGTTTGATAAAGTAAAAAAAAATGTCACGACAACCGCAGCAGTTAAAGACAACATTTCAGCCAAACACTCACACTGAAAAACCTACATAAAACACATAGTATTATACATAACAACATCATATAATACATTATAATATAACTGTGTGTGTGTGTGTGTGTGTGTGTGTCATGTGCAAAAATTCTACTCTGAAACCCTTACTTCCTTCTAAGACTTCACTCGTGATATTTAATAAATGTCAGACTTGTCTGATCCGGTTTGTAAGGACTAACTGTGCCATCCACAGTGAACATACCTCCAGGAATCAAACTGTGTGTTTATTTTACTTCAAACACAAACTGCACTGCAAATAAACTGCCAGGTTGACACTTTATTTGTTTTGGGAAAAGAACTCACAATGGCTAACAGGAAGCTCCTGCGAGGTTTAGTCGTCCGTTGACAGCCTATTCAGACATTAAGTAAAGATGAGAATCTGCTCCTGTTTTGAAAATGGGCTGTTTGTGTATTAAAATCCAGTCCAGCTTTAGTCAGATCGGCACAGACGTCAGCAAACAACATCTACAGGTACATTTGTGCTACAGAAACATCTCACAACATACACCACTTGGCAAAAAAAAAAAAAAAAAAAAAAAAAAAAAAGCTGCACATGCAATATTTAATTGCATCACCTTTGGTTTTGATTACAGGACTTACACTGGATTTAAGTCAGTAAATAGTTCAGATCCTTGCATGGGTCAGTACTGCAGTGGTTAATAATGTTTCAGCTGGAACAAGGTATTCAACTCCAACTAATTCTAAGTGTTCTTTCATGTCTGTAATGTGTAAAGATTGGATATCAGCAGGATTGATCAGGGTCATCAAAGGTGTGAGAATACTTCAGGAACCATGAGTCATCCTTTTCACACATGAATTAGTCTTCAGACAGGGTTAGGGTTAGACTAATTTGGGATAATGAAGCGTTGATGCAGTGGTCCGACTCTCCATCATCAATAATCAAAAATAAATGCAACTATGAATGGAAAAAAAAAATAGGACTAATCTTATTGTGACACTCCATGAGCAATATGTGGCAAAAAGAAATGTTAAAGTAAATGTCTCCTGTAATCACTGAAATATTGCATGTGCAGCAATTTTTTTTGGCTTTGTAGTATATCTGCAGCTTCTAAGTTCCATTTTTGAGCCTTTTAACTGAAAGGATGTCACTGTTCCTGTTGAATTTCAGCTTTTATCTGTGGTTCTGGAACCACGTTTTTCTGGGGTGTTTTATATAGAAACTACCTGCAACATTTGGACTAAATATATAATGTTCCACCAGTGGCACTGTGCTATTTAAGTCATGCAATATTTATTGTTTATCATGCATTTGTTTATTGTCATTTGTCATTGTATTTCTCTTAATGCTTATTACCATGTCCCCCAAAAGGGAGGCAAGGGAACTGTTTTTTAGTTTAGGTATTTTTTTCTCAGCAACTTCATGCAAAACCTTTCAGGAAAGGTGCAAGGTGGTCCAGAAGAGATAACATTAAATTTAGGTTGATGTTGGTCAAAGTCACCAAAAATGTGTTTTCACAATGATAAGGGATAGGGCAAATCAGGTAAAACGTTTCCAAGGGGTGGGGTTTATTGTGGCTGGCACCAGTTACTACTACCATATTTAGGCAAGGCAGCTTTATTGGTATATAATACTATTCAAACACAGGATTATTCTAAGTGCTTTACACAAGCATGAAAATGATCACGGAAGACAAAAAAAAAAAAAAAAAAAAAAGGAAATCATGCAAAAAGAAAATCACAGATGACATTAAAAAAAATCACAAAAGGGTTCAGGGCATTCAAATAATCAGAGAAACAAAAAAAGTGTCTCAATAATTCAACAATGCTTTTAGGAGTATGTTCAACCAGCATTAGAATGACATTCATGTCAAATTGGTTTTAAGAATACCATTTTGGTTTTTTTTTTTTAGTACTTTACAACCATAGATTATAATGGTGAGCAGTTACAAAACTCTGTGTTTTAGCTGTAGTTCCTTTACTTTAACTCTTCACCCCCAATATATTTCTCTTAACTCCCTCCTCTCATCTTTCCTCTATATTTCTCTTCTCTCATTTCTTTTATTTATTCTGTCATTTATTTCCTTACTTTCATATTTATATTGCTGGCACTCATGGTTCTTTCAATAAACTGTCGCTCCCCAGTGCCCGCAGCACTCATGTAAGCCCACCACCACCATGTACTCTTAACTTTTATTGAACTTCAAGTGCTGCCCACACAGCTGCCTGATCAAATCTCTTGTAGCATTTTTACTACTAATCAAGTATTGGCTTTCAAAAAAGAATTATGGCAGATATTTAAAAAAAAAATCTAATGAGTTTATTTTGGTCTCATCAGATTTCAGGACATAGTTTCAGTCACCCATGTCCTTTAGTTCAGATGGTGTTAAGTGAGTATGACAGTGTGTCTTGCCTACTGTGTGTATGTGTGTGTTACCAATTTAATTTGTACAGCTGCAGAAAAAAAATGTGTTTGAGTGTTTCCAGTGTATTTGAGAATCAATGTGTTAAAGAAAGCCTTAAATGTTGATCTAAAAAAAATCAGCTGAAGACATTAGCCATCTGCTGACTGAATTGGAATTTGTTTAAAACAAAACAAAAAAACATATTAGTCAACCTCCAATTATTTCAAATCATATTTAAGATTAACATTGTACATTTGATTATTCAATTTCAGAACCATTAAACATGTCCCACTCTTCCTACCCCCTCACCCTCTTATTCCTGGTCTTAGATAACAGTTAATGATAGTAAGAAAAAAAGAAAAAAAGAAAAATACTCAGGGGAAAAAAGATAAAAAAAAAATAGAGTATAAAAACACAAAAGAAAAAAGACAAATATGCTTATTCACAATTACGTCATACAAGATATGGACATGTAGTCTTATTAATATTATCCAATATAAATTAATGTAGTTCCTGAGTTCTCAAAACTATAAACACTGACGATCCTCCCATCCCAGAAATTAAAAACTAAGTGATCAAAATGATGCTCTTTTTTTAGGGCAAAGCTGGTACTAGTGTCAAGTGTAAAACATACTTAACAATAGCCTCTTCCTCCATTTACCTGTAGAGAATGAGTTAACCATCTGTATCTGCTGAGCTGCATTACAGATGTTTCTTTATTGACTACAGGCTTAGTTAAGAATGAGTAACAGTAAACGCATGGAGAATATGAAGCCTGACGTGAACGATTTTGCGTCAATAAATTCTAGAGCCATGTGATGCTGCTTTGGGAGGAGGGTTGACATGGCAGCAGCAAGTGGAAAGTTTCAGCAAAATGAGATCAGCAGCGATTCTGACATCTAACAACAAACTGACCTGCAGCTCAACCCTGATTTAATCACACTGTGTATCTGTAACAATAATTAATAAATAAGGTTGTAATCTCCCACCCACACACAGATGTGTGATTAACTGAACAGAGACAGAACAGCGACAGCTCCTCAGAGTCATTTTGCCTCAGGAGCTGTGTTATCCGTTTAGTGATATAGGATACAGGAGGTGGATTTCAATAACATCTCAGCCTAAAAACAGATCAGACTGCTTTGTATAGTATCAGATAGAGTTGGATGCATTCAAGTGTGTCAGGAAAACCCAGACATCTGCATATTTAAAGGGCTGAGGTGAAAGCAAGTATCACATCATTTTTAGAGTGCTCCTCTCAAAGTTGTTGTTTCACTTCGATTGTAAAGGTTTGATGTGGATGTGCCCTTCCATAAATCATCATAATTAGTGGATGCTAAAAAAGTTGTGACAAGCCTAATGATTCGTCTACATTGACAACGACAGCTATGACATAATGACTTCAATCTAGAGAACTCTTTTCTCAAAAATCCTTATATAAATACTCTTCAAAAACTGAATCCAATTCCATTTATTTTTCTAAAAGGTTACAAAAATGTTCAGCTTTTTAAAAAAAGTCTTATCTTAATTAAGAAAATATTTACATATTATAACTGACATCATGTTATCACTATAGGTTTAACCACGAAAAATAACTCCATGACTCATTTTGGGTGTTGGGCCTAAATTTAGGAAACACACCTTTTGAAGTGCCAAAAATTGTCGTTGAACGTGTTGGATGGTGCTTTGTTATCTGATGAACTTATGTTCTCAAAATAATCAAAACTAAACTAACAAGAGCAGAGGATCTTAAACTGTAAGAAAAACAGTGTTCATCAAAGTGAGAGAGTGTCTCAATCCTGTTGACAGCTCAGGGTTAAGGGGCTTTTTCTGCACTCTCACTTCCCCTAGCGATGCGTGACTGGGCCTCCACGCTCTTTTGTGTCCCTGCGCTGTTATGTAAGCCATGTAGGCAGAACAGATAGACAGCGAACAGAGGCCCGGCCTGTGCAGCTCAAGGGCCGCTCTGTTTAGAGGCTTGTCCAACTGGACGCCGTACAGCAGCCCACTGATGGGCCGCTGAGGGTGGGAAATTACCACGGCTCTCCAAGCATCAGCAAAATGACAGTAACTGTGGTCCGTAACCTCCCAGTGAATCGAAAATCTATTCTTAAAAATTGAATTAGCTTGAAAGTCGCTGAGGAATTTGGAGAACGACTATGGCCTGTACATGTCATGAGTCTGGTGCTTCAGGAGGAGGACAAAGAGGAAAAGGAGGTGGATGAGCGACAGACAGAGGGGGACTGGAAAAGAGGAAGGGGAGGAAATAAAAGAGCAAGTTAGCAAAGGAAGCTGTGAGAGGAAGTAGAGGAGCTTGTAGGAGCAGTGAAGTGAAACCAGAGTGCGCTCGCTTCTGCTGACCGAGCAGATTTCTATCTTTAAGTCTTCACTTAAACATTCTATTTATTAAAAAACTGTTCCTCTTATTGGTTTTGTTAGAAAAAAAATTCCACTGCACCACTGTTTGTGCACTAGCTTTACTACACTTCAAACTTTAGCGTAGAACTCAGATCCTTTTGTTGAGGAAGTTCAGCTGTTATTTTCTCATGTTTTATGAAAAACAGTATTATTTTTAGGACTGGGAGAAAGAAAAAAATGTATCGGGATTTTTTTCTATTCCGATTTTTAAATCGATTTTGAAAAAATGTTTTTCCCCCATATTTAAATGATAAGACAGGTGAAAAAAAATTACCGCTTGTACACTCAGGTGTATAATATGGAATACACAGAAATCACTTTGTGACTGGTTCAAATATATTACTGCTGGATAAATCTTAACTGACTTCACATATGATTTTTTGGGGGGAATTATGGCTCCTAATATGATCTATAGGCATCATCATTTAGCTTCATCACCTGGTCTGGTGTCAAGTGAAAAAAAATCGGGAATAACAAAGAATCGCAATTTAAATCGAATCGGCATCCAAAAAAAACCTGTGTGAGGTCAACTAGAATTCAAATAGGTTTACCTGATATTTAGTCGATTTAAAAAAAAAAAACGATATAGATTAAATGTATCATTCCATTGAAAACCAATTTTTCATGCTCCTTTTGGAATCTGATGGGTCACCCCATGCTACCAACACATGCTGCATTTGAAAGTGGTGTGTCACCTCCACTGGCTGCATTTACCATTCATAGAAAACACAGAAACGAGCAACTCTTTGCAGCTAATCTGAAGTAGCATTAGCATCTACAAGAGGAGACCGCGCCACAGTAGCTGCTGCACAAACTTGAAAAAAAAGATGGCTCAAACTGGTTCTTGTGCTCTCTGTGGAAATAAAGCGTCCATTTTCTGCAAGTTTTCAAAACAAGTGATGGCACGAAATCTAGCTGGACGCTACTCTCAGATGGTGAAAACACACAGAGCGACAGGGGAGAGGGGAGTGTTCCTTCACGCAATCATTCTCTGAGCCAATCTGAGACGCCTCATTTCCACGTCATGGATATGTCTGCAGAAGGACCGGAAAACTCTGTTGTTCGACCTCCAAGTCATTTTTCTAGCCTCGAAAAACAGCTGGAAACAAAGCGACCCGGACGCTTTTTCGTTTGTTTTTTCTTTTAAGCAGAACTAACGCACAATGCATTCAATAACAATGGTGAACACAGTAATATTAATGAAATGCCGTTAGAATGAGACCTTGAAATACACATTTGATTCTAATAATACAAAAAAATTCCTAATAGAAATCAAACTTAAACAAAATACAGGATATAATATCTGAGAGGGTAGATCTGGACTGACTAAATGGAGGAGTGGGGGTGTCTCTGTTACCTTCAGGTCTCTGTGGATGACAGGGGTCTTGCATTGGTGAAGGCGGGCCACAGCCTCACAGGTGTCACAGAAAATATGGAGGACCTCGGCTTCACTGAAGCCCACATTCAGCCGCTGGTTCATCTGCTTCACCACTTGACCCGCTTCAGGAGAACAGAGAACAAGGTTAGATGTCGGCATGGGTCGGACTTCATATTTACTTTACTGCATTTATTGTTATTGTCGTACAAAGGTTTTAAATGTCTTTTTTTGTCACCTAAACTATGAGAGTGGGGTGTCATCCACTTCAGTGATCTGTACACATTATTAAAGAAACTGAATCATGCAACACATGTACCTGAACCAGAATTTGAGGAGGATTCAAAAATTCAGTAATTTTTTTATCCTTCTACAGATCGATTTGGAGAAAATTTGGAATTTGTGTTTGAAATTTATTTTTCTTCTATCTATCTATCTATCTATCTATCTATCTATCTATCTATCTATCTATCTATCTATCTATTATATACACACACTGTGTGTGTGTATATATATATATATATATATATACACACACACACACACACATTAGTGTGTATTTCTTTTAGTAATTTAGTTATTTATAATATGTTTTATCTTGCTTTATCTTATGTTGTACTGGGGGGGGGGGGTGCATACATTTTATTGTAACATGAGTATCCCTTGTGCGGTCCTCCAGGTCAAAGTGACACAGTGGCCCACAAATGTGCCTTTTCATACGTATGATGCCATTGCTTACTATATTTGTGATTCTGAAAACAGTAAAATATCCTTGGGGGTGAGGTGATGAGTCAATCTGGACTTTGGAATGTGGGTATGTAAGACCCCGTCATAGGACACGGCCTGTGCGCCATATGCAGAGGACAGCACAAGGGTTAAAGTGATAAAAGATATTTATTCATCGTCATCAATACTTTTGTGTTTTAATGTTTCATAATTGAAATGCCAAATATGCCGTTTTGTTCATTTGTTAATTTATGTAAAAGAAAAAATTAAATAGTATATCATTACTATTTTATACATCACTTTGGTTTATAAGTATGAAAGATACTTTATTAAAAAAATATACATGCAGGGTGGGAGGAAAAAAAATAAAAAATATTGTGTTGTACCTTTACAGTACTCCATGAGGATGAGCACCTCCCAGACACTGTCCGACATCGCATTGATGGTGGAGTCCAAGTATCCTACGATGTTCTTATGTCCTGACAGTTCCTTCTGCAGGAGGGAAACATGGGAGAAATCAGCACAAAGACACAGGAATATAAAGACAGGATGATCCCATCGAACAAAGAGTCTGTTCACTTTATAAAAATAAAACATTACACATCACTTGAGGCTATTTGAAAAGACTGGGTGTAATTGTCAGTTTAATACATGGGCTGGTGTGTTGGCGTGTTTTGGCTTGTTGCGTTTCTGTATTTGTTCTGTCGCTGGCTGCCATTAGAGTCTGAATGTATAATTTAAAGTTGAAGCTGAAGAGGTGCTGTGTGAAAAAGAGCAGATAACATCCAAAGAGGCTAGACCAGTTTATTACATGAGCTAAGTTACAGTCATGCCATTTACAGTGAATGAAATTGAATTTATAGAAGGTTGCTGCAGGTTTCAACAAGTTTAACTGAAGACTGTTCACATGCAAATAAAAAGTTGACTTTACATCAGATTCACACCCAGAAGCTTTATTGTATTTGTCTGATCCAGAGTTTTCTCAAAAATGAGCAAAAAGACAAAATCTTTTCATCGAAATGTCATCAAGAAAAACTCCATTTATGTTAGTGATCCAAGAGATATGGATATTTTGGGGCTAATAAAGATCCTTTTATTTATTTATTTATTTCACATCAGCCTTAACTGATGATGGACACAGGCTGCTGATTTGTCTCAGCAAATATTACATTTTTTTTTCCGTTGTCAAATGCAAAAAAAAAAATGTAAGAAAATCATCTGTCTTAAAGTAAACATTTATTTAACTAAAATTATTTAACTACCGATTAAAAAAATAAGAGAAAGGAAAGGTAGCACAGGTTATATCAGTATTTCACATAAAATGTATACTCTGATAAGAAAAAAAAAAGTGTTCTGTGCACTTAATTATTCAAGTCAGTTCTTTGTAAAATAAACATCAAGGTGAAGTAGAACAGAGTACCCTGCCTTAATTGATTTATCAGAATTTATTACAATATTGACCTCCATTTTCACTGTAAATCATGTACTTTTGTATAGTTAATGTTCTATATTTGATTTAGATATTCCTGAAAAATCTATAATTTCAAGGGTTATATCAAAACAGAAAAAAATTAAAAACTGATTCTGCAGCATATCTATCACGCTCTATGAAAACTATATTAACACTGTACAAACATGGAAATCCTAAAACACAACACTCCACATTGAATTCAGTCCAGCCCTTGTATCTGGTTAAACTTTTTGGGAGTTTTCATGCCCTTATGCCCCACTGATCTTTAAATCCACTAATCTTTCTTAACTTGATTCATTGGCTGGATTAAAGTGTCAAAGTGTTTGTTGGTCGTTAAATGCCAGCGTGAGCAAGAGAGGCTGCTGTGTGTTGTGGAAACCGACACACCTAAGGCAACGTCCCAACAGGCAAGAACTGTGTCAGTGTTTAAGGTCAGCTGTGTGTGGGTCTGTGTGGGTGACTATTACACATTGTTCCAGCTGATGAGGCGATGAACAGACACACAAAGCCGGGCCAAAACAGCTTAGAGTGAGCCATTCGCCGACACACCGGGGTCAAATGCTTAAGACGAGACATCTGCCGTCGTCTGAGGCTATACATGTGCGGTACAGCGTCGGAACAAACGGGGGCATTTAATCGAGAACGACATAAAACGACATGAATTATATGCTGTAATCGTGCGCGCCGTGTAAAAGATCAAAAGACGTTTATCAATGGAGCAGGTGCTGTAACACAATGTCACCCAGCACGCAGCCAGAAACCACCTTCTGCTCCTGCCAGACTGGAAATGCTTAAAAACAAGAGGTGGGAAGAGAACCAGGGTGAGGGAGACAGAATGAGGCCATTTACACACACCTTGGTTTATGAGAATCTGCATCTTAATGATGAAGGTTTGTGTCCCATTTCCAACGCGGCTACAAGCCCACGCAAAGACGATGCAAACATGTGAACGAGGCCTTAGCGACAGCCCAGTCCAACGTGGATGAGTCCACACACGGGGAAAATAATCTGTCTTTTCCCTTCTGAAAGCACTGAAAACCACACCCCATTAGAACTCAAACTACAGTCAAACTTTTGTTGGTGATTAACGATGATGAAAATGCTGACTACAATCAGATGACTAGATTTCCTTAAACCCTGACCATTTCAGAGTGATTGTCCTTAAAAGCCTGTCTAAATTAAAATAACGGTTCTTCATTCATTTGGAGTACTGGTAAAAGAATGGGATCTTTGGACTAAAAGACTCACTTTTGCCGTTTATTTAACAGGTGAAAAACTAATACATTTAGACCCCCTCTGCCCTGCCTCCATTTTTTGGTGAAAACCAAACCATTTGTCTACATTTGGTAAGTATGGACTGAAACGCCATTTACCAAGAGATCGATGTCTGTGCACTTTCCAGTTCAAAGTTGAGAACTATTTGTAAAAATTTTAATTTTAGAGCATTTTATGCCTGTTTATGTATTTTACAGAAGGACAACTTTGGAAATTCTCAATCTTTCCAAAGTGTCTAATTTTGGAATTGTTTTAAAAGAATGAATAGCTAGCATATTTTAGCAAAAGTTGATGGAAAACTTTAAGGCACGTTTACACAACTGGACCTTCTGGGCCATTTTACAGGAACTTCACAGTATGCATGCATTACCACTGACCGTTCCGATAGGGCCACCTATGGGAACCTTTACAGGAACCAACAGAGTTCTTGCTCGAGGGTAGGTACTCGAGAGTAGCCCAGTAGAGTCACTGGACAGAAGTGGCGCAGTCTGGTTGTCCAAAATTACATCAGATTTCAACCAACAACTCAAGGGTTGTTGCTAGAGGAAGTTTACCACACAATGAAGCAGAATTTCTGGCTTTTCATTCATCTCTGTGGAATTCTTCCAGAGCAATTCTTCTTCGTTCAATCTCTGATACCATTACGATGTAAAGCAACAGCACAAATGCAACAAACATCCCAACTTCATCCATGTCCACAGTAGGGATGTTAACAGACAACCATTTGACAGTCGGTTGTCCGGTCGTCAGTTTAAAGAAAAAACTTCAGCCTGCATCTGTCATTACACTGCACAAACTGTTTTGCAAATACATATCGGTCGATCACCAATATAAAGCACTGATAATGACACTAACATAAGTCTTAAGATATCATTACAAACTCAAATGTCTCAAGTGGTGGAGGAAGAAACTAAGGTGAAATATGATATATGGGGGGGGGGGGGTTTACAGCTCAGTAGAGATGATTATCATGACTATGCAAAAGAATTGTGTGTCAGCTCAGATAACTGGGATAAGGTAATTAATTGTGGCACACCCACACCTAATAAGAGACACTTCCAGGTGCCAAATACCACAACAATCTGCAAAATGGATGCTCCGGCTAGCAGCTTTATTGTACTTTTTCAGTCATTTCCACAGAATAAAACCCCCCTCTGAGGCTTTATTTTAGAACTTGTACAACTACACCTAACTGGGGGTGTGCGTATCGGTAAAAATTAAGCAATACAATACAAATCACAATACTCCAATCAGTGTACAAAATATTGTATCAGAAAATATCACATCATGATACTAAACAAGGTAATTTTTTTATTTTCTGGAAGAATTGAAGTACACCAGAAATATGCACAAATACTAAACGTGTATCATATCGCAACAGCATCAAATGCTATATGAAAAATATTCTGTGTATAGAAACTTATGTTTTAATATCCTGCTCAAATGTTCATAGTCTATTCGTTTATAACTAACATCTTGTTACAAGAAACTAACAAACAATTGCTTCTCAGATACAAAAAGTACTTTTAGATGCTTCAAATAACGATTATTTTCATAAGATTGCATTAAATAATAGTAAATAAAACTACCAAAAAGTTTAAATGAACCTCCGCCATATCTGCATTTGAAAAAATACCTAAAAGTATCAACACAATACTTATAGATACAGGATTGTGAAATGTAATATCGTGATATATTGCAGGGCTGATATTTTCTTACACCCCCACATCCAATGACCACAGTACTCCAGTGTTTTAAGATCCCCAGAGGCTGCTCACCCTGTTGGGTCTGGAATGGCTTTCTAGTACAGACACAAAGAGCAGTAGACCAAGTTCACAACCACATGACCACTTCCAGAGGAACACAAGCCTCAACTACCAGCTGTTAATTCAACATGCAGTACAAACCACAGGGGTTTCTGCAGCTGTTGTGCAGTTCAATTCTGCTTTTTATTACACCGCTGTTACATAACTACTGGTCATGTCAATGTGAATAAGAAATTAATCTCTGCCTTCACTTTACAACCAAAAAATGTAGGTTAATGAGCATGATAGGACAAATCATTCAAGAAAATATAGATTCAAAGAATTATTGAAAGAGCATTTATTTGCAAAACAATGCTTGGCATTTGGTGATGTTTAATTGATTGATAAATGTAAAATACATCTGACCACTGATAAAGTATGCTAAAAACTAGTGATCAGTGATACCGATCGCCAAAAACGTCACCTGCCGATTAGATCACAGTATGGATAGTTGCAGCCCTAGATGCAACTATTTGATAGGGCTGCAACTATCAAATATTTTTGTAGTCGAGTATTCTGTCATTTTGTTTTTTGATTAATCGAGTAATAAGATACATTTTGTTTTTGTAAAACCCTTTAATTTCTGATGCATCATTGGTGTGTTCTATATGTATGAAATAAACAGGGATGGAAGAAGACCGTTTGAGTTGTGTGTGCATGCATCCTCACGCGCCTGGATATGTGGGGGCAGATGTAACCCGATGATTACACTACCTTTGTACAATAATTAGAACATGTGAGGCTACATGCTAATAGATGCTAGTACGCACCAGTTAGCCAAACATAGAAGCTTGGAGTCCGCGTTAACCAACTGCCATTGAACTATGGCTGAGTTCGGTTTGAAAGCTAATGCTATTTTGCCGTGGGCACAGTGTTGTCTGCTTTACGCAGTGTAACATTTCCCAAACTTCTACTATTAATTAACTATATTTTAAATAGTACAGAAATAGTACAAAAACAGTCAAGACAAGATGCACCTGTTCTGTAGTGTGTTTGCAAGTTTGAAAATTGTCACTCGTCATATACTTTACATGACCGGCATATTGTGCCGATCAGGCTTTTTTTAGGCAATATCGGCCGATTATGATCGACAGCCAATCATTGTAACGCCACTAAAAATTACTTTTTGATAGGTACTGTTAATTGAACTAGGTCCTGTAATGCAGAGGTCTTCAAACCCTGGTACCCGGGGCCCACTGCCCTGCATGTTTTAGATGCCACCATGGCTCTAACACACCTGATTCAAATGATCAGCTCCTTATCAAGCTCTGCTGAAGCCTGATAATGACCCACTGCTTTGAATTAGGTGTGTTGGAGCTGGGTGACATCTAAAACCTGCAGGCCAGTGGGCCCCTGGGACGAGGATTGAAGACCTCTGCTGTAATATATGGAGGTTTTTTTTGCAGTCGTGATTAATGGGAAGTGTAAGTGGGAAGTGCACTTTTCTATAAATGCATACTCAAAACACATACAGTGGATCTACCATTCACTCACTCTCACATTCACTCTGGTGATAGTAAACTACATATGTAGCCAAAACTGGCTCGGCAAGGAGGGTGAAGTGTCTGTCTTGCCCAAGGACACAACAGCACATGACTAGGACAGAGCAGGTCTCGAGCCACCAATACTTCAGTTATTCGACGACCCACTCTTAGCCTCGGCCGCCCAAAGTATTGGAATATAGAGTAATGTCTGAACAAAGCAGGAGTAGAAGAAAACATATTTTTCCTGAAAAAGTTAGCTATTGTTACATTCCTAATTCTTTCTGAAATTAAAGCCTTTTCTTTTGTGTGTAACATTATTTTCAAGGTTCCAAACAACCACCAATGTAATGCACACTTTGTAAAGATCAGATTATAGTAAAGACAGGAAGAAATCATTTGAGATAAGAAGTGTGCCTCTAAATGATGCAAGCAGAGGCCATGAAGCTTCTCTCACCATGATAGTGATCTCTCTCTTGCAGACGTTTAGGTCGAGGGCGTTGTTGACGTACATCCTTTTCAGAGCGCAGCGGACACCGCTGTGAGTCCGAGCCAGGAACACCACTGAGAAACCTCCTGCAAAAACAGAACGATGACAAGTTACCAAATGAAACTAAATTAGGTATTACTCAGAGAAGACTTGCATCGAATTCATGAGAAGCAGACGTTGGCTTGTGCTCTCGTTGACAATTACAAAGACATTTTAGGATTAGGGTGTCGCGGTTAAACTTGTCTTTCATCACAAATTACTTTTTTCCCCCAGACGTCTCATTTCCCACGTACGGACTTCTGTTGATTGTGCGGCTGGTTGACATGGCAGTCTGTAAAAACATCTGACTTTTTCACATGCAGAATGCTATTACACTACAGAAATGTAAGTTCCTACTAAGGCTGCACGACATTAACAAAACTTGCAATACATAATATGCATCTATACCACTGCAATAACAATAACCAGTTATTTGTATGGTGACTCAATTGTGCGTCGACTAAAACAAAATATTGTACTACTATAATCAATTACACAATTCTGTCCAAGAACCTGGTAATGCTGCAACTCTAGACCTTCAGACATAAAAGTCAAAAATTTTGTCATCGTATTCAAATATAATGTGTAAATGACATCGATGTATGTTATAATAACAAGTATGTAAACTAATCCATAGTTTGCCTGGTTTGTTAAGTACTGGATATAAAAGTAGCATCTTTAAATTTAAGCGTAAGCCTTGTGAAAAGTTGTATATTCACATCTTGTCAACATTCAACTACTCTGGTGTGGACAACAGAAAATTAATGAAACTGAGAAAAAAATACTGCACATGTTTATGCTATGAATATTACACACTCTGTTATTGCAATAATGACATTTTTTTATACATTATGCACCCCTAGGTTCTAAAGCAGGGTTCTGTTTCCATTGAGTTTTGTGTTCATACAGCATGTTGACACGGTGTTAATGAGTGGCTGTCCTCACTCTGTGGGTGAATAGACACTGGCTCTGGGATGGGACAGACTCTGGTCTCATTAGGATGAGCCGAGTCACTGAATAACCGGCATCAAAGTCCACCGACAGAAAGAAAGGCTCTACAATGGCACACTTGTTGCTCAACAAGTTACCTTAGGTCAGCTGAAAAGCAATATGGATTCAGTTTGGAAATGGAAATCAAAGGAGGGCGGTGATGTGACCAAAAGGAAGAAAAGCTTTTATTGAGTCATTTCAAGCACTCATTCATCTAAACCCACTTATTAGTGTGCGATTCATTTGTGTATTTCGACCTTAATAGTTCATACAGTTTAAATTTCAACCTTTCAGGTGCTGCAAAGTTATCTTTAAATTTGATTAATTCTCAGCAAATATGAAGTGGATTTCTACAACCCCTTTTAATTCTGGCTTAATTTGTTGCATCTATACCTAGCCATGTCACAACATTTGCACATATAAAAGGTCCAGACTTCAGACCAACACTTCTCTCTAGTTCCACAGATTTGTTTGTCAGTTGTAGCAGTTGTAGACTGAAAATAGTCCATCATAATAATTCAAGTCCATTACCTCAAATGTTCAGCTGTTGGTTGAATTGGACAGAATAGCACAGCCAACAACCTGCCGGGGACAGGGCCCAAAGTGGCATGTGTATTTACAATCTTTAAAGGAGTCATTCCATCATTATTTCATTAATATTGCCGTGTTATCCATTGTTATTGAATGCAGTGGGCATTGGTTCTATTTAAAAAAAGGTCTGGATTGATTTGTTTCAAGCCATTCTTAGAGAGTTGAAAAATTACTTGAGGTGGAACAACAGAGTTCACCGTTACTTAGGCATACATATCTATGACACATTAATGAGGAGTCTCTGATTGGCTCAGAGAATGTATGCATGAAGGAAAACTCCCCCCTCGCTCTGTGTGTGTTTGCCACCAGAGTAGCATCCAGCTAGGTTTCGTGCCATCCCTTGTTTTGAAAACTTGCAGAAAATCTTACTATTTCCACAGAGAGCACATGAATGGGTTTACTCCATAATTTTTTTTCAAGTTTGTGCAGCAAGTACTGTGGCAACATCTTCTCTTGTAGATGCTAGTGCTACATCAGATTCGCTGCAATGGGGGACGGGCTGGGGGGCGTGTCACCTGCATGCCGTGGGCAGGCTTAACACCACATGGCTGACATCATTGTCCACAGGACGTAATGTCGACAGGCTTTTTCTACGTCGCTCGTTTCTCTGTATTTTCTATGAATGAAATACAGCCAGTGGAGGTGACACAGCAATTTTAAATGCAACATAACTCAGGGTGACCCATCAGATTCCAAAAAGAGCATGTTAAAGTGGTTTTCAATGGAATGACACCTTTAAGTTAAATTTACTACCATTTAATACCTTTATTACCTTCAGATTTATTTATTTTTTCAACTATCACAACACTGAATTGCAAGTGTTAATCAGAAACCTTTTGTGATGTCTTGTCTCATCATCTGAAACCGCTTTATCCGCACTAGGCACACGGGGATCACTGGGGGCCTAATTCAGCTACAGTGAGTGAAGGTGGGGTACACCCTGTATGAGTCTCCTGTTCATCTCAGGGCTGAACATATATAGACAAACAATCACTCTCACATTCAGACCTATGGGCAATTTAGATTAACTACTTAACATATCACTGCATGTCTTGGGATGGTGGGAGGAAACCAGAGTAGCTGGAGAAAACCCACACAGACATGAGGAGAACATGCAAACTCCACACAGAAAGGTCTGGTGTGGGAATCGAACCAGGGTCCTTCTTGCTGTGAGGCACAGTGCTAACCACTGCACCACCATGACACCTTTTGCGATATATTCACAGACTTTAACACCCAACATTACACTTAACATTACTTAGTAATAAAAGGGGGCTAAATTTTAACTTGAGCATTGCTGTTATGCACTTTTAAAAAGTTATTGAATAGCGTTCTTGAATGAAGATTAACCAACTACAAAAAGTGAAAGAATTATATGAAAACATGATTAGTTTATGCATTACACACTGTGCAAGGTCAAGTTCAGGGCAGGTTTTATGTCCTAGTCTGAACCTGAAGTTACTGTATAACATTTTAACACACATATTGGGTCGACCATGGCTCAGTTGGGAAAGCGGGTCGTCCATTGACCGAAGGGTTGGCGGTTCGATTCCCGCTCTGTCCTAGTCAGTCCGTTGTGTCCTTGGGCAAGACACTTTACCCTCCTTGCCTCCAGTGTCACTCACACTGGTGTATGAATGAGTATGAATGTTGGGTGGTGGTCAGAGGGGCCGTAGGCGCGAAATGGCAGCCACGCTTCTGTCAGTCTGCCCCAGGGCAACTGTGACTACATATGTAGTTTACCACCACCAGAGGGAGCACGTTAGAGTGAATGAATAACGGAACACTAATGTGAAGCGCTTTAGGTGCCTTGAAAAGCGCTATATAAATCTAATCCATTATTATTATTATTAAATTTTACCTGATTTGCCCTATCACTTAGTGCCAAAACACATTTTTGGTGACTTTGACCTACAATCACCTAAATTTAATGGGATCCATTCTCTACCATCTTGCACCTTTCCTGAAAATTTCATTGAAAGAGGTCCAGTAGTTTTTGTATAAAAGGCAAACAGACCAACAAACAAACCGACTCAAAGACAATACGCCTCTCCCCTTCGGAAGGTGGGGTGACAATGAGAGCATGAGAGCAAGAGAATCTCACGGCAAGTGCCTCAACTGGATAGCCTTGTCCTCGATAATTTTGTCCATTTGCACCAATTCTTTCCAACTGCTCATTCCACTTTGGTGGACTGCATGTGCACCATCCAATGCAAGCTTCCATCCAATTTATTAAAAAAATGGTTTTCCGACATACCGAGCACTAGGTCGGGTCTTCAAGCCAACTCTCCACAAATGCACTTCCCCATAACGTGTTGCCTGATGAGGGTTTTAAACTGGCAGGATAAGTTCAGCTGAAGTTGAAGAACCCAAGTGGCTGCAACTAAGTCAGCTATGTGTGCACACAGAGGATTTCAAATGTCTTAATGACGTTGACATCAAGGCAGAAGATCTTTATATGGCTCCCTAACACACATTAAGGCCCGTGTCCACAGGAGGGGTCTTTAGTGCTGCCGACACCCACTTGGAATATAAGTCTTATGTAGTTCAGTAGTTTACTTGTATAGCACTTTTCATGGAACTCAGACACTTTACAGATAGCAGATAAATACAAAAGCCAACAACGTAAAAACAAATGAAAGCCAGTTCAAAAGAAAAGATTAAGAACATGAAACAATTAAACATTAAAAGCAATCTTAAATAGATTACTTTTTTTAGAAGGAGGTCAAAGCAGTGTCAGAGTTCCAGAGGCTTGGGGTTTTATTGAATTATACATTTACAAATCTGTACTCAGACAAACAACAAACTGCAGATCTATTAAACAGGAAATACAGGGCCAATGTCCCTGTGCTCATCCTGACCTCACAGCTGTGACAGCTTACCATCAACAAAAGGGAGTCATTCAATAGATCATAAAATCAATCCCACTGTGTGGCTGTGTTTTTAATCAACAAATGCCAAAAACAGTGTGAATGGTATAGGAAGCCCCCAAAGCTCTTCTGGGGTAACAAGTGACTGACCAAACGTAGGTAACTGGGTAATGACACATTACTGTGGTTAAAGCTGTTAAACGGACGGACAAACTACGATGGCAATACCTCATCACGGACTTCCTCCGACCAAATGAAAAAAATATTTTTTTAAAAATGACACCACCAGCAAAATAAATACTATCAACTCCTCTTTACAATGCTCAGGGTTGATGGAGTTAATGGTATATACCAACAACATATTTCTCTATCAACAGGACATAGTAGACAACAAAAGACTCCTGTTGACAGTAGAGAAAAAGGGATTCCATTGTTGATAAAAACAAATTTGTCGACAAACACTTGATTCTTCAAGCTTTGAAAAAAAAAAAAAAAGAAATCAATCGGGCCACCATTGCATAAAGATGGTTGGCAGAGGAGAATCATACGATGGGCCAATAATGTACAAAATGTTATAGAGTTACCAAACTACCTTTCGAGTATGCTTTCTCAGTAATCGAGTTGAAGATGGACCTGTAGAGTTGAATTTATGAATAATTCAGACCCGGGCAGAGCATTTACAGTTTATGTCGACCAGAGAGTAATGTTAGAAAATGAAGAAATCCGTTTTAACTAAGAAGCTGAATGTAAAACACTAGTACTTACATGCTCCTTTCCTAATCTACAAAAATACATTTGACAAACTTTGCTGCAAGAAAACTGGAGTGGTTATTTATGTACTCTTATCATTATTAAACTTGTATAAAAAAAAATAAAAAATACTCCACCAGTCTGGAGACAAGCAATACTAAACTAATGTTATTTTGTGTGTGTGTGTGTGGCGTGGGGGGGTATCCTTTATTCTTGACACTAAGCAGTTTTATCTCCAATTATTGTAATATATATATATATATATTTAATAAAAAAAATTATATATATAAAAATCTGCAATATTGCTCCATCATTAGCAAAGATGTAACTTAACATTTTTGTCTGAGAAAAAGTAAGGAGACAGCAAAACCTTCGAGTATTCTGTGTTTAATGCTTATTCATGAAGGTTAAACCTGAGTATCCCCATGAGAACAAAGAGAGGATAAAGACAAGAGCTCTAGTCAAAGCAAACAGCCAAGTGCTTCTGTGTGTTCAGTCTCACCAGTGAGAGTTAATGTAGCACAAACACCATCAGATTACAAGAGTGACTGATGCCATTCTGTAGCACTGAGGGATGAACGAGCAGATACCGACACGACCTGTTCCACAGACGCCGCTGATAATTACAGCCTTTACCAACCACCGCTTGAGATCAGATATGTTTAACATGGAGACTTGGTGATAACAGGATGTGAAGAGCCATTTCAAAACCATTACAGGTTCATTTCACATGAACAGCTTTCAGTACAAGAGTGGATCTTTAAAATGGGACATAAATAAGGACTGGTTTCACCTTTAACAGCTCATATTTAGGGATGAAAGAAAATATAAATTTGTGATATTTTATTTCACAATACTGTATCAATATTTTTAGGAATTGATTCAAATGCAGATATGGCAGAGGTTCATTTCTGTCTATATTTTATTTATTATTATTATTATTAATGCTGTTTTACTAAATAGTGGTTATTTGAAGCATCCGAAAAGCCCTTTTTACATTCTGAAAGAAGTATTTGTGTGGATTGTACAAAAATAATGTCACGATGTTTGTTATGAACCAATAGAATATGAATATTTGAGCAGGATCTTAACCTATCTGTAAAACATAAGTTCTTATTGATGGGCATCACAGCACGCACACACACACAGCAAACCACCAAAATAAATTGCATCGTTAACAGCATCATGTTGTATCGTGATATATTGTATTGTGATCCTAATACTGTGATCTGTATTGCGTCGCCAGATGTCTTCCTCAACCCACTTTTACCCTGAACATTTCTACACGTTAAAGCAACAGGTTGAATTAAAGGGCTCATGTTTTCCTAAACCCACTTTTATTAGTCTATAGTTCATTTATTTCTGTTGTCGCATCTTAAATAGTTCAGAAGATATGAATTTGAAACTTCCGGGTGCTGCAAAGCTATCTTTTGATTAATTCTGGAGTTGAGTTGATGAAAAATTTTTGACTCGAGTACAGCATTTACAGTATATGTAGACCATAGGAAAATAATTTTAAAAAAGCTAAATGTCACTTCACTAATGAGACAAGAACAGTGAATAATAATGTGACTATTTTAGTTTTCAGTTGAAAATGCCTATAGTGATTGAAACTGCTTTTCCTCAAACTCAGAGCCAGGACCCACAGTGGGCTGTGGAACCATATTTATTATGTCACCACCTGGCAGTGTGAGCTTTATGCATAAAATACGTAATCGTAATATGACAAGTTAATTCATTCTCCTTATTTAAGCAAAAGGAAAGTGTCTTCTGGGAGAGTTTCTAAAGGTTGACCTCACCAAAGTCCTGTGAAATGCACAGGAGAGGCCTCAACTGCATGAGACAGAACCGACAAAAACAACAAAAGACGTGTTTCCATTTTCAACATCACTGATTAGAAGTAGTCGTTGACGTTCTCTTCATGTTTGTGAATGCAGTTCCAATGCTCAGTATTGTTTTGGCAATGGAAGGATCAATAAAATTGCAGACACCATGACAAATCATGGTGTAGTTTAGTCAACATGGGTCTTCACAAGACTTTAGTTAAACTTTTTTGCCCTCATACTACAGATATATAGGATCTAAAATCAATCAAAATCAATTGTTATAACATCAGTTTACACTATGCATTTTAATGTGTTTTTATCTCATTAAGTCAATTTTCCTTTACTTTCATGTTTGGATATGTAAAAGTATGAGACTGTCACACTTCATTTAGCTAAATACAATGTCGGCATCAGAAAACTAAATCATATACAAAGTGAAAAAGGAACAGCAGAGAAGAAAAAGAATGATTCCAGTTCATAAATGACTGTGCTTCCACTATGTCTGTATGAATTCAACTCCCCAACATACAGATACAGAAATTCTGCCAAGACAAAGTGCAACAGCAAAGGCATTTACACCTGCTGGATGCTGCTCATTGATTCGCCTTGGTCCACTCTCTGTGCCAGGTTAGCTCGATGGTCACTCCAAACGGCTGGTCCAGGCTTAAATTGATTTCCTTTAATGAGGCAGTTGAGTGTAAAACCATCCAGAGAACCGGGGGAGTGGGAGGAAACTTTGGCCTGAAAACGGAATCATATGACAGCCTTATGAAAGAGCTGCTTTTAAAATACTAGGATGCACCCATTTATTAAGAGACGAGTTTCGGCGCACTGAAACGCAATTCCATGTGATGTGGAGCCAGCTTTCTAATCCTGCCATGTGGAGAAAAAAAAGCCATCCTGAGTCATCTTGAGCCAATCGTAACCTTTATGAGCTGCTTTCACAAAAAGACGTAGGATGCAGACATAGTGAAGATCAAACTTGAAGCAAGAGGATGTGGGGGTTGCATGGACCGGATGACAGATTTTACAAGAAGAAATCCATTTGCTTAAGCAAAAAAAGGCCAAAAGGTTGAAAAGAAAAGGTTATTCAAACATGCATGGAAGAGATAAAACACCCAGCTACCCATTACAGAAAACCAGAACATTTAAGTTTCACACTTAAATATGGGCCAACCAACAGTCTAAGAAATGCTGTATTTTTAAGGAGAGATATTCTGCTTGAAGAAGAAGAAAGAAAGAAACCTTTTCCTGTGGTCTCTATAAATTGCAAATACCCTGCTTGCGTCTGAATTCTTCATTAATTCAACTCCATAGGTCCATCTTCAACCCTATTTCTGCGTAATGACACTAGAAAGGTGGTATGGAGCACTGGCCCTTTAAATGCACATGAGCCACTTCAGGCCCCGCCCCCTTATGGTTGCTGACCATCATATTATCTAAACTCGGGATGTTAACCGATGACTGTTTAACTGATGGTTGACTGCATCTACATTGTCCGGTCATGATTTTCTTAAAAAAAAAAAAAAAAAAAAAAAAACAGCCTGCATCAGTCATACCACTGCACAAACTCTTCTGCATTGTAGTGTAGTCTATAAAGAAGAAGCTTTGTAAGAAGAAGCTTCTCTCCATATCTTTAAAAATTATGAATTTGAAAATTAGCAATAGAAAACAGAATTAATAGCAAACGCAAGGCTCAATTAATCTATGTGGTATGACAATTTCGCACCAGTTTAAAACGTTTACTCTGGTGGTAATCGGTCAGGTTCGTTTCCATCATATTTAGCAGCATAATTTACTGTAACATCTATTGTTTTCTCTGTGTGACAGATTTTAACATCGCTCTACCTCGTAGTGTGACTCGTGTTTAAGAATCTGCTAAGTGAGCGTGCTGCGTTGCGTAATGCCTGTGTGAGCCGGAAAAGCAAGTGTTTTCTTTTAACGATGACCGACTGAGTCCAATTAATGAGGCTCGGAGATTTTTTAAAAAGTTGGCCATCCTTAATCTAAACCCACTGTTATTAGTTGTGTTGCACCGATCAATCAGCTGCCGATCATAATCAGCCGGTATTTTTCGTCTCACTCACTGCTTTTGTTTTGCCCCATTGTATGTTCGGAATTATAAATATTTCGAATAACTCATACATATAGAACACTCACCAATGATATATCTGAAGTCAAAGGGTTAAAAAAAATTTAATTCATCCCATTACTCAATTTATGGAAAAAAAAATTATCGAGAAAATACTCGATTACAAAAATATTTGTTAGTTGGAGCCCTAGATGCAACTATTCATACCTTGATGAAAGGTATGGAATTTAAAATTCCTTCTGTGACTCAAGTTTTTTGGTGATCAGGCCAAAAAATGCTGATCGGTGCATCACTAGTTATTAGTCTGCAGTTCATTTATTTGTGTATTTGGACATTAATAGTTCATACAGTTTGAATTTCAACCCTTCAGGTGCTGCAAAGCTATCTTTAGTTTCATTTGGGCAAAGATCCAATGGATTTCAACAACCGGTTTTAATTCCTGCTTAAATTGTTGCATCTACAACTTATGTCATGACATTTACGCATGTAAAGGCCCAGACTTCAGACCAACATTTCTCCAGCTCCGGAGAATTGTCAGCAGCAAGCAGTTTTAGTAAAAACTGAAAATATGTCCAAACTATGAGCCAGTTACCTAAAAGGTTTAGTTGTTGGTTGAACGGGACAAAGTAACACAGCCAACAAACTGGTGGAGACGGGGCCTAAAGTGGCTCATGTGCATTCACTTTTTTTTCTTTTTTTTTTTTACATGAACCTCAATATAAGGAACTGCACAAATTAAAAAAAATACAACAAATCTACAGACCTGTTAAACAGAAAAAATTATAAAAAATAATTTTACAAAATGTCACCACCAAAAAATTAACTCTATACAATGCTCAGGGCTGATTGAGAGACAATTGTTTATACCAACAACAATTGTATAGTTCATGTAGACCACAGGGATATGCTTTATAATGCACAATTCCATTTTAAAAAAGGAAAACTCTCACTCCTTTATGGTAACTCCTCAAACTAGTTGCCAGCTGTTACAAAGTCAAGTTGGATAACAAGTCAGAGTTATCTTTATGATTCATACTGTGGTCAAGGTCGTGTCATTGGCGAGTTTTGTAGAAAAACATCCTCATACGCCATTTGAGAACGTTTGCTGGTGTGATTCCCCAACACCAGCTGTTCCTTGTGTATAAAGAGGGGCTAATTTTTGTGTCTCCACGGGGGAGCAGGCATGTGAAAAGTTAAAGCTTAAGGCCTTGGTAGCAGCGCTTTATGGCTGCCTGCTGGTCTGATCTGGAACTGACTGAGGCCATATGCTCCAGGATCAGGTTCTCACTAAATCACTACCCTGGGGCTTTTGTTGCCTCCCATGACTATGCCAGCCACGGAAGTGCTACACTATTGAGTGCATTATGCTCCTGAGTGGCTGTGGATGGAATGATTTGTTTTAGCGGGGCTTTGTGCACAGCATACAAACTTCCCGGACAAATGAGACCCCCCCCCCCCCCCACCACCAAAAAAAAAAAAAAAAAACAACACAAATGGCCCCTCGCTGGACAGGAGACTAGATTCAACTAATAACAACCACAACACTGTCTATAACTATTGACTGACACCAGATACATTAATGCAAACACTACACACTACAGCAAACAAAGAGCTTGAAGAATGGATGCAAACACTGTATGTACAGACTGAGTTAGCCTGCAATGAGTGGAACTCAAACCAATTTTTATACTCTTAATGGTGACAGAGAGAATACATATAAATACCTGATGGTAGGATTTTTGATTGAATTCTGTATTAGTTTAATCCAACCTAAAAAAAAATTAAAAAAAAAAAAAAGGGGGTTTTCACACCACTAGTCCTTGAGATCATGATAAACAAAATCCTAAAACAAGGGATTCCCCTTATAACAAACTGCAGCTAAACAAATGAGATGGGAAAATACAGCAAGATAAGATACACCAAAATTGGTCTTGATAATGAGTTTGAATTTGGACTGGTAACTTCATTACACCAAGGTTGTTTTCCCCCCTTCATACATCAGATTGTATTCATTTCAAGTTTTTCATAATTAAAGAGTGTGCATGAAATATAACAATACATTCAGTCACTGTGCACTGTGTCTCATTTACAGTGATACATAACTATTGACCTGTTCATCAATCAGCTAATATGACCATTCCGCTCAAAACTAATTCAATTCTTGAATTAAATATTTTTAACACTGTTTAATTGAAAGAAACATAAATCAATATCCGTCAATGAATATCAAATTCAAAAGCTAGACTTTAACAGTGAACTTTAACACAAGTAATCCAAGTAATTCAGATAGTGGGGCGGATATGTCAAAAAGATGTTCACATTCGGAAGAAAGCATGAAAATTGGTATATAGGGGTTTTTGAGTATGCTGATTTCAAATAAATCTGGCTTCACGCTTGCAAATTAAGGGATCCACCTCAAAAGCATGAAATCCAAGATGACCACCATTGCGAAAGGCCATACTCTTTTTCAACCATCACATGTGATACTTTATCAAGACAAAGCATGATATCTTATACTTAGAGGAGATTTAGTGCATGCCAATACTTGCCTAAAAAAATATAGAGATAATGTAGGATGGTAATGCATGTAATCGTACGTTCCAGGTATGTTGTGTTTACAACATTATATATAAATTTGAATATATGCAATTGCATATAATATATCACATTCCTACGTGTATGACATGCCAGAAACTGACCTCATGGCCTCCATCGCTTGCTGAGAATAACATGATGCACCACAGAGAGAAGGCTGGCTGGAGTTATGTAATCTTTAAATTTACAATGCTGAGAATAAATGAAAGTAAAGTACTTTATTTGTCATTATACATTGTGCAATGAAATTCATCCTCTGCATTTAACCCATCCTTCATGCCATTGGGGCACACGTAAGGAGTAGGGGGCAGCCATGGGCAGCGCCCAGGGACCCACCTCCAGCTGTAGAACCAGGCTCATGGTTAGAAGCACCTGGCTGGAGGATTTTGCCCTAACAAACATATTTGTGGATGATTGAGGAAACCGGAGCACCCAAAGGAAAAATCCAGACACGGTCTGGGAATCGAACCCGGGCCTTCTTGCTGTGAGGCAAAAGTGCTAACCGTTCAGCCGCCATGCCGCCAAAACTATCACTCCCATTGAAACTCATTTCAGTTGTTTGGAAAACGAGTATGCAGGGCATCCATGATTAAACATGTTTTAAGGCACTTTAATATTAAACATATATTAATGGCATCCATCTTGGATTTTTACTAACAATGAATTGATTTTATGGATCTTCACCCATTGTAGCTGGATTAGGCCCCCAGTGACCCCAGTGAGGATAAAGCGGGTTCAGAGGACGAGACATGGCAACCATGCTTTATTTCTTCCATACCTCATTTTAGAGGCATGCATGGTATATAAATAAAATCTGACCTTCAAAACCTACATTTAGTTACCAAGATCATCTTCCTATGACAAATACATCCAATGTTATAGAGGAATATAAATCTGACCTTTGACGATGGCAACCATGTTGGATTTCTCCATTTCAAGGCGGAGCCCCTCTTTTGGGAGCATGGAGCCAGATAGGTTTGAAATCCGCATACCCCAAAAGCCCTATGTACAAATCTTCATGCTTTCTTCTGGAAGTGAACATCTTTGCCAAATATCCTGACATATCCGCCTCACTATAGACTTTTTATTGTTTATTTCACATCAATTCAGCCAGTCCACTTGAGAGGACTGACCTTCACTCTTGATCATGACCCCAACCAATTCCTGCCAATACAAACAGATAAGAAAACATCCCTTCTGTGTTCATTAGTAAGTCTTTCTATATTTTTAATAATTATAACAGCACAGCTTCACCCTTACTTTCAGTGTCACTAGGATGTAAACATTTTAGAGCATGAAGACACACCCCGGACTAAAACATGACACCAGAGACGTGATAAATGTGCAAGTTTCCATATTTTTTCAGGTAACCAACCTCGGTTTGACTGACACATCTGTTGTGCTAACATGCTGTATGTCTGTGTAAATCAGGGGATGAGTCTCTCTGAGCTTCAGTTTCACACTGATAACATGGCACAGCGAAGTTCTCGTGCAACCGAATCCAAGTACTGAAACATTGCTGGTGGGCATGTCAACCTCCAGTACTCTGCAGCCATTAGTCACATCATACCATTATTGTGCCTCCTCTGTGCCTTTTTGTTTTTTTGTGTCTGCAAGCGAGCAGCGCAACACAGTGTAAAGGATTTGGAAGCGCTTCCCTGTTAAGGACGTGGTCAGTTGTCAGTGACAGTTGGGAGGAAAATCCCTCAGTCCATCAGGCCAAGAAAAGAGGAGGAGGGGTACGGACATTAAAGCCCAGTTCGGAGGAGGGCTGTAATTACTTGAGAATTCTTCCCGGCCCTGTATCCAGCACTAGGGACCCTGACATCACTGTAAAGCCTGACTAACTAGGGCAGTCACAGCAGCCCACATGACAGCCTGTGGAAGAGGCTTGAAAGAGGATCTCAACAGCCTGTGTGAAACAGATACTCGGCGTGCCTTGTGATATAAGCAAGGAGAGAGAGAGAGAAAAAGAAAACTTCAGAAGTGGTAGAGGAGTGTCTGAAAGAGGGAGGATTAGAGGATTTAGCAACATGCAGCGAACAGAGATCATACGTTTATAGTTCTGCTTAGTCTCTGGGCGCAGATGTTCTTCTGCAGCATGATGTCATTGTGATAACAGGCCGATCATTCTTTTACTCTTCACACTTCAGCGTCACATCTTAGTTTGTTTCAAAGCTACGAAACAGAAACTCACATTTATATTAAAACCAGAGCATAAATTTGATGAAAGCTGGAAACCAAGGATGGAGTTTATGATGAAGAAACAAATTGTGACACCCACTGTTAATTAGCTGCTATATTACTGTTTGTATGAATTGTTATTTTCACTTCTTTTCCCCCCTCTCTCTTCATCAATATCTGTTTAAAACTAAAAGATGGATAAGAAATCAAGAACTAAGGACTGGTGATATACATAGGAAAACAATTGTACTCTTATTTTCCTTTTATAAAAGAAAAGAAATTTGGAAAATCAATTATTAGCTACATTTTCATGATGTTTTTCATTCAGAATTATTTATTCTAAATAAAATAATTCGGAATCAAAGCAATTACCTTCATATTTTGTTTTGTTTTTCCTTTATGTTCATGTGGAAATGCTAAAGCCAAGTAAACAACTTATTCTGCTTTAGTTAGTTCCGGTTTAAAAGCTGGGGGTACAGAGGGTTCTGATTGGTCAGAACGCTGACATAATGTCTACTGGAAGAATACAATTGTGTCCGTTTCCCATTTATTTTAATTTCAATCTATCAACATTGAAGCCCAGATACTGTGTGTGACATTTGCATTTATTTTTGTAGCAATTATGAAGCAGTAGCTCGACCGAATCACCGCTCGCACCGGAAAGCCATTTTGGAATACGTTCCCACAACAATCCTAGCAGTGAGGAATATGTGTGTCATCACAACAGGACAAGACAAGACAAGGGGCACGCACAGAATGACAAGAAACACATTAAAGAGGAATAAACCATTTCCATGTCTGAGGAATTATTTAACTCCAAATTAAAAGTGAAATAAACCAGTGACTTTATTCTGAATTAACGTCAACTCAGAATAGTAATTTTCAACTTTAATTAGAGGTTTGCATAGTCATCTGAAAGTGGAATCAACCTTTGTTCCGAATTAAACATTAAACCTCATGAAAACAAGCCCATTGTAAAATATATGTGCATGTGAATCTAAAACATAAATTGACCATTATAAAATGCAATAAAAACTTGAATAAATATTTTCAAAAAAAGCTACAATTTGCAGTTTGATTTTAAGCCCTTCTTCGAGTAGCAGACCTGCTTTTAAGAAGGAAGAATGGCATTTCTTTTGGAGAACATTTGGAGCAGGCTGAGGTATTTCCTTCTGGAGGCCCCCCCCATCCCCTAACATGAACCCACAACACTTCCCATACAATGTCTCACAGTTGTAAAAAGTGTGAAGATAAGAGTGACGCGCTTATAGCAGCTTTTGTTTGCTCGGTGCTGCAAATCGACTGTGACTGAACTCTCAGCTTTGTCTCATCTAGAGGAAGAGAAAGTATGGGGAGAGACTATTTTTCTTCTTCTATAAATAAAGGACTACAGGTACGAAAATGAGCGATGTGGTGAAAAGTTTAAAGGTGTGTTGGTTACAGCTGCAAATGGTGATTGTGATTTATTAGTCCCCCATTGTCTGGATTAATCCTTTATAATAAAAATGTCAAATGAGATGAGAGCATAAACATAAAAGTCGGTACTTTCCCAGACTCGGCAGTGTTCACAGAAAACTTATTTTCTATTTATACAACAGCACAATATAATGATAGATTTCAAAGTGCAACGCAGCGATGCTTTCTCATTGTGTGTAAAAATAAAATAAAATTATTGGATAGTTATCAATTAACTTTTAATTATTTTAGTTTTTGATAATGGTGTTATAGATATGTTTGTCCCTTTTGTAGCAGTGATGATACCCAAAACAAATAGTTTATTTTCATGTGAAATGGACAGTCTGTCCTTGATATGTAAAGTCCTTTGCAAAAAAAATTCAGTCCATTATGTTCAAGTTACTTATAGGATGTAACATGAGAATTTAAGGTCGGCAGAAGAATGGGGTAAGGAGTGAGAGATAAGATAACCTTCATCCTGTTCCTTTTCAAATGTTTTCCTTTTTAAAGGATATAAAGGATTAATAAAATGTTTGGTTTGGTTTTAATGTTATAGTTCAAATAAATGGCACTGTCAAAATTAATGCATTAGATTAATCCATCATCATAATTAATGTGATTAATATATTTTTTAACACAATTAACTCTTCTGCAGCAAAGAATAATTGAAGTCAATACATTTCCGGCAGTTTATTCTAGGCAGCTGTGGCTCAGTTGGTAGAGCAGGTCGTCCAATGATTGAAAGGTTGGTGGTTCGTGTCCCATCTCTGGCCGTCCTGGGTCAAGACACTGAACCTTAAGTCGCTCCCAGGCAGCACCAGTGCATCGGCAGCAGCCAATACACTGTATGATTTTATGGGTAAATGTGAGGAATTGTAAAGCGCTTTGGGCACCCGCCGGTGTATAAAATGTGCTATATAAGTACAGTCCATTTACCATTTAAACAGCACAACATTTGAGTACAAAAAAAACAAGATGGAAGTATTGAAGACGGAACAGAATTTCCTATTCACCAAAATGCTTCCAGCTTAAAATACTACATTAAGTGTAAATTAGTCAGATGCTGCTAGCACTTCGGTGAACACATTGCTTATACTGCAACAAAAATGTTAAGTGCATATATATTACTTTCTTTCTCGAGTCTGTTTGCTCATGAAAAATAAAATGCAGAATACATATTTTAAAAGGGGGCGGATTTTTTACATTAAAAAAGGAATGTTGTGTTTTATCTGATCAAACATTTAAACTCTTAATCATTTGACAGTACTAAAAACAAACGACTACTGAAATGTTTGCAGCTCTAATTTGAGTTCTTTACACGACAGTAATTCATCTCTTCTCTTACCTCTTTCTGCTGTACATTTACACCTGGCCTGTTTCTTGTACAACTTTCCACTGACATGAGTGTCAATTTATCATGTTGAGAGAACAAAGAAACCAAATTAAGGTCAACCCTCAGATGGAGACTTTGCCATGACTGAATACCCACCTATAGTTACATATACATTATACAATACATTATAATACTGACACTAGTCACTTTTTCATTGCCAATATAACTGTTCAAATATAACTTGTGAATGAAATTGAGCATAATGCAAAAAACAATTTCAACAAAACTCCTTGTTTTTCAATTAAAGGTTTTACAGTGGAGAGGCGGTCTTTCATTCATAGCACAAATGCTATATTATTCAAAACTGCAATGGAAAGAAATGTTTCTGCAACTACAGTCAGGTGAATTAAAAAAAACAAAACAATATTGATGGATGTTACAAGTGAAGAAGAAAAGTTTGAACAGAAACATGGCACAGTATGTGTGGACACCATGAGACCACAATTTGTAACTCATCCAGACGAAGTCGCAATGAGCTATTGCCATCGCACTTCATCCATCCATTGTCAGCATCGTCCACAATTCACTCAAATCGCTTCTCCTCCCTCAATTCTCAATGGATTTCAATTCTGATTGATTCATTAGATAGATCTGAGCAAAATTTGCCTTTGTAAACAATTTGTTTACAACTGTTTATTTTTCCAGTCTGTCTCTAAAATCACTTCTCCTCCCTCAGATTTAAATTCTGATTGATCATTAGAAAGTAATTGTAAACAACCTCCGGGTATCATTTAACATCTTTAACCACAGTAATACATCATTACCCAGTTACCTACTTTTGTTCAGTCAGATGTTAACCCAGAAGAGCTTTGGGGGCTTCCTATACCATTCACAATGTTTTGGGCATTTGTTGATAAATACACAGTGGGACTGATTTTATGATCTATTGACTTTATTATGACTTCCTTTTGTTAATAGCAAGACATCACAGCTGTGAGGTGCGGATGAGCACAGGGACATTGGCCCTATTTTTTAATTTAGTACAGGTTAGAGGGCCAATATATAATGATGATGATGAATATATCTCTAAAACAACACATTGACATTCATAACCATGTTTATGCAATGACTTGTCATGTCGTCTTGCAATAAACAAATGATCACATTTGAGATTTAATGGAAAAATTTACATTACGCAGGTTTGTTTTCAACACTTAAATAACTATCTGTAAAGTTATTCATATATATCCAATGGAAAAGCAACTACTGTTCAGAATTAATGATACTCATTTTCAGTCATATGGTGGAATAACAGGTGACATTTTCTTCCCACCAAAACCACAGCGAATGGATTTCTATCAACTGGCATCATGGTCTTTTCCAGCTTGCAGTCTTGGATCCGCAGCTCTTGCTAATTACCAATAATGACTTTTTGATCCCCAGCGCTTTAGTAAATCCTTTGAGATTTGGAATAATACAGGCTAAGGCGGGAAGTACATTTGTTCTGGCTTCTGACGTAGCTACCGAGCCCCTTAGTAATTGTTACATGAGAATTACAAAAGAGAAAAGCTGAAAGTGTCAACATCTTCAAACATGCTCAATTATTTCATGGGAGTCAGTTATTAATATGCACATCAGACATTCTTTAGGCGCTGTCAGACATATCAGTAACCCACCTTAGAGTAGTGACTATCTGTAAATAATTTAAATTATTAAAAAAATTAAAATAATAAAAAAAAAAACTCCTTAATCCATTTCTCTTCAGTCTTCAACAGTTACACTATAGTGTAACTCACACAAATGCATCGGTGGCATAAGTTGCTAGACTAAAATTAGACCTGCACTTGCTTTTCACGAGCCGTTGACAGATTCTGCACTCCATGGACCTCTTCCTGACTGAAAACTAAAACATAATTTTTTTGGTTTTGACAGATGAAATCAGATTTGTTTGTACAAATTCTCAAGACATATTTATGTCAAATGTGATCTCTTTGACATTTCAAATTACTGTATCACACAGACAAACTGAAAATATAATACAGTGACTCATTAACACTCCCTCACTGTGTTTAAAGTAGCCAAACTGGAAATACTAGAATAAGCGTTATGGACATTCAGCAGCATTAAGAGTGCAGTATGACTATACAGAGGGGATAACCAAGCACATGTCAGGTCAGATATTTTTAAACTGCTAGAGGTGAGGGTGGCACCCAGCCAAAATGCACAAAAAGACAGAACAGCATGCTTGTCGCATCCCCCTAATACCAGCAGAATATTCACTCAGTAAAATTGGAAAAAACTGACACTGCAGTGTATTTTTAACACTGCTACATATATTGAGATATAAAAAGTACTCCGGAAGATATACCGTATTTCCCGAAGTATAAGCTGCTATTTTTTTCGCGCCCTTTCACACTTGGCACCCTGTGGCCTATACAACAATGGGGCTAAATTTTTGATCTACTCTAGCAAGAAGTGCAAAAATGAGACACACGAAGGACATCAATGCAAAGAAGATGATGCTACTTTTAAACGGATGCAATACAAAAATGCACGCCAATGATTTTGCATGTAGTGCACACACCCTCATGGAAAGCCCATAAAGAAATGCATGTGATACAGCTTTTGAAGTTGAAAGCAATCAATCCCTCTCTCCAAGAAGAAAATAGCGCAACAACGAAGGAATAACTAGAAGGTTTTTGATGGAGTTTATCTAAGGCTGTTCAAATCTGACACTGAAGAAGATGACTTTAGTAGTTTCAGTCACAAGAGGAAGATGAATAAACAGGCATACTTTGGAACCTGTCCATTAAGGTAAATAAATATTTACAGAAACTGTCGATATAAACATCTGCAGCTCACAGTCCGGTGGGTCTTGGATATGTAAAATAATAACAATAAGTTAATTTAGTGGGCACAGCTTATATTATAGTAATAGCTGTATGGCATCGATGTAAATGGTCAAACAAATTAATTTTTTCCTCGTGTGTCGACATAACCACATGTTTCAGTTTCATTCTTCTTGCACCCGAAATATTTCCAAATAACCGACAGTGCTTTTCTTTTTGGCACCAAATCCTTGTTCACTATGATTTTCTTTTTTGTTTCTCATTTTTCAAGATTATTATCACCGATTCACTCCAAACTAATGAAGAATGTGTGCGATTGGTGGATTGCTGTGTGCATTGTGTGTCACGTACCCTTGAAATTAGATGAGAACACACACAGTTCATTTGCCTCCTACAGTACAGAATCTGCAATGTGACTATTGGCGCACATGTAAATCACCATGCTGATGCTCAAATTATATATTGCACAGCTCTACTAGGTGATTCAAGAGCCTTAAATTGAGAAATATTCCAACATCTGGGAGTGTGACTGGGTTTTAGTGATGTCAGCACGAGCATATGTTCAGGGTGGGGAAGTAGAAGTCTGTGTTAAATTACAATCGAATCCAAAACTCCAAGTACAGAGTACCTGTAAAGAAGAGCTTAATTTCACTTCTGCACACGAGTTCCTGAAACATATGTGTGTTTTTGTAGACAAAGGCGACACATCTGCAGTGACAAACGCCACGATCTGCTAGAATCTTCTGTGACTGACAAAAGTCAAAGGAACGACATGTCCATTTGTTTAGATGCGAGCCAGTACACACCACTAACCATCACAACAATGTGAAAGATGAACTGCCATAGATAAAAGGTTGAGTGAGAGGCTTCGTCTTTGGGAAAGAAACGTCAAATAATCAAAGTGGAAAAGTGTGGAAAAGTGTGAAACAGCGGTTTAAATTCAGACTGGACATCAAATTTACAACCACAATCAGCGGTTTAACCATTATGGTTGAGGAACACCGTTTTTAGTCATTAACATAAGAATAAGATATTTACTAGAATGTACTATCGGATATCTTTTAGCACTTTAAAACTGATAGTACGAATAAAACAGAATCAGAATGAATGAGGAAGGAGAATAAGATAACAAAAAAGTAACATACACTAAACTGAAATGTACAGTCACTATGTCAAATATTTACACAGAGTAATAATTAAGGTTGAATATATTTAGTTATTCTGAAAAAAAAAAGATATGAGGTTAAAGTCAGAATTCTGAACAAATGTTTTTTTCTTACAATAATATTTAACATATATATTGGACCTTTATTCAATTATTTTTTCTTTACCTCTTCTGTAAATCCAGCATAGATGAGACTCAAGAAAATGTAGTCAGATAAGTTAAAAATCAATGCATCAAATAAGCACAATAATCTGTCATTTCTCCAGATGATCAGTAAAACAAAAGTCTGGAAAGATGCAGATTAACCAGAGATTTATTTCAAGTCTAATTTTGTGTTCTGAATGCCTGTCTAAATGTGAACACTGGAATCTCAAGTCAAAACATTTAGTCACATCTAGATAGTAATTTATCTACAATAGAAAGGAAAATAAAGAAGCAACTAAAACACAGTAACTCAACACTGAAGGAAATGCAGGTTATGAAAAAGACAAAAGGCTGGAACCTCCCATTTATGGTGGATTTAACTGGGATGAATATGTCTTGTGAGAACTCCTCTGTCAACAGCTTGTCTTTGCTCAGTTCTCGTTGACCGTGGAACGTCAACTGCAGTCAATAGGATTCCAACTCAGGTATACGATACAAGGCGCTTTACAAGACAGATGTTGGTCCGAGTAAAAACCATCACCATAAAAGGGAATATAAGGTGATGTGGTGATGAGCGTATGTGTGTTTTATCCTGGGTTCAGTGAGCCCGGAGGTTCTGGCAGTCAGTCCTCATACATCTTACCTCAAAAGTGTTTACGACTGAACAGACGGACACAAAAACACGTCCTTCAGAGGCTTTACAGTGCAGCTGGGACGGTGGTACAAGTATCGTGAAGAAGTACTGACAAAACACTCAATATAATACCTGATGCAGAAACCAGATCTGCAACAAACAGACTCAGTTAAAGATAAATGCTGCATCCATCATGCTGTGGGAAAATACAGGCCAAGTGTCAGAAAGGTCAGAGGAAAATTTAAGTAATCCTCCGAAAATGTCCAAGAAATACCCTGAAGTTTCATCACAGAACCCAACAAGCTGTGCCAGGCACAATAAACCCCGCCCCTAGCAAACGTTTTAGCTCTTAATAGACATCTTTCAAAAACGTGAGACTATGGGTTTGACCTTTCAAGGTTGCACATGGTCAAAGGTCATGATGCCACTTTGAAGCCCATACCAGGTGTCTCATCTGTCAATAAAAATAACAAGGTCTTTCTCCATTTGTTTTTCTGTTAGAGTCTATTCTAGTGTTTTAGGTATTGACCGAGTGACCTCTTGGGTCAACAATAGGTCAAAATCTATATACACAAGATGCAGAATTTAAAGGATGGTTTTGGTGCTCATTGGAAGTCTCCAAGATGAACAGTTGAAAAGTTATGTTCAAAATTAGCTTTAGACCTTTGACCTAGAGTCTTCAAATTAGTCCTTCAAGATTATGATGTCAACGCACATCAACAGTGAGAACAAAAAAAGAAGCTAAATACAAAAGTGAGTTTACAGGAATGAAAATGAAATTCAAAGTTTGCCCTATCATTGCAAAAAAATGTTTTGTGACTGTGACCTTTGACCTACATTCACCAAAATTTAACTTTTCCTGAAAGTTTAATGAAAACTGGTAATGTAGTTTTTGTGTACAGTTGCTGAAAAATTAGACAAAACAAAAAAACTTAACTAAAAATAATATACCCCTGGCCTACCCTGCGGGACACACACGTACACACTCAAATATCTGAGGTGTAAATTATCAAACTACCAGATGAGAATTTAATTGCAACGTGTATTTGCCAAGTTTCATTCTTGGAAAGACAAGAACAAAACATCTGGAATCTTGAATCTCAACTGCAAGGACGTGACTGTAATTGTAAATACTGTCAGAATTGATAAGGATACCCTGTAAACTTTGACTGACAGTGAATTCTTAAAAGCTGATACAATACCGTTGGTGTCGAGCAGGAAAAAGCGAAAATCCGAGTAATCAAGGAGCACCAGCCTTGACTTTGCATCCAAAAAAAAAAACTTCAGTGTAAACCTATAAGACAGGATTGAAGTTAAGACAAATTAGCACTTTCTCTGCACAATCTCTCCCATTCAATCAAATATTAACAACCATTACTAAAACAAAACTGCATATCGTTCATGAAAGCAGTACTTTTTGTTTACTTATTTCCCTCTCTTTTTCATCACTGCGCTCTAAATTCTGTCAAAAATTACAGATGCTGTGAATGGAATGGCATAAATTCCCATTATGTCAGATACCCACATGATATAATACACTGGTCAAAATTCACAGTATGTGTTTTAGCTGTCTAAATGACATACTGCTTCCCATAATGATCTCCTTCTTCTTTTGTTTAATGATGGGTGATGCTGGAGCGTGAGACAGAGTTATCCATTTACATACATTGAGGATCCAAAACATCCACGCACCTCTGGGAAATGAACAACCAGTGTAAGGAGATAAAACGACTATAGTGCAATTTCCCGATACGTTTTCACAAGAATCATGATGTATGGTTCATGAGATAAGTAAGATAAATAAGGCTCTAACCAACACCTGCAACTGATAGGAAATAATCATATATTATGTAATATAGATGAAATAAATGTCTACCCACAGATACAGCCTATAAACAGTGATAAAGCTAGTGGTCATGTGACTTTTTCACTGTTAAAATATATTTTAGTTTAACACTTCATTCTGAAACTATTAACACTTCTGACAAACATTGACGTACTGCAGAATTGGACTCAACTTAAGAGTGAGAAGATCAAACTCAGTGGCATTTATTAGGGCTGCACAATATTGGCAAAATATGTGATACGGGTATAAACAACATCACTGCAGAAACGACAATATTGTGATAGTTCTTGTTCACTTAAAGAAATGCCAATTTAATCTACGAAGAAAAATGTTCCTTAGGGTTAAAATGAGCCAATTGTTTGTATGCCAACTCAATTGTACTAGTACAATCAATGACAATTCTGTTCAAGAAATGTTGTCATTTTATTTACATATAACAATGCGTAAATGACATGGAAGCACTTCATAATAATTAAAGTGCCAGAGTATGAGCTTTAACAAAATACCATTCTACCGTTTGCCAGGTTTGGTAAATGCTGCACTTAATAAAATCTTTAAATGTAAAGGTAATACTCAGAAAATTAGAATATCCTGAAAAAGTGCATGCATTTATTTCTGTAACTCAACTTTAAAGGTGAAATGTATGCATTATAGAGACAAAAAATAGTTGCTAATCAATGTCAAGGTTTGATTTGTTTTAATTTTTGTCAGAAAAGTCACTTTCAAGCAATGTTGTAATTTTCTGAGTTATTTGGGTTTGAGGTTTTAATGAACTATAAATCATAATGAGCAAAATTACAACAAAGAAATGCTTGAGATATCACAGTTGACATGTCATGAGTCTATCCAATTTATTCATTTGACCTTTTATGTTCAAGTACCTGAATAAAACAACTTTTACATGGCTTTCTCATTTTTCAGAGTAGTATGTGTAAGTGCTCAGACCTTGTCTATAGCTGTCTTTCAACATGTAACATGTAAACTTACATTCAACCAGCAGCAGTACTTCACTTTTTGGACATTTTGGAACCCATGGTGTGGAAACAGAGTTAACAAAAAAAAAAAATATTGCACATTTAACATTAAGTCTTGTGTATTAGTAAAGGTTAAGCCATGCTGTAATTTATCCAAAAGCTTTGAGGGTAATATTTCAGGGTGTAGCTATAGCCTGATAACAGTTAAACTATGATCCTGTGGTTGTTAATGATGCATTACAACTTTGTGTTTATTTTAACAGCCCTAATTATAGAAAAATACAGGAAGTAACATCTATTATATGGTCTATAATGTTCTAGCATTGGGGATTCAAAATGCACTGCTTTAGATTACTATACACTAATAGATTCAGAGCTTATTCAATCAAACACCTCATTCTAATTCATGTCAGGATTGTAAAGGCAAACTTTAACGCAATCACAAAAGCAATGCTGACTTGCCTCTTTCTGCCGCTGTGATTTGACACAACAAAACAAAAATGTAAGTCCTCATGTCCATTGTATTCAGAGCGATACAGACTGAATGCGTTTCAACAACAATAGGAAGCACAAGGCTTTGGATCACATTTGATCAAAACAGCCTCATGTGAGTTAAACACCATTTATTTCCCACAGAAGCAGGAATCACATTTACATAACATTATGTAACATTTATGGTTCTGTATTCCAGTGCACGTGGCTCACCAAGCACATAATACACCTCCAAACAATGAAGTGTACTGGGAGAGGTGGGGGTTTTTGATCAGAAAAGTAGAATACGCTGCTCAATACTAAATGTTTTTTTTTTATTCCACTTGTCCTGTGGCCTGTTGACATCTACTTTGTTTACAGTGCCTGCAGCTTCTGTCATTTAGAGTGAGTTCATCATTCATCACCTCTGATTCATCCTTCCATCAAGTGTAGTCACATCCCAGTGAGTTCATATAAACCAGGGACCACTTCACCCTGAGCTCACCCTTCATCAAAACACTAACCTTGTTCAACCCAGGTTGAGCTGGCCGACAGACAGATTTTATTTATATATATATATATATATATATATATATATATATATATATATATATATATATATATATATATATATATATATATATATATATATATATATATATATATATATATATATATATAAAATGTTCCTCTCGCCCCATGTGGGCGAGAGGGGCAGAGGGAGTTCTCCATAAGTACTGCAACATATGCATGTCTCTCCCTGGTGTCTTCATAAGTAACAAATGAAAATTTATATCATATTAATATCATGTAATATGAAATTAGGTAATCTTTTTTTGGGATTGTCCAGCCCCGGGGCCAAAATACTTTGTAATTTTCTGTCCTTAAGGCAGATCTGCTGAATAGATATTCTGTTTCTTTCCCACATTGGAAAAAACCCCAAAATCTTATCAAGAGTATTTTTCTCATTTCTAGTCCAAATATCTCATCACAGTTAATAAAAGACAAGCACCTAAAGTAGAACTGTTCAGCAAGATAGAACTGATTTTTAGACAACAGATGTGGAAAATGTTATTTCAAGAACTCTTACCAAGATCATTTTCCCTTGTTCCACTGGTAGATTTGTTTTTTTTTTACTAAAAATTATAAAAAAAATACACTTGATAAGATTTGGATTATTGCTGTGCGCATACATTTGTGAAATGTACTTCCACTGTGACATCACATATGTCCTCACACCCAGTGGAAATACTCATATAGAAGGTGTTTAACCTTTTTATCTCCTGTCACTCTTGATTATTTTCCAACAATTTATGAAGCAGTGATTCAGTTTTATTATTTGAGATCAATAACTGCACTTGCAGTCTTCTCATCTCTAAGAAGCTTTCACATCAGCATTAAATGGTGCTCAAGTCTGCACTACAGGCTTATGGACAGATCTCCAGTCAAGTATGGTAATGAGGAAGAGATTTTAAGATTTTGTGCCGCCATTATACACGGGACCTAATTTTCTTCCTTAAAAATCAACCAACAGAAACTTATGAAAGCTCTCATTAAGAAAAAAAAAAAGGGAAACACTTGCCTTACAAATCAATATCCTCTATACAACTCACATAAAAGCTCACAACTGGCTCAATGCACTCCACAGATGGGGTGATAATGAATTAACAGAAAATTATTCGTTTGCGGTTTCACAAAGAGGGGAGGGTCGGCTTAGCAGAGAGGCAGATACAGAAGGCCTCAATGAGCAAGCACAAAGGCGGCCATACTCATCACGGGACCAAGTGCTGCATCGTACCAGCATTCTTTCTAGGGTGCTAGAATAAGACAACAAAGGGCCACAATGTGCCTATTCATCACCAGTACAGTATGCTAATAATGTAGATGGGATACATTCTCACCACCCTCCCTGTGCAGAGAGGGCGGATCAGCTGGGCTGGTCAAAAAATATCAGCAAAAAGAATGTTCAGTGCTCAACGTGATTGATGCTCTACAACTACAAGAAAGCAATTATTCCTGCAGTTGTTTTTCAGTCTTACAACATTTATGGAGATGTTTAGAAAACCAGGGTCAGGCTTCAGCAAATCTCTGGACATTGAGTAAATATGATATCTTTCCATAGAGTCCTGTGGGCAAGTTAGAGTTAAATGACTATTGGTGGTGCAACAATGGATCGATTAAATTGATCCAAATTGATTCTTAAAAGATTTGCCAATTAATTCAGCCGTCGATTACTTAAGTCCTGAACACGTGTTGAGGCATAGACGCACGCCGTGTAGGTTAACAGCAGGAAACACGGAACAATATGGCTGAGGTTCTGATGCTGGACAGATTTTTTAAAGCTACATTCATGTTCACAGTGGCTACGGTGGCCCCCTTTGGCTGAAATGTAGTGCGCCATTTATGTAACAAGATTTGAATATGATGGGAAAAAAATTTACCAAAATCCCATGTTGGAATACGTTAACGGGCAAACAGGGCTGGTGTGGCCAGAGGTCGCATTAACTGAAAACATTCTGGAATTGATAGATTTTTTTTCTTTTTTAAGATGATGGAAAATTCTGAAGGCTGTCCGTGAGGGTCGAGTCTTTTGTGTTTATCCAGTGAATCACTTATTTAATAATATACAGTTTAATTATTAAAACCATCAATCAATAATAGCAGTCCTAATGACTACGGTTATTAAAGTAAAAACTTTGATTGCAGCTTTTCATTGCCCCAAAGGAAGGCTAATTTAAGGCTTTGACAAGAGGTTACTGATGTGTTTAGACATTATTCAAGTCCCTGGATCTGAACTTTAGAGGACAAAAAAACGGTTGTATAAACATTAAAACATTCACTACTTCTGCAATATCGTCAAATAAAGGGCTGCACTGTCCAAGACAAACATTCCTGATGAATGGATGTAAGATGAATACATTTCCCAGGTTCACCTTGAAGTTGATGTGATGAAAGATAAAAGTGTCAAAGCCCATAACATCCTGTTCAGTGCTGTAACGTCCTAAGCGTCATAGAACCTCTGGTGTTACTTTAATACTGTATATGTCCAACATTCAGACCAATATTACCAAAGTCGTCATCACATCACCAAATTAGGCAACAACTTTTCATTTTCTCATCTCATGTGTGTTAATACCACAGGGCTCCTTTAGCCACATCACTGCTTCTCATTTAACCTAGACTGTGTCAACTTTCATACTAGTGATCAACCAGTATGGGGCTTTTTTTGGAGCCGATACAGATTTTTTTTTTTTTTTTTTTTTTAAATGTCAGAAAATCTTTACTTACAATAAAATAAAAACTGTGAAAGCTACCCTAACATTACCAAACTTCCACCTTCTGTTTTCCATATTTTTCCTTTCCGTTTTTGCCTGTAATCTTTTTTCTTCTTTGTTTTCTTCCCCCTCTTTTTGCCCCCCCCCCCCCTCATTTTTTCCCTCTTCTTATTTCACCTGTCAGTCAACCATGGCCGAGAAAAATAAAAATCATCAACCAATGCAAAAGACCAATAGTGATACAAAAAAACCCCTGAAATATCAGCCCAATATACTGTAACAGTCTATCACCATTTCATACATGACTGTAGTTCGTTCGTCTTTTCTTATGCTGTGCCCCAGGTTTTGATGTATTAAACCCTCAGGAATACCATGAACACAGCTGACTTATTCCATAAAAGTAGCGTTCATCAAAAGTAGATGACACATTCACATTTGAACTTTAAGTGCATTTACAGTGACAAATCTGCTCTACAGATTTGTGGAGATGTGAGGTCAAAAGCCTTTTTGGAGGATCCAAGGCATCTGTCCAGATGAGAGGTAGCAGAGGACGAGGTGAAAAACCCATGTGTTCACCGTCAACACAGATAATGTGTGCATTTCTCATCTTTACATCATCTGTGGAATATCGTAGGGAGTCTCTGACAAAACTAGGGATGTCCTGATACAACTTTTTCACTTACAATTCAATACCGATATCGGTGTGATGTTACTTATTTGGTAGTGTGGCTTGTTAGAAAAGGTTTGATAAAGTGAAGTTACTCAGAGAATAATGGTCAGAAACAGGTAAGAGGAAAAACTGGCCCATTTATTATTTACTGATTGGTTAAAAACGTTTTAACCTTCAACATAATATCTGTAGTATTCTACAACTGAATAGAATGAAGAAGAAAAATAATTGGAAGATTGAAAATAATCTAAATGTAATAAAAAACTAATACTTTTAAAGTGCAAACAATTTAACTTAAATTCAGTTATTTTTTGTCAGTATATGGTAGGAACAAAAACACCACAGTATTGTCCAACTGTCCAAAGTTAATTATTTCCAGTTTCACTAACTGTGCCCAAAACACTGTGAACATTACTCTTAGTATTCACAAAAAATGGTGTAAACAAAATAAACATATCACTAATAACAAGAGAAAACAAATATTGTACAACAACTATATTTACATATCATGCGACATGCATATCTGAACCACAAATTGATGAGGATTTCAGTTACATTTATTTTGAGCACACAAAATCATCAAAAGATCAAATCAACATGGTAAAAAAAAAAAAACTTTAAAAAGGAGTGGGAAGAAGTAAAACTTATAAACTCCCACCCCCTTTTTCAAACTAAATCATCCAGCAGACTCTGCATTCTATGATGTAATACACTTTTTTATATCTATCTATCCTTTACACAAACCATCCACAAACATTTACAAACATTGTTTTACAAGTCATCTCATACAAGCCAATTAGTATAATCAACTACAAGTATATTTATAGTCATTTTATATCTACTACAAATACAGTATTTAATATGATAAGATCTAATAATGATAGTTTATATTAATTTTCCACAATAAACTCTTATTTAATGGTGATCGATTTATTTTAAAAAATGCTTTTATTTTTTTGCCTTCTATGGACAGAACATTTTGGGAACGTGTATGTGCATTTATTGTAAACTTGGCTGCAATATGTCCCAAAAAGTTCATTTCCTGGACTCTCATTTAGATTTTTTTTCTCGGAAAATCTGTCTGATGTTTGGGATGAATATGGTTTTAGATTCCATCAGGATAGAAGTGAGATAGGGGCACTTTGTTCCAAAGGAAAGTCTACACCAGTGCTACTGCTGCATCGTTGTGCCTGATTCAGGAACCTCCAGCCAACGAAGATCCAGTGAAATTAAAGATTCATCAACAAATATTGAATTCCATTACGTTAGTTTATTTGTCATTACTGATAAGACAAAAATCCACATGTTGAATCTTAAAACAGATATCAAATTTGAATCCTATGTACCAGAATCAACTAAAACCACACCAAAATCTATCTGTAAAAAACATTTCATGTTATACAGTGTAATCAGTCAGACTAGACGTGCAGGAGCGACAAATGTACTGTTTATATCGCTAATTTTAGATGCAGTACGATAAAATCCAATACTGTTTTTTTGGCTGATATCGGACATATATCAAATATTTATATCAGATCGGGATAAAACACTCATCTCTTCACCCTGTGACTTGCAGGATAACCATAATATAGTTCAGCATAAAGGGTTCCATAATTTGCTGATGGCAAACAAACAGCCTGTTGGTGTGTAGTCAGCATGTTCAGAGTATTCTGTGTGACAAACATGTCACTAAAATGCACAGACAACACAAAGTGGGTACACCGAGGCTTAGGCTTCTGTTGGGATTTCTACTGATGCATTTATATGTACCCTAGGATTCCACAAGTTATTACATATGGGTGCTTCGATTAAACTTAGGAGTGTAAGAAAATATTGGTTGCACACAATGCAGTATCAAAAAAAAATACTGTGTTGATATTTTTAGGTATTCCATTCAAATGCAGACATGTCAGAGGTTCACCATTGTTTTTATTAAGCCATTTTATTCATAAAGCATAATATGTACTTTTTTGGTAATGTGCGTGTGCACATTTGTAATGTTTATGAGTGAGGGGGCGAGAGAAAGAAACAGAGATCTAAAATATTGTACATGTACACGTTCAGGGTAGAATCTGGTCAGAACGATGCTTTCTATCAACTTTAAGAACTTCAGCCTGTGTGAAAAAGGTTAATATGACACATGCAAAACACAAGGAGCGAGTATGAAGTGCCAAGTCTGCAAGCCTGTGATGTGTAGAGAGACAAAAGGTGACCTTAAGTGGATTAAGCAGTGATGAATTATAACCTTGCTTATAAAACTGCAAACACAGAAAGTGAAACTACTCAGCCAAGGTCTTCCTCTTAATTAGAAAGAAGATGTGACATTTTACCAAAATTTACTAGGATGCACAAACATTAACTGTTTGCCTTGTGCCTCTAGAGAACGGATGGTGCAGTCATGTGCCTGTCACGGTACAGTGAATAAATAATGGTGACATAAGAGTTATTAATCAAGTTTAGCTGACAACATGTTCTGTTCCAGAAGCGGTTAGTGGCTGCTCAGTAAACAGATTAATGAGAGCGCCCATTTACTGATAAAGTGTAAACATCTATACTTTCAAAAAGTTTTGATGGCCTGGGTTTGAGTAAAAACATGCTTACATTGCTGACGAGCAAGAAATTAAGCACTGGTTAATCTCAAGAACAAAATGAATAAATAAAAAACACCATTCTCAAACTATGTGTGCAACATTTATCAAACTAACTTTCTCAGTGTTTCTGATGGTCGGACTTGACCCCCAAACCCTGAAGGACATGACTTAGTGGCGCAGGGGTGATATGTTTGCAGATGCATCCTGTTCCTACATGTCATCTCATGTTCCAACATCAGATAGAGTTCGTAAGAAACCACAGAAGCTGGAAAAAAACTGGAGGGAAACGGCTCTGCTTTGGCCAGATATATTTTTTTACAGATCCACCTACAGGTAAAACAGATGCTTTCCATGTCGTCAAGAAGACATTTGAGCTTCATAAAAACTTCTGTTGAGTACTTAGGAGGATTTAAAATGACAATTAAATGCACTTTGTCGGTGTTGTTTTCTTTAAACCAGTTGCGTGCTGGTCTTTAAGGGTATCTCGTGCGTTTCATCATGACTGCTGTATAAACGCTGAATTAGGGAGTGGGAGATGAGCCTCTCTGAAGCATCACATGATCTACTTAATGCTCAGACATCAGTTGCACAAGTGTGTCACTGCCACACGATAGTCATGTGTAGATACCACTGACTTCCTTCCTAAGCGATACGAGTAAAACCAGGCTGATAGTTAAAGAGCACAATAGTTTCAGAAAAATACAGCACACACGACAGCTGAGAAACAAAGCTGACTTGGAGTGATATTTTACCCTTAATAACAAATATGCATTTTAAAACATGTCTCTATAGTCTCCATAAACTATAAAAGCTCTACTTGGGTCTCAAGTCATTAATTCAACTCCACAGGTACATCTTCAATCTTATTTCTGAGTAATGACACCAGAAACGTGGTTTGAAGTGCTGGCCCTTTAAATGCAAATGACCCACTTCACATAACGACTAGCCTGGTAAACTAGCCCGCATCTAGCGGCTAAAAATATTCTTTGCCTGAATCGTTTGTCTCGCCATACTCCATAGAGACTCATCCAAGACCGGTTCCAGTTAACCAATCCAATCACAATGCTCCACCTTGTAGAGCAAGTTTAGCACAATGACGACAGGGGTGAAAGAAGTACGAACATATATACAGTCTATGGTCGGATAAGGAGCATGTAAACTGGCCCGGTTGAATATTTTTCCTCCACTGTTACCGGTGTGTTAACGTTAATTAGCCTAGCCTATAGGATGTTAAAACAGCGAGATAGATGCTAGTTTAGAGTCGTTTTTGTCAGTCTGTATACGTCATATTGTTCGTTGCTCTGATTGGTCATAGCGCTGGACAATTACGTGCAGAGTAGTTTGAAAGACAGGTGTTGACCCACCTGTACGCTTAAGCTCAATCTATGGACCATCTCTAGACTATTTATTCATTTCATAGTCGGTCTTACCAGGCTACACAATGACCCAATAACGACTATAAAGCAAAAACATCTCAGGTTTTAGAAAATGTTTTTCTAATTGCATATACAGTCAAAAGAGTTACAGGCATCCAAGTCGCATATGTCCAGGGTGTGTCAGCAATGACACGTCAAGTTTTAAAGGATTAAAGAGTCTGTCAGTTTGAGAAAAATACAGTGCACGCTACAACTGAGAAACACTTAAACTTTAATTCGGAGATTGATCTTTAACTATGTACAGTCATTAACAACTGTACTTATTCATGTCAATTTAATTAAATTGTAATTATAGTGATGTCCACTTGTGGGAAAATCCACACAAACTGAAGCCTACAGGAGCAAATGGAGAAGTCGTTCCTATCAAAATAACTTTATTCACATCATGTCCTGCATGAATGCAGCGTTAACTCCTACTGTGTCCCATGCTAATAAACTAGACTTTTAGTCAAAATAAGTGAGTTTCCACATCAACTTCAGGTTCAATTCCCTTCTTTTAGCTGTCGACTCAATGCGCTCGTTTGTAAGCCTTTCCGTGGATCCTCTCTCCAATGTAAAACCCAAAAGGCAATCAACCAAGTATCTGACAACTGTTGACACTGGATGGCTGAGCGTGGATATGTTTTTACTGTGGTTTTCCTCTGAATGATTTCATCAAACAAGACTTTTCAAGGAGGGGGATCTTTGATGAGTGCACCTGTCTTGGTTATCAGCCCATTTCTAACAAAATAACACATATTGGCAAAGCTTGCGATAACGATGTACAACATTGTGATGAGGATAATATTGTGATATTTTGTCATACATGTAAATAAATGCCAATTTCATCTAGGATCTATGGGCTTTAACCACTATTGACAACAATGGTTTGGAAATACTGCATATTAAAATAAAATTCAACAATCCAAAATGTCAACAATACTTACAGGCTCAGACCTCATTGGTTTTTGACAACAGTGAAACTATGTATGCTGTATTGTGGGGAATATTAAAAAAAACCTATATTAGGGGGTGCACAATGCCATTTCAGACTTCACAGAATAAAAACACAAACAGCAAAGCAGATAACATTAGAAAAGCAGATGTGATATCTGGATGCTGAAAATTCCCACCTTTGATGAATATAGTAAAATATGCATTTTAAAATATAAGCTGAATCAAATATTATCAAACAACATTAATAGAGTATTCATCCACGTAAAACAAAAAACTTTCAACTTGGGGACAAACCAATAAAACTTAGCAAAACAATTAAAAGAATGACAGAACAATCCCTAAAATCACATCGGCAAGTGGGAATCCTCTCACCTCAAAGACATTAATGGCAGCTTCAGGCAGTTTTATGAATCTCTCTATACTCATTCCACTGATGGGCCAGAGGATGTGCAGGAATTTACAGAAGAATGTGACCTGCCTGTATTGAATTAGGTGGATCTTAAGACCCTTAATGCCAAGATTACAAGTGAAGAAACTGTTAAATCTATAGGTTTATTAAAACACGGTAAGAGTTCAGGCCCTGACAGGTTAGGGAATGAGTTTTATAAACAATATAACGTCAAACCTGTACCCCATTTATTTAAATTATATAACCAAGCATATAAGGAGGAGTCTTTACCAATATTGAATTAAGCAGTTATTACTCTACTTCCTGAAAAAGGAAAAGACCTGGAGGAAGTAGCCTTTACAGAACTATTTGTTTATTAAACTCAGACCAAAAACTCCTGGCTATAGTGAAACGACTTAGTAGAGTGATGAGCAAACTCTATAATTCAGCAAATCTCTGTCTGTAGTGTTCCTGTTTGTCTGTGGAACGCCTAACACCTGCACAACTCCACCAAATGATCTGAAATTTGGAGGGTGAATTTACAGTTCTATGGCAGAATGCAGTACAAAGTTTCACACCATTACAACATACAACAACAAAGATATTAAACTAATTTCATTTCTCTAACTTTGCCGCTCTGAGCATTGCTAAGTCCCGCCCCTTGATTTGGCTACAGCTGCAACTCATTTTGTGCCGTGGTCTGTATGACAACATAACTGTGCTATATGCTCGCTAACAACTTCAGTCCCCCAGGAATTCGCAGACATTTTTGTCATTGTTGCAGGTACAGGAAGTCTGGTTGTGACTGAGGCTATTATTACGACGCATTCGCACAAGTTAAGGTAGGTCCATAATTTACTGAATTAACAGGCGGAACGTCTGATTCACCTTTAACTTAACATTAAACCAACCTTAATGACTGTAGGCTACATTATCTTATCTGCCATTAAGCTTTATCACTTCACTTTTAGACCCTTTTCATTCATTTTTGGTTTGTTTGTTGGTAACTGTCAGTGTTTCCCATACATACTAGTGCAGCACCACAGAATGAAGATATGCCTCTATTAAAAATGTGGCTCACAAAGCTTACAAATACACACAAAATAACATATGTCAATACTAGAAATACGAAAGATTTGGAACAAATCTCGTAACCTTTACTCTCTTACCTCAGTGATATCTACATTAGCAGTCAGGGTAGGGAGGGTTTAGGACATATGTGTTGTAACGCAGCAAGATCACTCTGAATTTCAACTGAGTGACATTTGTTTTTGTCCATAGATAATCTTCTGGGTGCTTTATTCTGAATGTCACTTTTTTCCCCCTCTTTGTTCCAGTCATTTTGCTAGTTTCATTTACACTATCATTTATACAAGTTAGTAATTGACTGGATTTTTTTGTTATTTTTGGCAGTTCCTACGAGGCACTGTAAAACAAAAACTGAGGCATAAGTCTTCTTTAGCTTGTACAGTTTTGTTCTTGGCTTCCAATAAAAAAAAATAACTCAGAAAAAAATAAAAAATGTAAGTGATCCAGCCTTGCTCAAAGTTAGGCTCTGAAAATATAAGATGTAAACTTGTATTCAATCAGCAGCAGTACTTAAAATTTTTAGCAAGAAAACCGTGATGCACATTTTTTTCCCTGAATCGTGCAGCCCTATTATGAACTGTGCACCACCTGCTTTAAAGACCAGTTCAATGACACTGCCCTACAAGAGTCATTCTGCAGTCCTCAACCTACAGTCTGCAGGTAAATCCCAAAGAAACAATACACGACAGCCAATACATCTAAAAATAGACAAGGACACTCACATAATGGCTGCTTACCTGCCAAGTGGTTCCTGCCACAAATCCACAAAACGTCAGAATAATTAACAACAGTTGGTTTGTGGTTCGTGACCCTGTGATGATGAATAAGCTGCATATTGGATGAGCTCAAACACTATGAAGTGCTCCATCCATTATGTACTGGTGCCACTTGTTATATTTACATACACAAGTGCTTTATTTACATGAAAACATCTTCAAGGTCCTCATGTTTGCATTATTTACTGTTCATCTGATGGTGTAATATGACCACCTGCAGGGTTGTTTAACAGCAGGTATCCTACTTTCTAGGGATGTTTGTTCTTTAGTTGCACTTTATCATCCTCTAAAAATTATATTCAGGAACCGCTGATCCATAAATATTAGGGCTGGGACGATATACTTTTATGCCAATTCGATTCTTTTATGGTTTTTTTGGGTGCTGAATTGATTTAAATTGCGATTCTTCGATATAGTGAAAAAAATTGATTTTATAAACTCTATAAATAAAGTAAATGTAATCCCAATACATTGTATTTGACTATTATATTATTTATGTCACATTCTAAGCAGTGTTCAAAATTAATAAATGTAATGATCTATGCAAAATACATTTGAATAAAATGTTAATATGTGTACATTGTAAAAAAAAAAAATAAAATAATAAATTTAATTAAAAATTTAAATTAAAAAGATCATTGAAATTGTAAAAAAAAAAAAAAAAAAAAAAAAAAGAATGAGAAAACAAATTTATGGTATTTTTTTTTGTCCAACCCTGATGCAATAGTATATTACTTGAAACCGAATCCAGTCCTTTGAGTGTGTGTAAGGTAGCATTTAGACCTTTACAATTATGTGAAATAGTCATCCGAAACTTGTCTGGTCAGGTCAAAAGTTACACCTCAAAAACCAGTGAGTGGTTTAATCTGTGGCACCCTTGACCTCACCCTTATCCCAAATCTGCTTGACTATTTTGTATTTTTCTCCTAATGGTTTTGAATTATTCCACAATAAATATTGCATTATTTAGGCCCATATTTCACTGAAAAAAAAAATTGGCAGATATCAATTAACTCTGGTTGAACATGATGGTACTCTTTCCCCCTTGATGATTCACACCCAATATTCTACATTTAGCCTCTCACCTCAACATGCTGTCTATATGTGCCTGAGGCGAAGGCTGTTCTTGATATGAAATGCATAATTATATGATTAAGTGCACAGGCAGCAGAGGACCAGGCAGCCGGTGTTTACCCTGGACAGAATGATGAGCAAAGGTTGAAACGTAACCTTGTGCTCTCAGCCCGTTCACATGATTATATGCTGACACAGACTCATGACTGCTTGTGGAAAGGGTTGTGTCTTTTTTCACTCCCTTTCAGTGAGTGAGATCAGCTTTAGTTTGACACTGCAGCATGTTTACACTGATGTGCTGCTTGAAGAGGCATGTTATGATATTGTCATGTCTCCTGTTTTTGTTCATCTTGAATGTTAAAGAAATAAGGCATTCTGTTAATCATACATATATGTGCAATTTATGTTGATTTTACAATCAAAGTCAAATAAAACTAGACTTTTACTTTCTGGAAGCACTCAAATACATTAACTTGTATTTATCGTTCATCCAAAGTTGAGAATTTCAGCTCTCTTGAAAATTGTCTAAAGAAATCAGTAAAATCATCATCAATCAAGTAATACAATTGTTTTTGTTGGGGTACTTTATTTTTCAGGTGTATTTTGTTTTTTATTATAGGGGTGTAATCATTCTTAAGTCAATACCGAAATCATGATACAAACATCCAAAAAGCCTAATTTTCATTTCCATGTTTACCCTCAAATATAAAATTCACAGAACTAAAACTGCACGAATAAAATGTTTTTTGGTTGCACTTATGCATTTATTTTCTTGCCATGTGGACTGGTCTTGAGGGATTGTTATAACTTACTTTTGTTCATTTAGTTAAGAGGAAAAGGGGAAAAAACTAGCTAAAAAACAAGGTCTGACTGAAACTGTGGATTTGGAGAGCTGTTACTATGAAGACGGGGACAATTACAAAAACAAGGTCATAGGTCGCCCCTAACAACCAATTAGTTGCTTAATTGCTCAAGAGGAGCAGCTGTGTAAATGAAAGGATGTTTCCAGTGACTATACCTCAATAAGTAGCACAGAACAGACCATTTGTGAAACAACAGTTGACTTGTGAAACATGTTCATTGCCACACTTCCTCATTTTACACCCATCTGTCTGTGAGTGAGTGAGTATGAAGGAGTCACTCATTTCAACATTCAGAACAAAGACTTTTTCAAGTTATTTAAAAAGGGGTTTCCATTAAGTCTAAGCACTTTCTCAAATGCTTCACATGCATTAGAGACAAATCAAAGTAGAACATAGTTATATTTTCTCTCTGCCAGCCTGTGGCAAAACTACTACTTGTAACTTCAAGTTGAAAGTGAGATTTTTTTATATCTTTAAAAAAAAAACATGACAAAAATCAGCTAAAATGCTTGACAGAGGCTTTTGTCAGAGGCTGATCTTTACACGATATCTCCAGAGACTCCAGCAGTTATGATCCTGGGTGACAAACCCCCAGTGGAGCAGTTAAAGCAGGATGTAAACTACAGCTGTATGGGGACAAGTTACAAATTACATTTTCAGCTATGAACTAAATCCCCAGTGTCCCACTTTTACGTGCCAATGCTTCCGTAGCCTGGAAGAGCAGGTCGACCTATTTCAAACACTTCACAGATAATTTCTTGGGAAATAAGCAGATGTTTAGGGACAAAGTGAGTTTAAACTGCGGCGAGAAAACCAATTAATGTCAGAGCCATCAGAGGAACAGAGGTGGGGGAGTTGATATGAGAGTTATGCTCTGCAAACAGGGGAGTGAAGCGGGTGTGTCCCAGAAAACACTCCGGTCTGTACTCAATGTCACAGGGGGGATTGTAAACAGGGATTGTACGGTTCATACATACCCTCTGCAACCAGCTCCTCCACGGTGACCTGATACCGGCCCACGGCGAACACCTTCCCAAAGTAGCTACTGACTCCGGAGCTGGACCCGGACCCGGACGCCCCTCCGAGTCCGCCGCTCTCGGACTTTGGCATTCTGGAAAACTTCTTCATCCTTTTACTCTCTCAGTCAGGCCACCAAATGCAATCCCTATTTTGCGGGAAATTGAGCCCACACAGTCCAGTTAAACTCGGTAGTGTCCAGCGTCCCCTATCTACTTATCTGGAATCTGTTCTTCTCCTGCATGCTCCGCGCTGGCACTTCTTCTACGGGGGTGACATGAAAGTGGAGCAAATAAAACAGCCTCCCAATGATGGAACCAGTAACTGCATCCACTACGAAAACAAAAACAGACAGAGGCTTCCTTTAGCTAATGTTACACATAAAGCTAACTAGCATGCGTGGACTCATCGGGTCAAAACGCTGCTCCGACACTCACACAGTGGACGGGGCTGGAAGCAATTACCCGCAGCTGGCACGGGTTGTTACCCCTCCTAGCGTGGCGATGAAACCCTCTCGGAGGACTAAATCAACTCCCTATAAAACTAGCATCAGCTCTGCTAGCTTTGCACGCCGCGTCTCGTCCACTTCAATCGGTCAAAGTGGCTAGTTAGCTCGCTAGCTGCGGGAGTTAGCCGCTAACGAGATTTGCTAGCATCGACAACAGTTCCTCCGCGAGCAGAGAAGTGCAGGTGGGCTAACAAAGAGGCGCCCGACACTCGTATCCGTCTGTCGCTTATCACAAACCCTCCAGTGAACTCGTTCCCCGTGTTTGTGTCATCTCCACGCCGCTCATTTTGGCGGAGCTCCGCTAACGTTAAACTTCTGGTGACTCCCTAACGGTAGTCTACAGAATAAGTGGGTGGTTTGTTATTTACCCAATGAGAGTGACAACCTAACCTGACGTGGCCCCGCCCCCTCTATTGTTATGATTGGTGTAAATGGAGAAGGTATGGAGGCCCATCATCACCAACAATGAAAACATCTGTGGAGACTGAGAGATAAATATACATAGCATTTTTGGCTTTCGTTGAAAAAATATGGACACAAAACAAAAAAAGACAATTTATTTTGTTGTTATTTTTGGCAAATTTTATATCCATAAATTAAATTAATGAAATCCAAATGTACTTTTCTACAGTTTTACAGAGTTTGAACAGGAAAGCTATCAATATCTATAGTACTTATTTATCACATTTGTGTATTTAAAATATATTTATCTTTCTGGCCAAAGCACTGTATTTGAATGTCTCTGACGGGACATTTGAGAGACAATTAGACAGATTAGTGTTGCTAAATGACCTGCATTTTTACTTTTAAATTAATTTTTTTTGCTTTAGTTGAACCATAAGGGATAATCCAAAACAAGGAAATACTTGATATTGAAATAAATGTCAGAACGGTAATCAATTAAAGTTTTGTCTCTGACAGGACCTTTTTTACCTTTATAGTAATTATGTGTTTGTGTACAATACTGTATATTTGCCTTGTTTAAATTTAACTTTTTATTTATTTTATTGTTTGATGCTTCATATGTATGTGCTACCACTGCCATTCCTCTGTTCTTCATGTTATGTATTCTTTGTCATTATAAATGAAGAATTTTAAAGGAAAATAACTACCAAAAAAGACTGATAACGAAATAAAACATTTGTATAAACTATCTGTAAGGTTTAATTGTAAAATGTGGTGTTACTGATGATCAAGCCTTTGTGTGTAAGTAATAAATGGATTCATGCTATTTCTTTCCTCTTTTACTGTGCATTTTTCTTTTTGATTTTATCCTATGGACCTAGTTTCTGTGTCCTTAATAGAGCTTGAATGAGCACCGAGAGAGCACAGATTTATGCAGAGTTCTTCTGCATCACAGACATTCAGGTTTGTAAAAGCATATTACAGAGAGTATATAAAGATGGTTTCTTCAACAGTATTTCTGTCCACTGTGTACAAAATAAATTATCTCTGCTTCTATGACAGAACATGGAGCCAGTGCATCCAGTATCAAAAATGCTTATAGTGTAACAGTGAAACCCAGATACTCATGACAATAAAATTTAATGAAATTTACTTAACTTTTGAAGGGGTTAAATTTATGTATTCAACTCAGCTGCAATTATTATTACACTTTTCCACAGTCACATTTAGATTAGCCTTAAATACGGTTTAAGCTCCTTGTTAAATTCACCTTCCCCTGAATTTGACAGAACAGAAAAATCATGGACAATCATAACACTGTGAACATATGAAATACCACATAAAGGACTTATTCTATAACAGGGGAATAAATAAAGATTGGTTGGGGGGAAAATATGAATTGACAGCTCTGTGATGATCTGGTAAGACATCCAGGGTGTACCCTATGGATGGATGGACAGACGGATGGAAATATGATTTGCAATCAATGGTGAGAGAAGAGTAATATTTTATCCTTGTCTGAATTGTCACCATTTACATTTACAATGTTTGTTAGTTTAAAAGATAATTTTACAAACCAATTAAATAAAGGTTTGTGGCAAAAATGTTGAAGAAACATATAGTTTTGTGTTAAAGAGGTGATATAAATATATCACCAACCCCAAAATGGTTGCTGTTCAGGAAAACTTGACCCCAACTTCAGAGAATAATGTTAAAAAATATTAAATCAGGTAAAAACGCATCCAGTCTTATCTTTATATTTCCTGATTTTTTTGTGACATAGAAAAGTCTGATAGTTTCAACAGTTTAAAAACATACTGTGGTTTTTTTTTTCATTTATAAATTATCCCTTTATATTGAAGGACATCATATATATATATATATTGTAAACTACGGCATTATTCCCAGCAGTGAGGCTAGTAGTGGATACTAGTCAAGACATTTATTATGGCTGGCTCTGTTTGGAAGATTATGATTTATATGGTACTCAATATTTACTGAAGAGCCACAAGTGCTATATTTGCAATGACTACAAATACTGTTTGACCAGTCAAATATATGAGCAAATCTGCACATAAAAAAACAGAAGTATGTAAAATCAGTTTTTTCTACTAAACCACAAATGTAATAATTTATTTATTGCATCACAAGTCCTTCTTTAAACGTGGTGTAAAAATTGTGTTGATTTACAGATATCCATCTATCCCATACTAAATTAAAATGATGTGGTTTCCTGATGTGTCCACACATACCACACCATGTTCCTTTTAAAACGTTTCTTCTTCACTTGTTGTAACATTCATCATTATCCGGTTTTAATTTATTCATGTGACTCTATTTATGGAAATAAGCGTTTTCATTGCAGTTTTGTGTGATATACCATTTCCACTATGAGTGAAAAACCATCTATTGCCAGTGCAAAAACTTTAATCCAAAAATAAGAGTTTTGGCAAAATTGTCCTTTTTTCCATTTGGGAAATTTTTATGTGAAAGTTATATTTGTGCAATCTGAGGGTCAATTTGTTAGACATAAGACCCTGATTATGTAATTTGACATGCATTTAAACAGACTGTCGATCTTAAAATAATAACACTAGTCTATAAGTAAAATGTTTCCAAAATAAAACAAATTAAATTTGACTACATGTGTGTTAGTGATAAAGAAACTCAAGTCTTAAATACTTTCCAAGATAAGTCTGGGGTCAAAATGTGAAATTCTGTGAATGAACAAGAGAATAGGTTTTAGTCCAAAGGAATATTGGTCTCAGCTTTACTTCAAAACATTGTCTGCACATTATGATCCATTGACCATACATCAGGGGTCTCAAACTAATTTTCTCCCAAGGGCCACATTCAGCCCAATTTGATTTTCAGTGGGCTGGACCAGTAAAATAATAAAATAGCATGTAAATAATTACTCAAAATTTTGTCCAAAACATCCCCATTAAATTATGAAAATGTTTTCTTTTACAGACTATACAAACAAAAAAGATGGGAATTACCAGAAAAAAATAAAAAAAAAAATATATATATATATATATATATATATGTGTGTGTGTGTGTGTGTGTGTGTATATATATATATATACTGTATATATATATATATATATATATACACAATAATAATAATATAGATTATCTACACCTATAATTATATATAATATCTAATGTATAATGTATATCATATTACATTATTTAACAGTATACACATACATATACACACACATGTATACATATGTACACATAGCCATACATACATAGACCTACATACACATATATATAGTAGACCAGTGTAATATGTACAATTCAATAACATAAGCACACAGAAGAACAGAGTATAAAGAGCATATACTTCTTTTTTTTAATGTTTGTATTTCTTTGGTCTGTGGGTGCTAAAGGGCTTCCATAAAGTGCCCAGATAATGCTGATGTGAGACAGGCGTTGTGAATGACATACAGCATGAAGAAGGAGAAGCAAAGGCAAAACAGGCTGGAAAGAATGCAGCGTATGAGGAAATAAACAAACCTCAGGCTACACTTGATAATGTGTTTTCCTCAACCACATTCATCATCCTGTTTATTATTAAAGCCTCTCAAAGCTCCGTCTTCATTTGTGTCTTTGTTCTGCCTGTTCATGCTCTGCTGCTGTTTTAAGGAGCGAGTAATGGCTGTTACTTCCTCAGTGTGTGTGTGTGTGTGTGTGAATTGATCTTATGGCTCTGGCTTCTCTTTTAATGATCATCTGCACTGGAAACAACAGTGTGATTTTTCAGCAGACACAGCCCATGAGGAAGTGGTGTGACAGCTGCCTCTGTGAACAAAGGCGCTTGTGGAGGCTGGAGAATCCACCAGCTCATTGTGCACACTTTCAGTCATTCATGGTTGAACTAGTGTCCGGCGTCCCCCATGGTCACCCCAGAGATGGACGTGAAGACTTCCTATAGGGGAAAATACGTTTGTTCAGAGTAACTGTTCCCAATTGTCATAATCAGGTCAGTGGTTCTAAGGGGAGCACATGGCTGAGAGGGGGATTACATAAGAGCTGAGGAGGAGCAGAGCGGGATCACATGACTGAATAAACCCCCATGCCTGGACACATCCTGTTTCTGCAGGGGGGAATCTCTCCACTCTGACACACTTATTGTTGTCTGGAAGTCTGTGAAGTGTCTGCTGCCACCTGCTGGTGTTTGGACACAAAATGACACAGATGGGAATCAGCCCATTTTTATTGTATTTAATGTCATCAAACCACATGCACTTTCTTTCTTATATCAATATTTTGGTTTTTATTTAATTTGTTTTTAATCATGTTTTTATTCTTGTTGAGTGTGCATTGATAATTTGTTTCTGCAGTGTGTCCATGATGTCTGTGTGAAATGACAATAACACTGGTCTATAAGTAAAATGCTTCTGGAATAAAACTAATGAAATGTTCCCACATGTGTGTTATTGATAAAGAAAACTCTTAAATGTCTTAAATACTGGTTGGATCAAGTTTCTAAGATCAGTCTGGGGTCAAAATGTAAAATTATTAGAATGAACAAAAGAATAGGTTTTAGTCCAAAGGAATATTGTTCTCAGATCAACTTCAAAACACTGTCTGAACATTATGATCCATTCACTTTACAGGTTCTTTCTAGTGGAATATTTACAAATCCATTGTATACATGTACATAAACCAGCATATATGTGGAATAACACACCATCATATATATTAAAAACATGAACTAACCAACACTAAAGTCATTTGTTTTATGATTCATCTTATTAAAGTATGTAAGATTTAGCACATTTAATGTCTGAAGAAGATATATATATATATATATATATATATATATATATATATATATATATATATATATATATATATATATATATATATATTGTCAAACAGTGTCATCTATGTGTACATTTTGTATGTCTATCTATCTATCTATCTATCTATCTATCTATCTATCTATCTATCTATCTATCTATCTATCTATCTATCTATCTATCTATCTATCTATCTATCTATCTATCTATCTATCTATCTATCTATCTATCTATCTATCTATCTATCTATCTATCTATCTATCTATCTATCTATCAATCTATCTATCTATCTATCTATCTATCTATCTAAATCCTAACATTTACACTATGGTATGAATTAAACATATTTTCCTGTAAACCAACGATATGCATTACTGTAATACTGGGTGTTTTGCTGATTTAGTATCAGTCATTAGTAAACTTTCTCCAAGGGCCAGTAGTGAAGTCGACCAGTGACTGACTGTCTTTTTGTAAAAAAAAAAAAAAAAAAAAAAAAAAAGTTAAAAGTTGACAAGAAATATGAAATTATATCCATTATGTGTTACTGCTAACAAAAAAGGGACTCTCTGAAATCCACCTTTATTCACCTTAATAATGAATAAATGAATGAATAACTAAATGAATAAATAAATGTCAATGACAGAATCCACAATAATTGAGGCTTGATTATGCTTTATTTAATAGAAAACACGCCAAGTAAGTGTAAAAGGCACATTTATACTTCATTATAGGCCCTACATATATTTAAATCTATATCCAGAGCAGACATTAACATCCAAATTAACAGTATGGTTAGTATCACTACTTGTAATATGTATACATTTCTTTAAAATAAATAAACAAATAAATAAATAGTGATGCTAAGCTGGGTGTGGGAAACACTGATAGCGTGTTGGAACCAAGCTCTTTATATGTGTGTTGTTTTTTTTGTCTGTGTCAGACATTATGACTAAACACTATATAAATATATGATCCATTCCAGAGTGTAGAGTTGAAAGCAGATGTCCAGGCTCTGTGATGGTCTTGTAGGGAGTCTGTGAAGTACATTGAAGAGCTTTTATTGAAGTTGAAGGGGTGTATTAACAGTTAGAGGTTGATCAAATCCCTCTGCTCTCATTATTCATCAGTGTCAGTGTTGTGTTCAGGCTCCATTCATCCACTCCCACAGTGAACCAGTTTAGTGTTGGCCACGCAGGCTGTGGCGTCGCCTACTGTAGAATGTAGTTCTGAACGGCGGCCCAACTTATGAATGGAGACGTTTTACGTGGTTTGAATATAATTGGGGAAACTCCAGCACGAGCTCACAGTTCCTGGACTTGTATCAAGATGGATGAAAGTGCTGCTCTTCAGTTCGGTTCGGTTCCACTCTGATTTCTCTGTGGTTTGTTGTGAATCTGTTTAAAGAAGTGTGAAGTTTCCCCAAAAAATGAGTGACATTTTTAAAGACTACACATCAATATTAATATATTTACTTCTAGTGTGGGACTCCATTCACATTGATCCACTAATTACACAAATATAATATAGATATATTATAATTAGGGTTGTCAAAATTAACGCATCATCATGATTAATCTGATTAAGAATTTTAATGTAATTAAATCAAACAGTTATTACTGTCACCGAAGGGGAGAGGGGTATTGTTTTTGATTTAGTTTTTCTAATTTCATTTGTTTATCTGTCACTAGGTTTATGTACTGAACCAATTTCCATGAAATTTTCAGGAAATCTGCAAGATGGTCCAGAATAGATCCCATAAAATTTTGGTGAATGTAGGTCAAAGGTCACGGTCACCAAAAAATTATTTTCGTAATGATAAGAGATTAAGTTAGCTTAGCCGTGCTATCCCTACTCATTACATGTATTATGTTTAGGAATGGTTCATAGTCAAGAGGAGGCGGAGCTGAAAAGTTCTTTCAAATCCTCTGTATGCAATTGGACGGTACTACAACCAATCAGCGTAATCTTTAGGATGACGTAGTTAGACGCCGGAAAGTTCACAGAGGAGTTCAGAGAAAGTTAGGAATGACTAAACAAAATGGTGGATTATGGAACTGAATGACTGTTGTCACTTCTGTAAAAAGAATTTAAAGATTACTGACATGTTCTCACATTCTTCACTCATCTTTGATAAAAGGAAATCACCATTCGTTGTTGTTCTTCTTCTATGGTTTTTTTCCAGTTGTTTCTCTCCAAATCGTTGCATCATCACTTTGTTACACCCGCCCTCTGACTCTATACTTCACTGTGATTCGTCGGCCAGTTTCAGGGAAATCTCATTGGGCGTAACTAGACTACTAGCACGGCTAAACTAAGATTAAGTAAGAAATTAATGACTCCAGGCCTGGGTCTGCTGATTACAGAAGGAATTTTAAATGTTTGCACCTTTCATCTAGGTATGGATGGTTGCATCGAGAGCTGCAACTGTCACATTTTTATTTCATTTATTTATTTAAATTCTGGAATTTGGAAATTTTTTGTAAATTTGTAAATTTTTGAGCAAAACAAAGCAGTGAGTGAGACCAGAAATATATGATTTGGGATTTGTAAAAATAAATAAATAATTAAGTAAAATGTGTGCAAGGGAGCGGGGTTTGTTGTCCCTGTTGTTTTGTTGAAACTGTTGAAGGTGTTAAATAAACATGTTAACAGCATATATGTTCTTATTTCTGCATATGTTTTGGATTTTTTATCACATTTTTGTGGTTTTTTTCTGTATTTTGATGAGTTTTTGAATATGTGTTGGATCTTTCAGCACTTTTTTGTGTTAGTTTATCATTTTTTTGTGAAATGTAATGTATTTTAACATGTTTTGCACAGTTTTTTTTCTGTATATTTATTTGTGTTTCTTTGTGTACTTTTTAGGATTGTCAAAATTAATACATTAACAGAGATTAATCCATCATCAAGATTAATCAGATTAAAATAAATGGAACATTTGTTTTGTTCAAACTGCTGAAGGTGTTAAATAAACCTGTTAATTGCATATATATTAATATTTTTGCATATGTTTTGGATATTTTACCATATTTTTTGTGTTTTTGTTCTGTATGTTAGAAGAGTTTTTGAAAATTTTACTGGATTGTAGCATGTTTTATATATATTTCTTCCTAAGTATTTTTCTTTTTTTTAAGGTTGTCAAAATGAATGCATTAACAAGTATTAATCCATCATCATGATTAATCTGATTAAGAATTTTAATGCAATTAAATGGAATAGTTGTTTACAGTTGTTTTGTTGAAACTGCTGGTGTTGAAAAAACATGTTCATTGCATATATATTCATATTTTTGCATATTTGTTGATATTTTATCAAATTTTTGGTGTTTTTTTGTATCTTTGAAGAGTTTGTGAATGTGTTTTGGATATTTCATCACTTTTTTTGCATTACTTTGTATTTTTTGTGAATTTTACTGGATTTTAGCATGTTTTATATATTTTTTTCAACGTATTATTTTTTTCTTAGTGTATTTTTGTGCATTTTGTGGGAAAATTTGAGCATAAAAAAAGAAGAAGAATCAACCAACATAAATTGTTTCTATCATGATTAATCTAAATTAACCCAAACCAAACCTGTGATTAATCCAATTAAGAATGTAATGCAGTTAAATGGAACAGTTGTTTCAAGTTGTTTTGTTCAAACTGTTGAAGGTTTTGAATAAACCTAACAATTGCATATATATATATATATATATATATATATATATATATATATATATATATATATATATATATTCTTATTTTTGCATATGTTTTGGATATTTTAAACATATTTAAAAAAAATTTCTTCTTTGTTTTAGAAGAGTTTTGTAATATGTTTTGGATTTTTCATTCCTTTTTTTGTGTTAGTTTTTTTTGTGAACTTTAGTGGATTTTAGCATTTTTTAAAATGTTTTTCTCTATATATTTTTTGTGTTTCTAAGTGTATTTTGGGGGGAAATTTGAGTACAAAACCCTGTCCCCCCAACATCAAGCATTACATAAAGTGTTTTGATCAAGATTAATCTAAATTAATCCAACGCAACCCAGTTATTAATCTGATTAAATATTATAACGTTGACTTCGTCCTACTTGGTAACAGTGGTCCAATAATAGTTTCCAAAGCAGTAATGTTCTTTTTATCTTTAACTTTTTATTTTAAGTCCTGTATTAAAATAATAAAACATATAATTAAGAGGCAATAAAATGGCAATAAAATCAAAGACAGGGTGGGTTAAAATGACAATAAAACTAAATATGTTTGTCTCCATGACGACAAGAAAACCTACAAAACTATTGATGTAACTGACAGATAAATAAATGTAATATATCTTCAGCAGGGGCGTTGGATTTTCTATAGATGATATTCAGATGTTCATTTATATTCGGAAAGGTTAAATGGAGAGAACAATTCATTTGGGAATGGTCATAAAAGTCACTCTGGGGCTCTATGAGTTAAGACACTGATCATGTAGATACTCATAGAAGCACAGATTAAAGTTGAAGTTTATTATAAACTGTAGAAAAAGTGAATTTTTTTGTAAAATCTGTCATTAACTGAACATATAATTGTCTCCATCCACTGTCATTGATTCAACTCCATGGTTTTTACTGGTGAATCAATGTTGTAGAAGGTTATGGTGTTTCCATGGTAACTACAAAACTTCTGAACATCCAAATGAGTCATATGTAATAACCACGAAAAGATGAGAAACTGTATTCATATGTATATATGGGGTTTTTCAGTGACAATAGGGTATTTTTCTACATTTAATTTACTAATCATGTAGATGTTCATAAAATTTAAAAGTAAAGGTGAGGGTTGTTATATCAAAAATAGAGAAAACTGAAGAAAAAGTGACAAGTTTATCACTAAATTAATGTAAAAAGAATAATCTACAACCCTAGTATTGATGACTTTTTCTCAGTTTGTTCATGTCACTTATTATTCTGTTGATTTAGTTTCCATTTTTGTTTATTTTATTGATTACTTTAGTTATTTACCTCATTTTGTTGCTTTATTTCTTTCATTTTAGTCCATTTTTTGTTTAGATTTTCACATTATTTTTTACTTTGTGCATTTCTACTTTCTACTTTTGATCATTTAATGTCTTTTATGTGAAAACCAGTATATATCCATCCACTGTATGGGTGTTACTGGTGAATCAATGTTTCTATGGTAACTACGCAGCCTCTTCACATCCAAATAATTTTTGTTTGATTTTAAACAAAAAACAGCATGTTGAATGAAAAAAATAACTGTACAGTCACACAAGTGAGGTTGTGACGAAAATTATTATAGTAAATAAGGCAAGATAAACACTTTTTTGATGCGAGATATGAAGGCAAAATGAATAGTATTCAAAAACTGTTTGAATACACTCAGACTCCGAAGGGTTAAATATGTCAAACAGATCCGCATGGGTTGAATATCTTCTTCAAAAAGGCCTGAACCAAAGCACAGTGAGTCTTATTTCCACCTAAAAAGGCCCAGAGGCTCCTTTTAAATCCCTACTAGAAAATACTGTTTTGCCAGTCGACTCTCTAATTATGTGTAATAAATATTTCCATTGGCCTTCATTGGGATGGAGCTGCTGAACCAACGCTGAGGCCAAAAGACTCTCGCATTAATGACCTACTTATATTTTTCTCACTTAGTCATGGCAGAAATATTCAGATCGTTCACCTAAGTATAAAATAAGCTCTAATGTGGCAGTAAAACGTTCCAGTATTTTCTCTTAAAAGTCTTGTTTTGTTCCGTCTCACTGTCTGATTATATCTGACATTAGGAGGTGACTGATAGTTTCATTTCAGTGTTTTCACTTTATGTTGCTGTTGTTTCTGGGCTGATATTAATGACTTTATTTCCAGTGAGATAAAAAGCCAAAATTATGCAATAAAAAGTCAAAATTATGGAATAAAAGGTCAAAATTATAGGATAAAAAGCCAAGATTATGAGATAAAAAGCCAAAATTATGCAATAAAAAGCCAAAATTATACAATAAAAAGTCAAAATTATGGAATAAAAAGCCAAGATTATGAGATGAAAAGCCAAAATTATGCAATAAAAAGTCAAAATTATGGAATAAAAAGTCAAAATTATGAAATAAAAAGCCAAGATTATGAGATAAAAAGCCAAAATGATGAAATAAAAAGTAATAATTATGGAATAAAAAGTAAAAATTATGAGATAAAAAGCCAAGATTATGAGATAAAAAGCCAAAATTATGCAATAAAAAGTAAAAATTATGGAATAAAAAGTAAAAATTATGAGATAAAAAGCCAAGATTATGAGATAAAAAGCCAAAATTATGCAATAAAAAGTAAAAATTATGGAATAAAAAGTAAAAATTATGAGATAAAAAGTAAAAATTATGAGAGAAAAAGACAAAGTCATTAAGCACAACCAGAATTAATCCATATATAAGGCTCACTGTGGTTTTTGGTGAAAATTCAAGTCTTTTAAGTGTGCCTTATAGTCCTGAAAATACGGTAGCTTAATAGTCTAATTGTGTGGGACTTGGCGTCCCCAAGATATGTGGTGCCCTAGGTGATCGCCTAGTCTGCCTATGCCTAACCTTAACCCTGTATGAGACACTGGATGAATATGAAGGTGAATGTGAACCTGACACTTCATCGTGTGTTTAAATAGGAGGAAAAATAAAAAACAAAGATCTAACACTCAAATGTGTTTTCAGTTTGTGGGCTTGTGTCTTATCGCAGAGTTTCACTGACATTTTATATGATTTGAACATTTGTTGAATTGAAAACATGTGAAGTTTAGAAGCAAAAACATTGATTTGATGAAGGCGTTAACCACTTATAAACGTGAAATGTGACGCACTGGGTTTTTTTTTAGATGTGCGAAAATTAACAAATGAAAAAAACAAAGAAACAGTACTGGTTAATATAAAAAAAAAAACATGTCAGATTATACTGTTTATATGGTCACTTAAATATTCTAACTGATGGTTCATATAAACTCAGAGGAAATTCAAAGGTTTATTATCTGGGCTTTTCTCTGAAACAGGAAAAAAAAAATTCAAACCAGATGTTATGAAGCGAGCTTGAAAAAATAAATACGTACTTAAGATAAAAAAGAAACTATTTTGCAGATAGAGACTGAGCTGCCTTGTGAGTTTATCCTTTTACTAAATCCATTTATTTAGAATATAAATAACCATTGTGGACATAAAATGTTTCCACCTGACACCGATGACATGGAACTGACAGAGGTTATATTTTTGCCAGCGTTGGTTGGTTGGTTTGGATGTTTGTTTGTTTGTTTGTGTACAAGATAACTCAAAAACATATGGATGGATTTTGATATAATTTTTAGGGTAGGTTGGTAATGTGGAGATCTGGAAATTATTAGATTTTGTTGGTGATCGGGGTGTGTGTGTGTGTGTGTGTGTGTGTGTGTGGGGGGGTTACTGCTATTACTATTGTCACTATTATTACTGCTATTACACTATTACTACTATAAATACTATCAATACTATAAATACTACCACTACTATTACTACAGAATCAGAGTCAGGGTTCAAACTCTGAAATGAGGTCAGTGTGAAGCATGTGTCAAATAGAACCAACATGTTGTTGTTGCTAATGTTGTTGTTGTCGTCAGCAGATGCAGGCGTCAGTCGTGCAGCTGCTGTTCTTCCTGTTTCTCTTCAGTGCAGATAAATGGTTCAGAGCTTTGATGTTAGAGCGCAGGACTCTGCTGATGGTTTGGACTTTAATGAGGAAAGTGTCTTTGCCTGCAGGCTCTGCTGTGTGTGTGTGTGTGTTTCTATCTTTATGGAAACATTGATATGTTTACACACACCATGGGAACACCTCAGGATTCCCCTGGAGGAGCTAGCTGAGGTAGCTATGGGTGAGGGAAGTCTGGCCTTCTTTGCTGGGGCTGCTGCGACCCGGACCCAGATAAGCGGGAGACGACGACCATGGGGACCTCTGACATCATGGGGAATAAAAATAAAGGTCCCCACTAGTAAAATACAAATGATGTGCCTCTATAAATACATTAATTAGTTTTTTCAGGAAGTCCCCATAAAGCAAAGTGAAAAAATGTGTTTCCATTTTTTTTTTATGTATTTCTTTTTCATTTTTTAAATGTATTTATTTTTTTTTTTTTATTGTTTTCTTTATTTTTTTTTAATTTAATCATTCACCTTTATTTATTAAATGTAATTCTGTTTTGTAATGTATTACTTTTATAAAATTTTTATAAAAAAAAAAAAAAAAGATGTTTACACTCACTACCCAATGGCTCATTGATTACAAAGTGAGACATGGAAACGAGTGTGTGTGTGTGTGTGTGTGTGTGTGTGTGTCAGTCCTCAGTTTTACTGTCTGACAACACATGCTCTGCAGTGTGATCAGTCTGAGGGACTTTTACAGCACAAAGAAAATACACAGGAGTTAAAAAACAATTAGATTCTCTTTACAGAGGAGAACCAATAAAGAGAGACAAAGATGAGGTGTGATTTGACTTTACAGCTCCATCTTCTCTGATACTGAAGCTATTTTGTTCATTTTGTTTTTTCTGTACTCCCATTGTCAGTCTGGCTACAGAAAAATATCTTTTAAAAGTCCAAATTTTTTATTATTTTTTTGAAACCTGCATTTTTTTTGGTCAAAGATCGTCATTAGATTATATGCTGTAAAAAATTAGACCAGTACATATTTACTAACATTAATTTAAAAACAAAATTCTTCATATTTGGATGTCTAAAAATGTAGTTTGGGAAATTATCTGATGGAAAAGAAGGAAGAAACTGGGAAATGACACACTCCTTTGGTTACTATAATAAACTTCTTTAGAGGAGGGAATAGACAGACACCTTCTGCAACGAAGATGCTTACATATAAATCAAAATAATTGTTTCTCAAAATTGTATCAACAAAAAATATATAAAAAATGTCATAAGTGTGTTGACATTCTAATTTATTTGATATCAACGTTCACTGAGAACAAAGCTTCATATTATACACTGATCTGTGGTGCCCCCTTGAGGCAACCCAGATACTGTACCTAAAAATCATAAAGGTCATCAAATATACTGTCATCTCTCCCTGAGGTCACTGTGAACTGAGCAGATAAATGGTTATTAAAATTTATAATATATATTACACAAGCTCTTAAATGCTACACACTTTCTTTTTTTTCACTATAATGTTCTTTTTCTTCTTTGTTTCTCAGACATCCTCAGACCCAGAAATGGTTCTGTGTAACAACGTGAAGATGGAGCGTCTGAGCGTATCTGGAGAAGGGAAGAACACTGGGAGCAGGACGATGACTATGTTTACGACCTGTACTACCAGGAAATGGTCACACCAGGGTGGAACCAGGACAGTCTGTGTGTGGGCCTGTGCTGATGAGGGAGAACTGGTGTGGATGGATGGACGGACGGACAGACGAATGAGTGCTGAAATGGGAGTGGGTGTAGAAGTACAAAATAGAAGTGGTGGGAGGTGGGGTGTAGATTCTTCCCATAAATAGATGGAAGGAATCTACAGGTGAAGCAGTGGGATAAATCAGTCCGAATCAGAACATTTGTCCCAGCCGAGTTCCTTCATCACTTCTCTTTTATATTCCTCCCAGCTCCTCCGGCTATATGGATGCTCCTCCTCCCAGTCATCTGTGCAAAGGAAAACCATAAAGTTTGGGGAAAAATAGAATGATGCAGTTTTGATATAATTGACATTTCCTTGAATTATTACTGAATAACAACCTTCCAGTCATGGCTGAAAGTTTAGACAGTGACACAAATTACTTATTAGTGACCATTATGAATTGTGTTTTTATTGTGTTTTGTACTATCTTTAAAGCAGGAACATTTTTTTCTTGTACTTAAATCTGTTGCTTCTTGACCAGTGAATTTCCCAGTTGTGTGAAAAATTTAATGTGATCTACTCATTGCACAAATTTTTATTTGCCAGTAAAAGTCTTTGCAACATATAATTCTTGTAAGTATTCCAAAATAAACCTCAAAATATCCTCCTGAGACCCAAGAGGGAAAAGGTTTTAGGGTTTGGTTCTTTTTTTTTTTTTTTTTCATTAAATCTTGTATCTTTTAACGATGAATGTTTAAGGATCTTTTGATCATTAAACCTTAATCAGAAACAGCCTGATGCTACAGTTTTCCATATACTGTACATGTTTTTCTTTTTTTACAGAATGTCCTTTTGCTGTAGATAGTGTTTTTGTTTTTTTTTAATAAAGCTGTGAAACTCTTGTCCAGGCGGCACGGTGGTGCAGTGGTTAGCACTCGTGCCTCACAGCAAGAAGGACCCTGGTTCGAATCCCGTCCCAAACCTTTCTGTGTGGAGTTTGCATGTCCTCCCCGTGTCCGCGTGGGTTTTCGCCGGGCACTCCGGTTTCCTCCCACCATCCAAACACATGCACTGATAGGTTAATTGGTTAATCTAAAATAGGTGTGAATGTGAGAGTGATTGTTTGTCTATGTATGTTAAGCCCTGCAATGAACTGGTGTCTCATACAGGGTGTACCCTGCCTTCGCCCATTGTTGCTGGATTAGGCCCCCAGTGACCCCTGCCACCCTAGTGAGGATAAAGCGGGTTCAGATAATGAATGAATGAATGAACTCTTGTCCACTAAAGAGGACAAAAATGCATTGCTAGGTCTAAGGAGAATATGTAGAAAACAAATCTATCCACATCTCTTATCATTGGGAAAACACATTTTTGTTGACTGTGACCTTTGACCTACACTCACCAAAATTTAATGGGATGTATTGTGGACCACCTCAAACTTTTTTTTTTTTTTAAATTTCATGAAAATTGGTCCAGTAGTTTTTGCGTAAACAAAACGAACGCAAACAAATCAGAAACTATACCCTCCCTCACTCACCCCCACTTTTTTTTTTTGGAGGGGGGTGTTTAAAAGGTTGCAATTAAACAGTCCAACAGTTAGCTTGGAAACAGGTTAAAATAAAACTCACCACCATACCACTCCTCCCTGTCATTGTCCCTCTCACTGTGTGAATCAGTATCGGGGGTATCGGGGTAGTCCACTTCCTTTCCCTCATCATCTTCAGACATCACTTCATCCTCCATGTGGTCTGGCACCTGGAAAAACAATAAACTTGATTTATTACAAAGTCTTTGTTTTTTATTTAATCTCTTCAGATGAATCAAAGCCAAATAGTGAGTCTAAAAAAACTGATAATTCACTTCATGTTCACATGTCAAACATTGTAAAAGGTAAACAGCTGAGAAGGTTTTCTTCACAGTATATAATATTAACCATTTATATAAACTGTGAGCTTTTTTCAGTATAAAACTGTTAAATTACTATAGAACATTTACTCAAAATCTCTACTTACTCCCAGTTTGCCAGTAAATTAACTCATCCACTTTACCAATAATGACAGGATGACAAGTTTTCTATAATCTTGTAGGAGCTCATTGTGATGGAAGTTAGTTTCAGTTTTTAATCACTTCAACGGGAGAAGGAAGAGTCAATGGTGGGAGGTGGGACTAGGAATATAAATATGAATGATGTGAATAAAACACTATTTTTAATTGTTTTGAATAGAATTCTGGTTGTTGGGTCAAGATGTTTTGCTTCACCTGTAGATTCCTTCCATCTACAAAGTATTTATGGGAAGAATCTACACCCCACCTTCCACTACTTGTATTCTGTACTTCTACACCCACTCCCATTTCAGCACTCATTCATCTGTCTGTCCATCCATCCACACACACACCAGTTCTCCCTCATCGGCGTAAACACAGTCATTGTCCTTCTGCTGGTGTTCTTCCCTGAGTTCTCCAGATACGTTCTGAGGCTCCATCTTCACGTTGTTACACTGAATCGTTTCTGGACTGAGGATGTCTGAGGAACAAAGAAAAAAATAACATCATAGTGAAAAAGTATCTGGGTTGACTCAAGGGGGCACCAAAGATCAGTGTATTATATGAAGCTTTGCTCTCAGAGAATGTTAGTATCAAATAAAATTAGAATGTCAACAGACTTATGAATATTTGTATATATTTTATGTTGATACCATTTTGAAAAATAATTTTGATTTGTATGTAGGCATCTTCGTGGTAGAAGGTGCCAGTGAATTCCCTCCTCTAAAGAAGTTGATTATAGCAACCAAAGGAGTGTGTAATTTCCCATTTTCTTTTTCCTTTTCCATCAGATGACTTCCCAAACACTATATTTGTAGACATCCAAATAGGAAGCATTTTGTTTTGTAAATTAATGTTTGTAAATATGTACTGGTATAATTTTTACAGCATATAATCTGATGACCACACCAGACCTTTCTGTGTGGAGTTTGCATATTCTCCCCATGCCCGCGTGGGTACTCTCGTTTCCTCCCACCATCCAAACACATGCACTGATAGGTTAATTGGTTAATCTAAATTGTCCATAGGTGTGAATGTGAGAGTGATTGTTTGTCTATATATGTTTGTTGAAACTGATACATTTCAGAATTTTCCCACGCTTGTCCATCATGTTTTGTACATACTGTTACTGTTTAACATAAAGCGCTTCTTAAATGGTGCACCTACTTTTTTTTTTTTTTTTTTTAAAGACAAGTTAAATAAAATTAAGATGGTTTGGGCACAAACATTAATTTTGCCTGCACAAACGATTCCAACCATTTTTGGGTCTTTTGGGTGCTGAGTGACCTACGGTCACCAACCTCTTAAATGTTAAATATCTTAAAGATTGTATGTGCACCAAGAGAGAAGGGGTGTTTCAGGGGCTCTGGCATTTGCCCCTTTGCTGATTGACACCCAAAGGGCCCTTTTGACTGGGACTGTTTTTTTTGGCTTTTTTGTATTTTTTAAAAATAAATGAGTTACAACAGCAAAGTTCTCCACAATGTGGCCTTCATTATATGTGAAATTATACATTTGGAAAATATCATTTTATACGTAAATACTAGGGGTGGGAGAAAAAAAATCTATTCACATATGTATCAGGATTTTTAGTTTTACGATTTTTAAATCTTTTTTTGTTCAAAATAGTTTTTTGTCATATTTAAATGATTAACTTAAGGTGGAAAAAATTACAGCCTGTAAAAACCGTAGATGACTGTGTGACTCAATCAGATGTATAATGTGTCACTGAATACACAGAAATCACCTTAGTGACGGCACACAGACTGCTAGCTTCATATCGTATTAGCTTCAACAACACACCAGCGTTAAACAGCATTAACTCATTCACAGATAAACAATACACTATGCTAATATCTATTCCAACTGTATTGTGATCTCACCTTATGTTATTTACACACAGAAATAAATCAGGAGTATATGAATTACATTTGGGAAAAAGAGGATGATATGCCGATAGCGGCATGATTGCTTAGCAACAACGGCTAATTCTAAGCACGTGCGTTCAGGACCATCCATCCCTGGTGCGTTCAACAGCACGGGATATCTGAAAACTTTGAGAAAATGAGTTGTTCCAGAACAAATATAGTTAAACAATCAACAAAATTAAACTGTGTGGGCTTTCTAACAGAAGAGAAGAGAAGAGCTGGACATGTACACTTTAAAGTACACTTTATTATGAATTATGTTAATTTAAAGGCTCCTATTTGTGTTGTGTGCAAATAAATGTAGCACTTTTTTCCCTTATTCTACGGCCCTCTAGAACGTCCCGTTCACTTTGAATGACGTCAGCGGGCGGATTTTTTTTTCGATAACCGCCCGCTGCGCCGTTAACGCCCGCTGCCCATGGCAACGGGTTTTGTCACTTCAGATTCACTGTACCATATCACTCCGCAGGTAGTTCGGACACTTTTAAAGTTTTTTTTTTTTTTTTTTTTTTTTTTTTTTTTTTTAAACTTTTTTTAAAATATCTTTATTCAGAATCAAAATCTAGCAGTTACATTCATGAAAAACACATTTCCAACATTTCAGACTAAGGAACATTTCCTATATAGAACAGATACAACATTGGATAAAAGGATAAAGACAAAAAAATACAGTCACAAAGAATTAAATTAAAATACACACACATAAGCTAAACAAACAAAATAAAAATTTGAGATCAGTCTAATCTTGAATCAAGGCATTTAACAAATTTATTACATTCAATGCTTGTTTGGTTTTAATATATTTAAGTGCTTTTTTGAAGTTTTTTAGTTCATTCATGTAAATATAAAATAATGGTCTTATTTTCATAAAACGACACCTGTGTATATGCTGTTGGGCTAGAATAATTATGGTATTGTATACATTTTCCCTTTTTCTATCCTCCAGTAAAACACCAAATTTAATGACATCATAACTTAGAATAAGTGAATTTGAATCATTTTCAGATATCCAATTTTGAAAGGATCTCCAGAAAGTTTTCACATATTCACACTAAAAAAAAAAAGGTGTTCCAATGATTCAATTTGAGATTCACAAAATGTACAGTCATTTTTTTCTAAATTAAATCTCTGTCTAAGAAAATCATTACAGGGGTAAATATAATTTATTATCTTCAGGTGGGTTTCTTTAGCCCTGGGTGAAACTGGAAGGGAGAGGTATCTGGTTAAGATTTTTTTAATCTCATCCTTTGAAAACTGTTGCAAAATATTTCTCCTTTTCAGTGGGAGTGGAAACAGTGTGTTTGTAATCGCACCTCTTATAATTTTGTTTGTATATTTCTGTTCTGTGAAGCTTAAATCATTAATAAGAGTCAAAGGTAAAAATGGCAGTAGTTTGTCATATGATAGCATACCTTTGATTATTTTCAACATTGCATCAGGGATTGCTCTTGCAATTTCCAAGTATTGTTGCCTGGTGCATGTCATTTTATATTTATTAATAAAGTCAACGTATTCAAAAAGATTTCCTTCTGAATCCATTAAATGTACAACAGACCAGATGTCTTTTTCCAACCAGTCTCCAAAGCATAAAGACTTTCTCTTAGACAGAATATACCTGTTATTCCAAATTGAAGAGTTATGAGGAGTAAAGTTATGTTTGAAAGCCAATTTCCAACAAAGGAGGATTTGTTGATGAAATCTGGACAATTTAATGGGCAATTTAGAAACACAAAAGTGGCATTTTAAAAGAAATTCAATACCACCACATTTACTGAATATTTTAGAAGGAATCTGGTACCATATAGCCTCGCTATTACCGATAAATTGCTGAAGCCATTTTAGTTTGATCATACCATTCATAGCTTCAAAATCTATTACATTTAAACCACCATCTTCAATTATTCTAACTGCATCATTTCTTCTAATGTAATGATGTTTGTTTTTCCACACAAAGTTGAGAATAATCTGATTAATTGATTTAATGAGATTATCTGACATAGCTAATGAAAAGGCTGGATATGTTAATCTGGACAATATTTCTACTTTAGAAATCAGAACTCTCCCAAAAATGGACAGATCCCTTTGTAACCAAGATAAAAGAGTAGATTTGCTTTTCTTTATAACAGATTCAAAGTTCAAATTTTCTCTAGCTTTTATATCTTTTGTTATTATTATACCAAGATATTTAACTTCATTTCTTACAGGAATGTTATTCAGCTCAGTCAATGTTTGGTCATGAATGGATATTAACTCACATTTTTTTTAAATTCAAGTATAATCCAGATGCTTTGGAAAACTTTTCTACTTTTGTGATTATCAGTGGGATCTGCTCTGGGTGTTTGATGAAAACAGCTGTATCATCTGCCAGTTGAGTTATTGACAAAGGATGACCTAAAACATTTAATGGCTCTATTTCTACACTATTTTTTTATATATATAGCAAGAAGTTCTGCAACCAAAATAAATAATAAGGGAGAGCAAGGGCAGCCTTGTCGTATACCTCGTTTAACCTCAAACCTTTTAGTTGTACCCTGAGGGAGGGAGACAGAGCTATTTATTCCATTGTAGATCATGTGAATTATCTTAATAAACTTTGAACCAAATCCAAAATATTTTAGAGTTTTCATAATGAAAGGATGTTCCACTGAATCAAATGCCTTATAGAAATCTAAGAAGAATATGAGACCCTTGTCTTCAATTAAGTAGTTATAATCCAACAGGTCTTACACTAGTCTGATATTGTTGTGTATAGACCTCTCTTTAATAAAACCTGATTGACTTTCACTAATTATTTTGTCTATACCCATTTTCAACCTGTTAGCTAAAAGAGTAGTAAATAATTTATAATCTACATTTAATAGTGTTATCGGTCTTAAGTTATCTATATGCGTTTTGTCTTTCCCAGGTTTAGGTAAAAGAGTTATTATCCCTTGTTTCATGGTTGTCATTAAGTCATTGTTTTCAATACATTCTTTCAATGCATAAAATAATAGATCTTTTATTGACTCCCAGAAGAGGTCAAACCATCTTGGCCAGGTGATTTATTTAGCACCAGATGTTTTACAGCCATGTCTAACTCTTTTATATTGAACTCTGAATCACACATTTCTTTGAATTCTAAATCTATCTGAGGAATATAATGTTGAATATTGTCTAGAAATAAATTAGCATCAACTTGTGAATAAGATGTGGAGTACAATTTAGAATAGAAGCGATAAACCTCTTCTGAAATTATTTTTGTATCGGAACATTCACTATTGTTTATAATTAGGGTGTTAAATACTATTTCTCTCTTGTCTCCTCTTTTCAAGCCCAAAGAAATAGGAAGTATTTTTCTCACCCTGCTCGATCCATTTAGCTCTAGATCTTACATACGCTCCTTGTGCTCTTTTAGTAAATAAACTATCCAAATTAGTTTGTAGCTCTACCAACTTTGTAGTCTCTTCATCTGATAAAATACTATTCTGGCTGTATTTGTAAATCTCTTGCACCAATTTAAGTTCAATTTCCCTTTGCAGTTTATATAGGGTTTTACCAAATTTAATAGATGAACTCCTAACCTTACATTTAAAATACTCCCATTTTCTGCAATAGGAATCAATTTTGTTATCATTAATAATTTCATCAAGTAAAGATTTGATTTCCTCCACATATTCTTCATTATTCAGAAGATCAGCATTACATTTCCAATAGCCCTTCCTGCTTGTGAGGTTAGGTGGTTTTAGTGTGACATTAATTACACAGTGATCTGTTAATGGAGCGGCAGATATTGAGGATTCAGCTATTAAATTTGTGATTTCTGGAGAGGTAAGCCATAGATCAATTCTGGACCTAGCACGACCATTTGGTTTTATCCAAGTAAAATGTCTACAGTCTGCATTATTTTCTCTCCAAACATCTACCAGAGAGTTGGTTTCAATGAAATTCTTCATTAATTTGTTATGATGAAAGGTATCGTAGGTAGAGGGATATCTGTCTAACCATTCATCCATTACCATATTAAATCTCCCCCAACTAAAGTGAAACTTATAGCGAATGACTTTTTGTAATCAGAGATGGTATCTGTGAGTGTTTCTAATAGTAGTTTGTTTTGGGTGGAATCGTTATAGCCATAGACATTAATCAAAATTGCCAAATTCCCTTCTAAGTTTACCACTGCTGTAATCCAGTGACCATTGTTATCACATTTAGATGTTATTAATGTACCAGGGAACCTATAAAAACATATAGCCACACCTCCAGATCTGTTACTGCCATGGGAAAAAATAATGTTATCCCCCCATTGTCTCTTCCAAAATGTAACATCCTCTTCAGATGAATGAGTCTCTTGTAGAAAAAAGCAGTTTGCTTTGAGTCCTTTACAAAAAATAAAAATAGCATTGCATTTTGTATTGTCTTTGAGACCTCTTGTATTTAAAGAAGAAAAAGAAATCCCTGACTTCAGGAAAAACATGAAAACAAAAGTTTCATTATAGAACAATCAGTTTTAATTAAGAACGATAACCAACTTCTTTAGTGTGTAATGAAATTAGAGGTTCCTCTGAAATAGAACATTCATCCCTCATAGTTTATGTATGGCATCTTTAGTTTCAGGAACACATAACAAAGTTTGCATTTCAGTCAGATTCTTTGACCATTAATAAAACCTATCGGGCCTCGGAAGTATGCCTTCTTCCCAGCTCTTCTTGCCTCTTGAATCTGAGGCCACAGAGCTTCTCTTGCCTGTTTATCAGCTGCCGTCAAATCTTCTGCAAAGCGGATACCAGCCTCCTTGCATACCTCTGACTCCTTCGTCAACCTCCATATCCCGTCTTGATGTTGCCGCATGATGAACTGGATGATCACCTGGCATTCTCTTCTCCTCCTCTCCACCATCTCGTCCATCTTCTGAGCCCATGTTGGAGCGATTTTTTGGAGCAGGACAATCACTTCTTCTCTTGTGTTTTCATTAATCTTTTCTTTCATACCTTTAATTCGGAGGTTCCACTACCTACTGTATCTTTCCTGATCCCCGGCTCTCTCTCTCAGGGTGGCATTTTCCTTTTCCAACTTTGTCACTTTTTCTTCGAGCTTGGACACTTTACTCTTGCATTCTTGAACTTCTGCTGCATTGAATTCAAGCGCTTTGGATAGGTTGCAGATCATTATACTGTTTTCTTTAATTTGAATGTTGATGTCTTCAAGGAAAAGGGTGGCTTGCCCCCCCCTCCGGGTTGGTGGGGAGTCCTTGCCCCAAGTGGAGGAGTTTAAGTATCTTGGGGTCTTGTTCACGAGTGAGGGAAGGATGGAACGGGAGATCGACAGGCGGATTGGTACGGCGTCTGCAGTGATGTGGACGTTGTATCGGTCCGTCGTGGTGAAGAAGGAGCTGAGCCGAGAGGTGAAGCTCTCGATTTACCGGTCAATCTACGTTCCTACCCTCACCTATGGTCATGAGCTTTGGGTCATGACCGAAAGGACAAGATCCCGGATACAAGCGGCCGAAATGAGTTTCCTCCGTAGAGTGGCTGGGCGCACCCTTAGGGATAGGGTGAGGAGCTCAGTCACCAGGGAGGAGCTCGGAGTAAAGCCGCTCCTCCTCCACATCGAAAGGGGTCAGCTGAGGTGGCTCGAGCATCTGTTTCGGATGCCTCCTGGACGCCTCCCTAGGGAGGTGTTCCGGGCATGTCCCATCGGGAGGCGGCCGCGGGGAAGACCCAGGACACGCTGGAGAGACTATGTCTCTCGGCTGGCCTGGGAACGCCTCGGGGTCCCCCCTGAAGAGCTGGAGGAGGTGTCTGGGGAGAGGGAAGTCTGGGCCTCCCTGCTTAGGCTGCTACCCCCGCGACCCGGCCCCGGATGAAGCGGTTGTTAATGACATGACATGTCTTCAAGCATTTTTTCTTGTTTGTCAAGCGTGTTTTCTTGTTTGTTGAATCTTGCGCCTAAAGTTTGTATAGCGGACATAATGGACTCAAAAAAGGAGTCTTCATTCGGTCTTACCCATTTCCTCACATGAGAATTTTTGGATGGTGTGTTTACAGGGGATTCATCGAGTTCTTTATTGCTTCGTTTATCAGGTTCAGCATTAGTAGCATCCATAGCATAATCGTGTTGAAGAAGTGCCTCAGATGTAGCATCTTTGCTAATCTTGTCATTGACTTTGCTAGTTTTGTCGTTGACTTTTTTCATGGTTGTCATTCTTGTCCTTTGGTCGGTTTGTTACGTTTCTTTATTCCATGTGGAATTTTTACTTCATGTCCCGAAGTAAAACGAGAGGGAAAAAAACTTCAATTAAAGATTTTGAGGAACTTTAGTGAGCGCTCTGAAAAGTACGTCCACTTAGTCTGCCATCTTGCTCGAACCCCCACTTTTAAAGTAAATATTAGCTTCGTTGTAACTGCTAGCTTATCCAATGTTAACCTATCCTGATGTTACCCTTACCGTAGTCAGGAAATCAGGGGAAATTGCCGTCCTAATCTCGTACAATATCTCCAGGGCCGAAGTAAGTATTTTACCTCTCGGTTAATCCTCTATGCTGGTTTTTAGAAAACAAGGAGCGGTTTTAGTTTTCAGTATTTATTTGCTCCGGTCGCCGACCTGACTGTGTACATCCATCTTTCTCTTTTCTCCACCTAAAACTCTCTGCACCCCCCTTCTGTCTGCCCCGCCAATTTCACAACACTAGTCTGTTAGAATAGTGACAGTAATAAACTGTAATAACCCGTAGAATAAGCAGGATAATACATGGAACACGAGTTACTATCGAAAAATATTTCCCGACAGTGCAAAACAACGGCGGAGGGGTGTTGTTTTTTTCTGATAGTAACTCGTGTGCGATGCATTATCCCTTGCAAATTCTGGTTCAAAGATATTACTACTGGATAAATCATAACTGACTCTCATATGATGTGCATTTTTTGCTAAATATGTCTCCTGATATGATCTGTAGGCAGCATCATTCAGCCTTTTCATGTGGTCTAGTGTTAAAGCGCAAGCAAAAAAATCTGAAAAATTTGGAATATCGAAGAATGGCAATTTAAATAAAATCTGCACCTTAAAATTGTAAAAGAATCAAATCAGCATAAAAGCATATCATCCCAGCCCTAGTAAATACCTTGCGGCAAGAACCACCAACCACAAAGACATGGTACGACACAGTACGAAGAAAAAATACAGGGAATCAAAGTGGTGGATCCTTATGAGCATAAGAACTGGTCCACTGACATCAACCTGCTGCTGAACTTCCAGGACCCATCTATTTATAATTATATAATTTTAAATGTCAGTGCATACAAGTGTACAGCAACTGTAAGTCTCTGCAGCAGGGACAGATCTTTTTTGCACAATTCTTCTTTAAGATAAAGGATGCAGAATTTATTCAGTCATTGTGCATTTTATTTGGGATGGATAAAAATCATTACATGTAATATGGATTGTTCCACACAATATTTAAAAATCCATTGTATAAATATACATAAACCACCATATATGTGGGCCAGTTCCTATGCTCATAGGGATCCAGCCCTTTAATCCCCTGTTTTTTCCTCAGTTGACGGACATTTCGGACTATGATGTTCCAGAATACAATGTTTCGGACTGCACTTTTTGCAGAGTAGAACTTTTCGGACAAATCATATTTTCAAAAACAAACACCATAGATTCAAACACCATTTGCATATAATTTTATTATTCGTTCAAACACATGTTACAATGTATACAATAAAGTGTCAAAATTACATTGCAAGTATATAACCTCACATTAATTGAAAGAGTCCATAAGAATTTTACACATGATCACACATTAAAAATGTATAGAATGCACTCTTATTCAAAATTATACAAATTGAGCATTTTACACATTGGGCCTTCCTCCTCTCAAGTTGTCATTTGACACCCCAAAGGAGTTCTGTCATGGAATCTGTGGTGTTATCCTTTGTTGATGTATATATTTATGGTTGAATGCTGTTAGACCTCATGTAGCCATGTGAGGGCGCTATAGGTATCAGACAGGATATGTGAGTATGATGAGAAGTGCCAGAGGTACTTCTCACACACACACACACACACACACACACACACACACACACACACACACACATATATATATATATATATATATATATATATATGTACACACACACATACATGGTGTTCCACTATTACATACAGTGTAAAAATTACCGTAGAATTAACAGCAAAAAAGTTGTAAAATTGCAACATGAAATACAATATAAAGTTCTTTATCTGAGAAGACATTTGTGTTAGCAGTTAAGTTAATGTAACTGTAGTTTTAACAGGAAAAGTATGCTCACAAAACCAGATTTGTAGGTAGAAATGATGTATTTAAAATAGAAGTACTTTATTGAGCCCATGAATGGCAAATTGTTTCAGGTCTGTCTGTCTCTTGACTGACGCCGCTTCATCCACTCACGTTGAAGTCAAGTGTATTGTTTTCCAGAAAGCCACAATCAAATAAGCCTCTCTGGGTTCTTCACAGAAAAAGTCCATTGAACATAAACTTCTTCATATTACCAGGTCCAAGTTCAGCTTAGTTGTCAGAGCAGAATCTCTGATTTAAATGACTCACATGAGCAGTCTCTAAAAGTTCTTGTGTTAAACTAGTCACTAACTAATAGTTAATAATGAAAATAGTTCTAAACTAAGGAACATTTTATTGCAAAAGTCCAACTTTATTATCAAATACAAGTACACAAATATGAAAAAAAAAAACAATCAAAATGCTCTCTGGTATTGTTCAGGGGGCCGGACAAAATGTGGAGGCGGCCCACATCTGGCCCACGGGCCGCAGTTTGGGGACCACTGCTGTATAGGATAGGGAGACATGATGATAGGAGGTGTGAACAATGTACTAGTGAGGAAACAATAGAACATCTCATGATACAGTGTCCAAAATATGAAGAGGAAAGGAGGGTTTTGAGTATGAACCTAAAGAAAAGAAAAAGGAGTTATAACGTGAAGGAGATATTACAAAAACAAACAGAAGAGTTGAGTAAGTTGTTAATTACATTTCTAAGAAGGACAAAACTAATTAAAAGAATATGAGTTATATAATGGTGGATGAATGTTAAATAGAAGGTGAGATAGAAGAAGAAGAAGAAGATGAGATAAGGGAGCCATCATGATTCATTCAAGAACAGTAGGCGGTGTTAATGCACAGTAAAAGTTTTTGGCCAACCGCCAAAAAAAAATCCAAAAAGAACAGGAAGAGAAACTTGTAGGATCTTGCAGGACAGCGTGCTGGTCGGGTCTGTCATCTGAGAGGAGAGAGGTGTGGTGAAGACCCCTGGGTGAAGGACAGACGGACACTGGACGGGAGCAGGTTGGCATAAACTGGTCTGTGAATGAGTCTGGATGGGGACAAAAAGAGTAGAGGTGGAAGTAGAGTGGTCGTTGGTTGGAAGAGGAAGAAATGAATTAGGACTGGGGAATGAGGAAGAGCTGAGGATTTAAATGAGTTAAATAAGCAAAAGAAGTTTGGAAGAGAGCAGTTTGGATGAGGGGAGTAGGGTGGTAAAAGGAAAGGTGGAAAAGAATGGATTTAAGACGATATTGAGGTTTAGAAGAGAGGAGGAACAAGGAAACATAAGTCTGATTATGTTAGAAGGAAAGTAGGAGAGGTAGAACTGGCCAAGACATTGTGGGATGGTAACATATTAATACTGTGCAAAAATGAGGAGAGTAAGTGATGCAAAAATGTAGTGTGTGAGAGTCATGGGCGTCACACCTGTGGGGGATGGGGGTGTTGCGACACCCCCACTTCTCCAACCAGATGATTTCATACCCTCGACTTTTTCCTGAGTTTATATATTGTATCGTTACTGGATCCAGGAAACAGACAGAGTTGGTCTCACCTACTTTTTATTTCAGGATAAACAGTTACTGTTGGTAGCAAACACGGCAAACAAACATCAATAACATTTCGGGGCTCTTACAATATCTATGGTTTAAACTGTTTACCCGCCTGGGTGGCACAACAGCATATGTAAATGAGGCGCACCTCAGTTCGCTGGGTGAAATGTTAACAGCTCTTCTTCACGGTGTTATCAAACAGTCATCAACCAGTAAGTAATGAGGAATGTTGCCGTTCTTGTTCTGTGACATTTACCCTAAGCCAGTGGTTCTCAAACTTTTTTCAGTGATGTTCCCACTGAGAAACATATTCTTAATCGTCTCCCCTGACATGGACAAAATATTTTTGAAAGAAAAAAGAGGAACAGTGTCTGTAAAATCAGTGTCTGATTTTTAAAATCCTTTTTATCTCATAATTGTGACATTTTATCTCATAATTTCTACTTTTTAATCTCATAGTTTTGAATTTAATTGAGGAAAAACAAATTTTTGTTATTATTTTCGGGCATATATTACTTTTTAATATAAAAAATGTAATCATTAATGGACAATTGTTCGGTAATTTTCCGATGATGGACTCAGCAAACTTTACTCATGTGCCACAACCTAGAACACCCCAACATTTTAAATGGCTGTGACGCCCTTAGTGAGAGGAGAATATTGGGAGATGTGGTGAGGGGATTCCAACCGATGAGGATTTAGAAAAATTTGAACAAGAGACAAAACAGAAGGAATGAAATAGAAGTAAGGAGAGCAAAAGAGAGGAACAGGGGCAGAAAGAGCAAGGGGAAAAAGAGGGAATAGATGCTGAGAAGATGATTGTTTTTATTGCATATGTGATTAACTGTGCAGATCAGGCAAAGAAGAAAACTGAAAAAATCTGAATAATAGTGACAGGAGCCGAGAGATTTCTGGGATTGAAGGACGTAACATGGGAGCAGGTAAGTAGGAAGTGTGAGGGTGATGGCAGAATAGGTGAGCCTAGAGAAAAGATAAAATAAAAGCAAATGGTCAGGAATTTTAAAAAGTCATAGATGAATTAGGAAGTAATATGTGATGTGATATGTGTACAAGAAACATGGTTGAAACCAGAGTTGAATTTTGTGATCAGGGGATATGGGATAGAATAGAGGGAAGTGGAGGAGGGTGTATTATATTTATTAAACAAGGAATTCATTATAGAGAAATAGAGAAAGGGAAAGAATTAGGAATTCAATTCAATTTTATTTATAAAGCCCTAAATCACAACAAAGTCGTCTCAGAGGGCTTTACAAAAACACAATCAACTACAGAGATACATGAAAAGTCCCAAGCATCCCCTGTCCTTAGACCCTCCTTCTCGGCAAGAAAAAACTTCAAAACCCAGTGGGAAAAAGAAGAAATCTTGAGGAGAATGACATTGAAGGAGAGATTCACTCCCATGGACGGACAGGCTATAGATGAACATCCATTTATAAATGCAGGAGGGGGGGCTGGTCCAGACAGGCAGGGGCGGGGGTCCGGGGTCACAGGTCGGCACAGGCGAGACACTGCAGATCCTGTCGTCCATGGCTCCCGTGCAGACACTGTCAGGAGAGCCACCACTCCCCCCAGGGGGGACACACACACACACACACACACACACACCAGGTGACTAGTCATGAACAGACTTGGTATGAAAGATAGGTTGTAAAAATTACAGAAACAGGTGTGAGGGAGAGAAAGAGAAGAAAGAAGGAACTCAGTGTCTGTACTTCCCCCAGCATTCTAACTCCTAGGGCAGCCTAGACTGAACTGTGACTCATACATCATGCATACATGATGTATGAGTCACATAATTTTTAACTAACCTGACCATAGGCTTTCTCATACAGGAATGTTTTCAACCTAGTTTTAAATGTAGAGACTGTGTCGACATCTTTAATATTAAAGAGAAGCTGATTCCATAAGACAGGGGCCTGATAACTAAAGGCTCTAGCTCCTACTGTACTTTTAGAAACCCTAGGAACTTTCAATAAACCTGCATTCTGAGAACAAAGGGTTCTATTGGGCTGGTACAGAACCAGATCATCTTTAAGATAAGAGGGGCCCATACCATTAATGGTTTTATATGTAAGGAAGAGGATTTTAAATTTAATTCTAGACTCAACTGGTAGCCAGTGAAGGGTTTGGAGCACAGGCGTGATGTGTTCTCTTCTATTTGATCCTGTTAATAATCTTGCTGCTGCATTTTGAACCAGTTGCAAGCTTTTTAGGGAATATTTAGGACACGCTACAAGTAGGGAGTTACAATAATCTAATCGTGATGTAACAAATGCATGAATTAATTTTTCTGCAGTTGTTTTAGACAGAATATTCCTAATTTTGGCTATGTTGCGCAGGTGAAAGAAGGCTGTTCTGCATGTTTGGTTAATGTGCATTTTGAATGAAAGATCTGGATCAAATAAAACTCCTGAATTTTTAACTGTGGCACTGGGTGTTACACTTAAGTTGTCCAGAGTGGAATGATAGTAGTTGAAGTCTGAGAAAGGAAAAGAGTCATGAAAGTGGTACATTTTTATAACCCATGCAAGAAAAAATATCAATAGAATCATTAGGGGAGTTAATTAGATATCTAGAAGGAAAAGTAATATGTTGTGGAGATTTTAATGCTCATAACACATTATGGGGTGATGGGAATGATGGAAATGGAGAGGTGGTTGAAGAAATAATGGAAAATAAAAATCTGGTATGTTTAAATGATGGAAGAGGAACATGAATCAATATTAGAAATGAGACAGAATCAACTATAGACATCACCTTGATAACAGATAAAATGGCAGGAATATGTGGATAGGAAGTCATGAAAGAATCAACAATAGGAAGTGATCATTATCCAATAACAATTAAAATAGGAATACATTTGGAGAAGTATGATGGAAGAGGATGGGCTTTTAACAGAGCAGATGGGGAAAATTCATAGAAATGAGAGATCAGGAAATGGGGTAAATTGGCTTTAATCAAGATATAGATGAATGTAATCATACAGTGACTAAGGTAATTTTAGAGGCAGCAGAGCAGTCGATACCAAAGAAAGGAGGGAAGAGGAATAAAATAGTGCCATGGTGGACAAAAGAGTGTGAAAGTTTAGTAAAGAGTCGAAATAAAGCAGAAATCATAATTTTCAGAACCTGATTGAGTTTAAGAAGATGCAGGTGAAGGTGAGGAGAACAATTAAAAATGCAAAGAAGGACTTCTGGAGGGGGTTTTGTTGTAGTGTTAGAAGAAATACAAAAGTTGACAAAGTATGGGGATTGATAAAAAAAAAATTAATGGGGTGAAAAGGGAGTTTGTGTGTTAAGTGAAAATGGGAAAATGGCTAGAACTGATGAAGATAAAAACAGAACTATTAGCTCAGGCTTTTGTCAAAGTTCAATGAAGGAGGACAGAGAGGGAGGGAGAGAACAACGGCAGAAAATGAAGGGATTTGGGAGCAAAAAGAAGATGCAGATGATGTATTAAACATGCCTTTTAATAAAGTAGAATTAAAACAAGCTCTTAGGAAAATAAAAATATCAGCACCAGACAAAGACCAGGTTTGTTACAATATGATAAAATATTTAAGCAGTACAGCAAAGGAAAAGTTATTGGAGCTATATAATAAAAGTTGGGAAAAAGGGAAATTGTCACAAGTATGGAAAGAGAATGTGGTAGTTCCGATAGCTAAACCAGGAAAGGAAAGGACAAAACCAGGGAGTTATAGGCCGATCACATTAACATCAAATGTATGTAAAGTAACAGAGAAAATGGTTAATGAAAGGTGAACATATTTTATAGGAAAAAATTAGTTAATTACGCCAACACGGAGTGGGTTTAGAAGGGGGAGGAATACAATGGATCCAGCATTATGTTTGGAATATGAAGTAAGGAAAGCTCAGATAAATAAAGAAAATGTAGTGGTATAATGTATCCCCTTTCATTTTCAATTATGATAAATGATGTCTTTATGAAAGTAGAAAAAGGAATGGGATGATCTTTGTTTGCAGATGATGGAGCAATTTGGAAAATAAGGAAAAATATGGAGTTTATTATTAGAAAGGTACAAGAGGCTATTGGGAAAATTCAAGACTGGGCACAAAAGTGGGGTGTTAGGTTTTAAGTGGACTGTAATGGACCGAACTGTCAAGCATGAAGATGCAGGCTTTCTTTCCGGAAAATTTTCTTTTTATTTAACAAAAATCCATAATGAAAAAGTTCTGGGCCCATAAAAGAGGTCAAAGAAACAGAACTCAATTCAGGCTATGGAACTGAACTGAACACAAAAAACTGACCTTCCTAACAAGAGACAAAGGGGAACATATATAATGGCTGATCAGACCATCAACACACACCAGGGGACAAACAAACACTAACATTAACTAGAAATTAAATACAAATGTTAAACACTGCTCAATTCTTTAACTTAAATTATACTAATGAAATAATTACACAATACAGAAAATTACTAATTTCAACTGGTATTATAAACAATATCTTCAAACCAATGAAAAACATTCCCCCCTTCTGAGGCAGGCTTGTGGTACAGGCCAATTAGCCACTCCCTGTATAAAGGTCTCTCAGGCCCAGCAGAGCAACTTTTACTCTGCCTGAAGATGACCTCCTGGAAGTGGCACCAGCAACGGATCCTCTGCACTGGTAACTCAAAATAATAAATTAGGATTCAATTTAACAAGAACTGATTAATAACTGTACAAAGGTCACCTAAATGTGCACTAATGTAATAAATTAACATACTGTCACCATCTTAAAATAAAGTTCAAATGAATGGAACAAATGAAACTGTGTTGTGTGTTTAATATTAAATACAACTAAAGAAACATGTGAAGTGTCAGAGGGTTACCGTCCTTAATGTGTGGCTGCAAGTGTGGCCATCACATGGACAAAACAAAGATGATTATTTTCACACGACAAAGGATAGGAAATAATATAGCACTAAAAATGTAGAATCATGAGATGGAATATTTCATCTAGCTTGTGTTGTTGGGTAAACTACATTTGGTTTAGACCTTCAGAACAGACATAGCAGCCCCCCTACACTGTAAGTGAATGGGACCTGTCAGGTTCCAATAGCTAATCAGATCTCGATTCTTTGAACCAAGGCAAGCTAGAAGGTCTTACGCTAAATGTGTAGTTCGGCCACTTTGAAAGTAAATATTCGCTTCGTTGCAATGGCTATTTTATCTAATCTGTTAGAGTAGTAGCAGTAATAAGCTGTACTAACCATAGAATAAGCGGGATAATGTATTGCCCACGTGTTACTATTGAAAAATATTCCCTGACGGGGCCAAACAGCACCCCAACACCGAAGGCAGAGGTTCGGTGTTGTTTTCTGATAGTAAGGGCAATACATTATCCCTTGCTTATTATTTTTATTTCTTTTAACAAATCCCAAATCATTAATTTCTGGTCTCACTCACCACTTTGCTTTGCCCCATTCTCACTAAAAATGCATCAGGAATGAAAGCGAGTTGTGGAGGACAAATCGATGCGCAGGGACCCGTGGGAGACGACTTCACATTCCGGGAAGAGACCGAGGACACCTGCAAGTCAGTGCAACAGCGGCAGATCGAGAGGAAAGGAGTGATAGTGGACACGGGCGCATCATCCCACATCCTCAACGACAGAAGCTGGCTCAAAACCTTCGACAGCTCATTCAAGCCGGAGAGGCACAGCATGGAGCTGGCCGGGTTGGCGGAAGGCAGAGGAGATGCACAAATGTGTCTCATTGACAGCAAAGCACACAGATGTATAGTGACTCTTAAGAATGTCCTGTACATCCCATTTCCCCAAGAACTTTTGTCCGTGAAGTGTGCCACTGCAAATGGTGCCAAGGTACTCTTCGAGGAAGGTAATAATGTTCTTATGGTAACAAAGGCACAAGGTTTCACATTAAAATGTATAACAGAATGTATTACTTGCAAACAAAGTGTGATGAAAATGATATGTGCGATGTTAGCCATGATATCCAAACATAGCATGAGATTATGGGTCAATGCAATTATGATGATTTACTGAAACTCCAGGATTACTAACAGAGAGTTTCAGGCATTACTGAGAAAGAACAGAATCAGACATGAGACGTCTTGTCCTTACTCCCCACACCAGAATGGGATAGCTGAGAGGGAAGGGCGCACTCTCTTTGAAATGGCAAGGTGTAAGCTTATTGACAGCAACTTACCTGAAAGCCTATGGCATTATGCCCTTCAAGAAGAAGCCTACACCAGAAACTGATGTTTTAACAAGCACATTGGTACAACACCGGGAAGAAGTGTAATTTAGCTAAAATGCACCCATTTGGGTCAGAGTGTTACGCATACCTACAAGTACAAGAAAAAGGCAAACTAGATTCCAGGTGTGAGAAGGGGCTCTTCGTAGGGCAGGACAAGGGCAGCCCCGCCTTTTTAGTTTACTACCCCAGCAAGGGAAAAGTGCAAAAGCACAGGTTAGTTAAGTTTATCTCGAAGACCACATGTGAGAGGTAGACTCAGACACAGGGACCAGGATTTGAGCCCATTGTAAATAATGACACGACTGACTCCTCACGACCCAGTGCTACGAGCACAGAAGTACACACTGACAGTCGACAATCTCCAATAGATGATGGCAAGGAGCACCACAGGGTGACACCACAGGCCCTATGCAGTGGGAGATACCCCACTAGAGAGTATAGACCCCCAAGCTATCTTAATGATTATACTCAGGAAGATAGTGGTGATGATAACAGTATGCTCATTACTGTAAACTATTGCCACAGAGCAGTGTGTGGAGTGCCACTGACCTTTAAAGAGGCTATGGCATCACCACAGTCAGGTAGAGGGAAGAGGGAAATGGATGAGGAAATGCAGTCATTGGAGGAAAACCACACTTTTACCCTGACCAAATTGCCAGAGGGCAGAAAGTCAGTGGGAGGTTGGTGGGTATATTCCATTAAGGAGGGTGCTGATGGACATGAACAGTACAAGGCCAGATGTGCATATAGTCATGCAGAAGGTAGGCCAAGAAAATTTGGTGCTACACCAAATGGACATAAAGAGGGCTTAGGCCGAGACATCTACATAGACCAACCTGAAGGTTATGAAAAAGTTGGAGAGAATTTAGTGTGTAAACTCGAGAAATCTCTCTATGGTCTGAAGCAATCGTGACGAAAATTGGAATGAGATGCTGCACAAATGTTTGATAAACGAGAACTTCACACAGAACCCAGCAGACCATTGTGTCTATACTAAGGAGTCTAAGCAGGCAGGGAAGGTGATCATAGTCATAGTTGGGTGGATGATCTTATCATCTCAGCAAATTACATGAGAAGTCTAGAGCAAGTAAAGGCAATGCTTTCAATCAGGTTTAAAATGAAAGACTTGGAGAGATTGAAACATTTTCTAGACATAGACTTCAGTCAAACTGATGATTGTGTAACAATGTCACAACAGAGATATGTGGAAAAGATTCTCAATCGTTTTGATATATATTGACTATTCTGATGATGCACCTAAGATGAGAAGCTGTAGGTGGGTCATTTTCTTTATAGGGGGACAAATGGCCCAGTTTTTTGTGTTTCAAAAATTTCTTTAGATATTTACCAAATTGTCATTTTCGTGAGGGGACACCATATGCTAACAAGATGCGATACTAAGTTGAGCTTAATTCTACCTCGTTCCCATTCTATGGCACCAAATACAAAGTGTACCTGAAACTACCCTTTGTAACTAGAATTTTGATCTCTTTGCCTTTGAAGTAAATTATAGTGCATCATTTTTCCTTGTGGGATTAGGGTCTTAATATACAAACTTGTTCCAAAGCAAAATGCATAATCTTCCCTGGCCGCAGTGTGATTTTAGCTCAAAAACCAAAAACTCCAATTTGGTAACGGAGTACAGGCAATGATAACAGAGTGGAGCTAATTGATCTGTCATGTCCTTGACATATTTCACTTTCCCAGTCATTCATCTAGAGCGCCACCTGTCTCTCTTTCTTCAAAGCAGCTTCTCTCCTCACTGAATCAGCATTGATCCTATCCCTGTACCGCTGCTGCTTCTGTGCATTGGTGAGAGGCATCTCTGACCTCGGCCTGCAAAAGAATGACGTTGGTGAGAATGAAGTCTTTGCCGGTTCCACACTGACAGGGCGATCCCTGAAAAAGGAACTACCAAGAGAAACTCCACTCCATAACCACAACATGCACATGAAAATACCATGAAATGACAGTATAGTACATTATGATGAAAATCTAGAAGTGTAGTAAATGATGGAAATCATTAGATGAGTCATCTGGTGCCCAAGTCAGAATAGAATCATAAGAATTCCCAAAATAGCCATGATTTCCACAGAGTCAGGCGTGCGCTGGTGTCCTGATTTGTACATGTTATTCAAATCTTCTGTGATAGCTTTAGAGACGTATGTATGTCCAAATTATGATTTACTGACACAAACTAGTCTAGTGCATTTGCTGTAGTACTGGACAACGTTCACTCTAGCAAAAAGGATAGAACCAATCTGAAACATTATTTGCTAAAAATAGGTTATTCAGTGGAGGTCAATGGAGTACAGTTTTTCACGAAAAACGCTTGCAGAAACATCAGTTGTGAGTGATAATAGGTTGTCCTTAGGAATCAGGGCACTGCATCAGGGAAACTTCCAGACAGGATCATTTCGGAATTTACTGCATGTTTACATACGCTTCAATATACGCTATCAGAGTCTAGTTTAATAAGCATACGCACCCAGAAAATAGATTTTGGGCCCAACACACATACACACACACACACACACACACACACACACACACACAGAGTTCAGTACAGCACCATGATGTGACCTTGCACACTCACACTGGACAGCGCTTTACATTGACACAGGACCTTACGCTGATGGCACCACTATATAATCACCAGGGGGCACTTCACTCCATGGTTATGGAGTGTTGCGAAAACCGTGGGACAACAACAGATAGACCCCTGGAAAAAAACCTGAATGCCATTCTTCAGCAATTATATAACATATAGGCCTAGACATGTCATCAAGACATTGGCAACAACATTCAGGATGAATAACTGTAGTCTGGGTGACTTATAAAAATGAGTATTTAAGGTGGGACAGCCTGAAATAGAGGTTTTCTGGTATTTCCGGCAGTCTCGGGGCAATAAAAATGATAGGCGAGTCCCACTTTCACATTATCACATAATACACACAAGACCAATCCTCAATTTTAACAGCCTAACACAGATCTATTACTTCTCAAGTTTCATTAAATTAGCTGGGATTTTCCAAATTTTCCCCCTATAAAAATAATTGCCCAGGTAGTCTCATCTACTTTGCTACTTGTACGAGACCTGACTTGTGTTTTGTGGTAAGCAAGCTATCACAACATTTTGCAAACCCCACAGATGAAAACTGGACGACAGTGAAAAACTGGACGACAGTGAAACATGTACTGCGTTATCTAAGAGGTACTACTGAGAAGCAGCTGACTTTTAGGAAGAGCAGTGATGGTTTAGGCCTCTGGGCATACAGTGATGCAGATTGGGGGGCAAATACCAGCGACAGACAGAGCACGTCTGACTACTGTGTGAGCATGAGCAAAGAAAGTTCACTGGTTTCTTGGAGAAGTAAAAAGCAACCCACAGTAGCGTTATCCACATGTGAAGCTGAATACATGGCTTTAGCTCTAACAATACAGGAGTGTAGCTATCTGGAGCAATTACTGAAGGACATTGACAACTATGAATATGCTAAAACTGTTGTTTATGAGGATAACCAGGGCACTATTGCACTTGTTAAGAACTCTGTGTGCAGACAAAGGTACAAGTATGTGGACATCAAGTATAATTTCATCAGGTCAACCATTAAGGAAGAGAAAATGACACTTGTTTACTGTCCGACAGATGAGACGATTGCAAATGCTACGACCAAACCTGTCTCAAAGGTTAAGTTGATGAGGTTTTCAGAAGTCATGTTTGGTATAAGTGTCTGATCATGTTTTCTGTATATGTTAGTACATAGGAATGTACTGTGAATTTTTTCTCATCTGTCATTTATGTTTGAGTTTGTTGTTTTGATTGTTAAAAGCTGTACAGTATACAAGTCATTCATAAGTGGGAGTGTTGACATATTGTGTATGACCGAGATGTATCCTGTACATACTGATTCCACACCACAAGGGGGCAATACTGATTTTCTGGTCAAATCGTATGTGACACTACGTCACACCCCATATAAAACGAAGGTTTCCGCTGGACACTTCACTGTATTCGCTGGTGGCTCATCTAGAGTACACCTGCCAACGAAAACAAAGGAGGCTTGACTCCAATACGCAGATACTGTGGAGAACTAAAGTTGGTGAGTAAATACATTTCATTTTTAGTTTCTTCTTGTCATTGCAACATTTTCAGTTATTTGTTGTTGTATGGCCTTTTCTCAAATATCCAAACGATCTCGTAACTTTATTTTCAAAGAATAGTTTGTTTAGTTATTGTCTGGTTGGTGTCTTATATGAAACGGCGACATTGTGCAATTTATTAGACGGAAACCCCTTAAGCCTGATCGGCCCACCCGTGGGCTGAGAAAACTGTGTCATTTTTCATCAATTATAAATATATAATAAATCTGAACAATGGATATCTGTTTCAACTTTTTCTCAAAGTTAAGACCCTAATGTTAATAAAAATACATAGAAAGTGTATTTAAGTGATAAAAATTCACCTTTAAACATGATTTTTAATGTGTGTGTGGTGAAATATAAGCTATTTTAAGTTGCTGATACGTGCAATTAATTTATTCATATTATGGTTGGTATCACGCCATGTTTTTAGGCGTTGTCGCCTCACATGCCATGAGTCACATAACCCGCTGGGTGTGAAAAGCATGCGTAAAGGCAGGAAGGTGAGCTCTTTCCGCACTCAGAGATGACGTGGCAGGGACACGGCACGTGACAGAGCAGAGAGTGCTGGAGTTTGGTCTGCTGGTTTTAGTCTTATTTACAGACTTTGTTTTTAGTTTTGAGTCATTTTAAAGAGTTTTAGTCAGTAACAGTGAGTGACAGTGTATTTTCCTGAATGTTACGGACGGTGGTAAGCTTTGTGAAGTGCTATTAGTGTTAAGAGATTAGCCATGCTAGCAGAGATACGATATTATATATTTTTGCACATTTGTTCAACTTTATATTTGATTTTTACTAAAGTGTATTATTATTATTATTAATATGTGATTATTTTATTGTTTGGAGTAAGTTCTTAATAAAATTACTCCAATTGGAGGCAAAATTATTCATGTTTATTTGGTTTTATTGATTTTAGTTGGGCACAAAGGTAGAAGTTGATGAAACACAAGGTAAATTTCATTTCTAAAAGCTCCAGTAGACAGTAATAGACTTCTGTAATGGATATGAGTTGTATTTTCCAGACAGATTTTACTGGAAGTTTAAAATAATGTATTTGGAACAAACTGTCCAACAGATGACAGTTTGTCATCTGTTGGGTTAGGGTTAGGGTTAAACTAAAACTGTTCCAAATGCACTGTCCGCCTGGTGTTATCTTGACTTAAACCTTTCTGGAGGCTTTGTCCTTTGCTCTAATTCTATCAACTTTTGTACCTGTGTTGTCAAGGAGTTACTGAAGGTGATCAATAGTATCTATATTCATGGAATCACTGTTAGCAGGATGTTTTCTTTTGTCAAAAAATAATAAATTCAGGCAAGACCAAAAAATTTTATTTTTATCTTTTAGTTCTTTTATTTTTATCTTTTAGTTATATTTTAGTTTATTCCAGTTCATTCAGTCATAGTAGTAGCTACACTATTTTAGAATATATTCTATGAAGCCTGTAGATATCCATAGATACAAGGAACATCCATATAAACTTTAGGATTGTGGAGCAATTCTTCATTTACTTTGGGTATGTTGTTTTAGGCGTATTTCCCTGAAAGAGGTGATCACACAGCGTCATTTTGTGTCTTAACTTTAAATCATCTTTTTATTTTTGACAATATCTGTAATTAGTTTCCTAATCTTAGTTGTGAATACATACTTGATTGTTTTAAATGCTCCTGAAATAAAATGCTACTTGACTAGTCTATACTGAGGCAAAGTTAATATATGGGGCGTCACTGAAGGCCTAATGTTGAAGTGTACGGCCCACCACTGAGTTTGGGAAGTCATCTGATGGAAAAGAAGAAAGAAAATGGGAAATGACACACTCCTTTGGTTACTATAATCAACTTTTTTAGAGGAGGGAATTCACTGACACCTTCTGCCACAAAGATGCCTACATACACATCAAAATAATTGTTTTTCAAAATTGTATCAACAAAAAATATATACAAATATTCGTAAGTGTGTTGACATTACAATTTTATTTGATAATAACATTCTCTGAGAACAAAGCTTCATATAATACACTGATCTTCGGTGTCCCCCTGAGTCAACCCAGATACTGTACCTAAAAATCATAAAGGTCATCAAATGTACTGTCATCTATCCCTGAGGTCACTGTGAACTGAGCAGAAAAATGGTTATTAAAATTTATACTTGTGTGCATGACGTGTACCTAAAAAATATTCATAAAATAGTGTTTTAAAGCATCTTTAATGACTCCAAACACACATTACACAACATGTTTAGCTCAGAATGTGTCGAAGCAATAAATAAAAGACTAATTTGAAAATGCAACATAACTGCAACTGCTGTGTTCAATTTCTTCTTATAGAGCTCGTAAATGCTAGGGACGGTTGTAGCTCAGTTGGTAGAGCAGGTTGTCCAATGATCCAGGGGTTAGTGGTTCGCCTCTGGCTGTCCACTTGTCGAAGTGTCCTTAGGCAGGACACTGAACCCTAAGTTGCTCCCAGTAGGGTCAGGCAGCACCAGTGTATCGGCAGTAGCCACACACTGGTGTGTGGGTGAATGTGAGGAATTGTAAAGTGCTTTGGGCACCCACTGGTGTATAAAATGCACTATATTAGTACAGTCCATTTACCACTTAAATGCTCCATACTTGTCCTTTTTCACTATAATGTTATTTTTTTTCTTTGTTCCTCAGACCCAGAAATGATTCCGTGTAACAACGTGAAGATGGAGCGTCAGAACTGGGAAGATGAGGGAGAACTGGTGTGTGTGGATGGATGGACGGACAGATGAATGAGTGCTGAAATGGGAGTGGGTGTAGAAGTACAGAATAGAAGTAGATTCTTCCCATAAATAGATGGAAGGAATCTACAGGTGAAGCAAAATATCTTAACCCAACAAGCAGAATTCTATTCAAAACAATTAAAAATAGTGTTTTATTCACATTATTCACATTTATATTCCTAGTCCCACCTCCCACCATTGACTCTTCCTTCTCCCGTTGAAGTGATTAAAAACTGAAACTAACTTCCATCACAATGAGCTCCTACAAGATTATAGAAAACTTGTCATCCTGTCATTATTGGTAAAGTGGATGAGTTAACTTACTGGCAAACTGGGGGTAAGTAGAGATTTTGAGTAAATGCAAATCTAAATAGTAATGTAACAGTCTCACCTTTAATAAAAATGGTAAATATTATATACTGTGAAGAAAACCTTCTCAGCTGTTTACCTTTTACAGTGTTTGACAAGTGAACATGAAGCAGGGACGGACTGGCCATTGGGCAATGTGGGCAAATGCCACTGTGGCCGTTTGGTGATGCGGCCGCTCGCGGCTTTCGGCCGCATCACCAAACGGCCACAACAGGCGGCATCACAAACAAATAAATAAATGAAAATATAAAGCGGCCGCAAATGATTAGGCTGAATGAATGAATGAATGAATAAATAAATAAATAAAGCGGACCGGCTGCGTCGATAGGCAGCCGCAAATCAATAAATGAATAAATAAAAATAATAAAAAATTAATAAAGCAGAGCTGAAGGCGGCCACAAAAAAGAGGGGGAAAAAGCAAACAAACAAAACAGCCAGCTAACCCTGACAAATAATAGGCCTACTAAACTAAATAATAATAATGACAGTTTTTTCCTATAAAGGAAAAATAGCCTGAATTTATTGGCTGAATCTGGGAAAAGTGCAAATATTGTGGAATTATTCTCTAAAAAGCCTGTGCCCGACAATGTGCCCACAAATGTGGCCTCTCTCTATCAAAAGACTTTGTAATAAATCAAGTTTATTGTTTTTCCAGGTGCCTGAAGTCACAGATGTTGAACAGGATGAGGAAATGGAAGTGGACTACCCCAAAAATAATTCAGACATTGACATGGTGAAGTGAATTATCAGTTTCTTTAGGGTCACTATTTGGCTTTGATTCATCTGAAGACATTAAATAAATACAAAGACTTTGTAATAAATCAAGTTTATTGTTTTTCCAGGTGCCTGAAGTCACAGATGTTGAACAGGATGAGGAAATGGAAGTGGACTACCCCAAAAATAATTCAGACATTGACATGGTGGATGAAGAGGATAAGAAAATGTAAGTGCACTACCTCAATAATAATTCAGACATTGACAAGGTGAAGTGAATTATCAGTTTCTTTAGGGTCACTATTTGGCTTTGATTCATCTGAAGACATTAAATAAATACAAAGACTTTGTAATAAATCAAGTTTATTGTTTTTCCAGGTGCCGGAAGTCATGGAGGTTGAAGAGGATGAAGAGGATGAGAAAATGGAAGTGGATTACCCCAATAATAATTCCGACATTGACAAGGTGAAGTGAATTATCAGTTTCTTTAGGCTCACTATTTGGCTTTGATTCATCTGAAGACATTAAATAAATACAAAGACTTTGTAATAAATCAAGTTTATTGTTTTTCCAGGGGCTGGAAGTCACGGAGGTTGAAGAGGATGAAGAGGATGAGAAAATGGACCCCAATACTAGTGGTCATGGTGGAGGACCGTGACAGGGAGAAGTGTTATGAAACCATCACCATTATTTGTGTACCTAGTACAGACCAGGAACCTACACATAGGGGAAAGGTGACTAAACAAAAACGAAAGTCATTTTTAAGACCTGATATTCCTGTTTTGACTAGCATCAGGAAAAACAATGTGTGGCGCAAAGAAAGAAATAGGCTAGTGACAAATCTAATCTACATTCCATGTCAGCCACAGTCTATACCACAACCTGGGAAAAATATGGATTTTAGCATGTTAAATTTAGCTCACTTAAATATTAGATCTTTGACAGGTAAATCCTTCTTAATCAATGATTTTATTGAAAACCATAACCTTGATTTTATGTTTTTAAATGAAACATGGCTGGGACAAGATAATAGTGCAGCAGTTCTTATTGAATCAACCCCCCCTAACTACACTTTCATTAGTGAATCTAGAGCAGGGGTTCTCAAACTTTTTTGGCCCAGGTCCCCCTTGGAGGGGTGAAATTTTTCCATGTCCCCCCTCATCCTCGCGATACTGAAAATGATTAAAAAAAAAAACACTTCAACAATGATTATTATGAAACAATGATAACCTTTTTTAATAGTGCTTTTGTGCAAACCAGCGACATTTTCAGGTATTATAATATAAATGAGCACTTCAGAAACAACAATTTTAAATAATTTTAAAATAATAAACGGAACAAAAGACACACAAAACCGTGTGTGTGTGTGTGTGTGAGACAGACAGACAGACAGACACTTAATGAGAGGGATGATCTTGTCAAACTCAATATAACTATCAATGTACTTTCTCTTTTTAGGGTTAGGGCGTTTGTTTTTGTCATTGTCATTTTCATTGTCATTTCTTTTACCACTTCTTGAGGAACTTGGCGGACACAAAAATCCATCCATGTTCGCTGCAGGGTGGCTAAAAATAGCTTGTGACTCGCTCCGTCTCAATTTAGTCAAGCTAGCGTCAAATAGCGCTGTTACTTCCGCCCGCTCGCTACAAAATAAAACAGCAAAAAACAAAAAAAACTAAAATAAAACAAAACCGTGAATAATTTTGCGTAACCCCTGGACATGCGCCACGTCCCCCTAGGGGTCCACGGACCCCAGTTTGAGAACTGTGGATCTAGAGTACACAAGAAAGGAGGGGGCGTTGCCATTCTACTTAAGGATTGAATATGTAGCTCTCCAACTAAAATCTTCCTGTAGATCAACCTTTGCAACTATCTACAGACCTCCGAAATACAATGCAAAGTTTTGTGATGAGTTTGCCAAATGTCTGTCTATGTTATGCATTGACTTTGACTGTATTGTTTTAGCAGGTGATTTTAACATTCATGTTGACAACTGTAATGATTAAAGTGATAAAGAAATTTGGAATATTCTGGATAATTTTGGGCTTTCTCAGCATGTAAAGGATCCAACACATAACAAAGGGCACATATTAGATCTAATTGTTACCAAAGGTATTAATATTTCTGAGGTAATGGTGACTGATGTGGCTCTCTCTGATCACTATTGTGTCCTCTTTAAAGCTACTGCCCCAAACAAACAAAAAGGAGAGTGAGATGATCAGAAAACGTTATATTAATGACAACACCTGTACATTCACCCAAGCGTTCTGTCAAGTTGAGTGTATTCAAGAGCTGTTTCAGCCCTTAATTTTATGATTCTTTAAGCTTAGAGCCGCAGCAACATGTAATAGATAGGAAAGCATTATAGAGTAGAGGGAGAAAAGCTGAGGTGTGGAAAGAAAGAGTGGATATTCTATACGGAAGGAGGCTTTTAAATACAAACATTATTCTGCTTAAAGGGGTGTGTTATTCAAGTTTTATGTGTTAAATTTTAATGTACTAAGAAGGTTCAACAGTGATGATCTATTGATTATGATTACTTTGTGATGGTCTGCTGACTCTGTGATGAATTACTAGTGTCAAATTGGGGAGGGGGAATTCCGGACCACAGAGTGAGGTAAGGGAAAGTCTGATGAAAGTCTGATCCGTAGCAATAGCACTAAGAACAAAGGCGAATAAAAAAGATGACTCCTTTTTAGGACAACAAACAGTCTGATAGGATAGAACTAGAAGGGGGTGTATTAAGAATACACCCATCTGGTATAAAAGAGAATTACAGGAGGAGATTATTGAGACATAGCCACTAACTGCGGAGTGTAGATGTAAAATCAACTCAGATAGACTTTGCCGTTATCTTTAGCTAAATCAGAGGTTTTCATCTGTTCAGGTCTCCGTGTCTAAAACAGGTGAAAAGGACGAAATCCTTTTGCTGGAAGCTACTAAAGATGTAGGGTTAGGGTTAGGCTTAGGGTTAGGGTTAGGGTTAGGGTTAGGGTTATTGTGACGGATTACAGGAATACATCATCCATTGGAATTTAAGAAAAATGGATTACCAATTTTTCATCACTTTTGAATCTTCTCTTATTAGATTACTTTTATTTTACAAGTTTTCTTTTTAATATTACTGATGGTATTGAGTAAGTAACCTACTCCTTGATCCTAGTGAGGAAGGAAGAGGTATAGGTGGGGGGGGAAGTTTATGATACCATGAATTTATTGTACAATGTGATTATATTTCTGATTTATTACCCAATTATGTAATTTGCTTACGCTGTGCTCACTGCCTACTAAAAAATTAATAAAAGCTATTTTAAGCACCAATAAATTGTCATGTGCTTGGAATTATGTCACTCATACTATGCAAGTTAAGATGTAAAATGTTAGGTATTTAATATTGTGTGCATCCATCAAGGTATCAAATAGCAGGTCAGACCATATCTTATCCACCAATAGTACAGAATAACGCCCTTAAATCCAGCGGTCCTGGATATTAAAATAAACCTAGTCAGTTAACAAGAGCCCTGAATTCATCATGATGCAACGATTACAAGTAGGGGAACCCGGGGTCTATGCTCCTGTGCATATTGTGGTCTTTTTCAGGAGGTAGGACCCTAGGGGGGTGGTAGGGCGTACTCTATGCATAATAATCGTAGACGCTAGGCGAATGCATCACAACCATACGCAGCTGCAGGTTTGGGTCTGGTTACTCATAACCATAGTAATATTGTTTTGATCCGGGTCTAGCCTTAACCCTAGTAAATGGAGTGCTGCGACTTTTAACCTTTGACCTTGGCATTCGACAGTTCATACCATCACCACTACTGCCTTCAGCTCCTGTCGATGACCTAGTAAATAGTTTTAGCTCCAAAGTTAAAACGGCCTTTTACTTAGATTATTATTTGCTTTAAATGTTTTTATGTCTTGATTTTAATTGTCTTTTAATGCATCTTTATCATTTTTATTTTCTTCTGTTTTTTGTGTAAAGCACCTTGAATTGTCCTGTACATGAAATGTGCTATACAAATAAATTTGCCTTGCCTTATGGTGGTGAGTTTTATTTTGAACGATTTCCAAGCTAACCATTGGACTGTTTAATTGCAACCTTTTAAACACCCCCCTCCAAAAAAAAAAGGTGGGAGTGAGGGAGGGTGTAGTTTCTGGTTTGGACCAATTTTCATTAAGTGTTAAAAAAAAAAAATAAAAAGTGTGATAGTCCACAATACATACCATTAAATTTCTGGTGAGTGTAGGTCAAAGGTCACAGTCACCAAAAATGTGTTTTCCCAATGATAAGAGATGGGGATAGATTTGTTTTCTACATATCCTCCTTAGACCCAGCGATATATTTTTGTCCTCTTTAGTGGACAAGAGTTTCACAGCTTCATTAAAAAAAATTAAAAAAACACTGTCTACAGCAAAGGACATTCTGTAAAAAACGAAAAACATGTACAGTGTTTGGAAAACTGTAGCATCAGGCTGTTTCTGATTAAGGTTTAATGATCAGAAGATCATTAAACATTCATCATTAAAAGATACAAGATTTAGTGTAAAAAAAAAAAAAAAAAAAAAAAGAACCAAACCCTAAAACCTTTTCCCTCTTGGGTCTCAGGAGGATGTTTTGAGGTTTATTTAGAATAGTTATACAAATTATATGTTGACTTTTACTAGCAAATAAAAATTTGTGCAAAGAGTAGATCAGATTAAAATTTTCCCACAACTGGGAAATTCACTGGTCAAGAAGCAACAGATTTAAGTACAAGAAATTTTTTTCCTGTTTTAAAGACTGTACAAAACACAATAAAAACACAATTCATAATGGTCGCTAACAAGTAGTTTGTGTCACTGTCTAAACTTTCTGTCACGCCCTCCGACTGTGGGGGTTCGGACCCAAATGCAGAATGAGACTCTAGAGACAGAACTGAGTACGATCAGAGAGTTTTATTTTCCCCTACTAATACATTTTATTTGTACCGCACTTTACATTCCTGGGAGTCTCAAAGTGCTACAGAGTTAGAAGGGTATAAAAAATAGATGTAAGAAAAACGAGAAAAGAGCTAACAAACCAAAACAAAACAAAACAAACAAACACATAGCATAGGAAAAAGGGCATAGAGCTAATCAAAGGCCTTTTTGAAAAGGTGGGTCTTGAGTCCACGTTTAAAAGTAGCAACCGTTTGTGGTGCTCTCAGGTGGTTGGGGAGAGCATTCCACAGTCTTGGTGCAGCCGAACAGAAGGATCGTTCGCCCATGGTGTGTAGCTTAGTCCTGGGGGCTTTGAGGAGGTTGGCTGTGCCGGAGCGGAGGGAGCGTGAGGAGGTGTGGGGGGTGAGGAGTTCCTTGAGGTAGGCAGGGGCATCTCCGTGTACACATTGGTGAGTGAGAAGGGAGACCTTGTACTTAATCCTGTGTTCCACTGGGAGCCAGTGTAGTGATCTGAGGATGGGGGTGATGTGGTTGTATTTTCGCACCCTCATCAGGATCCTAGCAGCACCTTTCCCCCCCTACTTGGGGGGGAAAGGGAAAAAATGAGAACTGAGGTGTCCTCGGCAAATGCCGGTGTAAAAACAGAACAAAAAGCGTCAGCATTATATCCTTGGACAGGCTGAGAAAAGTAATAAACAAAAAGTCACTCAGCAAAAGACTGGAGGAGAAAACAAAACTTAGTCACAGCAAAAGACTGGAGGCGGAGACTGAGGTCGTAACTAAAACGAAACTCAAAATCACAGCAGCAGCTGGAAACAGGAGTCGGAAGGCTCGGGACTCTCAGGGAGAAACTGAAACGAAAAAGAAGAACCAGATTTAACACGGGAGGATCGGGGACTCGAAACGACAGAAACTCGAAGGGCTGGATCATTACACCATGGTGTCGAAATAATCTGGCGTCAGATGCAGGTAGTGAGTGATCTTAAGTAGGAAGCTCAACCAGCTGCGCCGCATCTCCTGGATGAGAATCAGCTGTGAGACGTGGAAGAAACATGACAGACCGCAAAACAAAACAAACACGCCCCCTTGGGTCCTAACACTTTCAGCCATGACTGGAAGAATTATTCAGTAATAATTCAAGGAAATGTCAATTATATCAAAACTGCATCATTCCCCTTTATATATCCCTAAGCTCCACCCATGGCCATACCAATTATTACCACATTATTTAATTAACAATCTACAACATTTACATGGAACATATTATCAAACTGAAATTATTTTAACTCATATAAACAATGGTACCAATTGTCCTCCATACATAAACACAACCAGAAGAAAACCCCAAAACAATGAATGAATGTGTGTGTCCTTTAGAAAGAAAGAAAAAAGATGAGAAAAAAGAAAAACACACTTGGGGCTGAGATGCCGGCATGCTAGTGTCGCACCGTCACAATATTTTTTAAAAAAGAATAATTTTTGCTCACAAGTTGGTGTGGGCCAGTCTGTGTACTCTCACGGGTTGGAAATGACCCGTGGGCCGCCTTTTGGTAAATCCTGCCTTAGTGCATACAATGCACAATTATGCACAACTATGTTGAATTTCAATGTGAAAATAACTCTCCTAAAATATAGGAAGTGTAATGTGCACAATGTTACATGTTTGTATTTGATGAATGAATTAAGTATTTTATGATTGTATGACAGGTTCTACCTCAACCTGTTATTTATTTGTTACTGTTAAATATATTTTTTTAAACTATTTGTCATTTTTTATTTATCCATTTATTTTTACCCATATCGGCCCCCAATATTTGGGGCCGATATTTGGGGCTTGTCTGATGGATTTTTTTCCATCAGACAAGGGTGACAGAAAAAAATCAGTATTTGCATTGGGCATTTTTACTCAACGCAGTTAAGAATATTTGTATTTAGTTGTTGTTAATACTATGTATTACCATTGATATTGTAATTTAAAGGTGTCATTCCGCTGAAAGCCACTTTTCCACGCTCCTTTTGGAATCTGATGGGTCACCCCAAGTTACCAACACATGCTGCCTTTGAAAGTGGTTTGTCACCTTCACTGGCTGCATACTAAACAACAAAAGGAACTTTAGCGTCACCCACGTGGGGTTAAACCCATCCCCGGCAACGAATCTGAAGTAGCATTAGCATTAGCATCTACAAGAGAAGACGGCGCCACAGTAGCTAAATTGGTTCATGTGCTCTCGGTGGAAATAAAGCCTTGTTTTTCCCTGCACGTTTTCAGAACAAGCAACGGCACAAAACCTAGCTGGATGCTAATTGGGTAAAGGTAAACACACATAGAGAGCAAGAGGAGAACACAGCAATATTAATGAAGTAACCATGGAATGACACCTTTAAAGGCTCTTATTTGTTTTGTGTGCAATAAATAAATACAATTTCACCGACTCTCATATGATTTTTTTTTTAAAATATGGCTCTTGTAATGATCTGTAAACATCAGCATTCAGCTTTTTCACCTGGTCTGGTGTTAAAAGGCAAGCGAAAAATCAGGAATATCGAAGAATCGCAATTTAAATCAAGTGGGCAACTAAAAAAACATAAAAGAATCGAATCGTCATAAAAGCATACTGTCCCAGCCTTAGTAAATACCTTGGGGCCACGATTCACAAGTCACATGTTCAGTGAACCCTTGGAAAGTGTGTGCATAGCCATTTTTAAGAACATGGCAAGATGAAAACTGTTGCTTTGAAGACCAATACGCAGAGTCAAAAGGGGGACATTGAACACACAGACATTATTGAGTTATTGAAATGTAATTTTAAATAAAGTTCACTTGTTTGAAAATTAAAGCAGCACGGTGGTGCAGTGGTTAGCACTCGTACCTCACAGACAGAAGGTCCCTGGTTCGATTTCCAGACCTTTCTGTGTGGAGTTTGCATGTTCTCCTCGTGTCTGTGTGGGTTTTCTCCAGGTAATCAAGTTTCCTCCCACCATCCAAACACATGAACTGATAGGTTAACTGGTTAATCCAAATTGTCCATATGTGAGAGTGATTGTTTGTCTATATATGTTCAGCCCTGAGATGAACTGGAGACCCATACAGGGTGTACCCCGCCTTCACCCATTGTAGCTAGATTAGGCTCCCAGTGACCCCTGTGACCCTTGTGAGGATAAAGCGGGTTCAGATGACGAGTTTTACATGCCCTTTTAAAAAAAATATAGCCCCTGCCCCACTAAAGGTCTCTGCACGGCCCTGGTGCTTTTATTATTCATATTTTGCAGTTGGATTCAGTTTTAGCTGCTTACAGTTTTCGGCTTTTAATGAATGTATGTGATTCACGAAGCGTATTGAGAGGGCGCTATGTTGGATTCTGTTCCTTCCGTCGCAATTCCATATATGATCTATTGCAAACCAAAGGGGTCACATTTACACCAGTGCATAACACGTTAAGACTGACATTTACCCGTAAAAAAACATCTGCTATGGCTTTCAACAAGACGCACGTAAAATATTCAGGTTTTCCAAGAGAACGCACATAAAAGAGGAGCATTTTCCTAATATGATAATAATGTCCATCCTTCTTTTCTTCAGCCAATGCATCTGAAGTGTTTGCACCCAATCACTGGTCAACACAGTCAGACCAAGGCAGTTGAGCACAGATCAGTTTTGAGGCAAACTCCACCGAGACTGTGTCAATGTCACAAAGCCTGTTTCTTACTTTTAGGAATATAGCCTATAAATGCAGTTCACTGTTGTTTTTAATTGTTTCATGTATATAAAATATTTCTCAATGACGGTGTCTGTGTCTGGATCCACCAGCACCTTCATTTTTTACGTGGGCTAAAAAAAAAAATCACTTTTTAAAACAGGCAAACGACATTTTAACAGATGTATCACATGTTTTAAATACAGAATATATTTTATTGAATTGGCGAAAGGCGGTTTGGGTCCCACTATGCAAAACTAACAGATACAAGTACTGGTTCATCCACCTCATTAATAAACAAATGCCACAGAATGGACAATAATGTTAGAGATATGGTGGAGCCTTGACCACATGGGTTGTTTTATATGGCTGTTGAATTGTTATTATTATTATTAGTAGTAGTAGTATTAGTATTATTATTAATATCATATTTTATTTTATTATATTAGGCTTTTATTGTACATACATTATTAATGTATATGTTTTTATTAATGTATTTTAATTACTGTATTTATTGTGGGTATGAATGTGTAACCATTAAAATATCTTCTTCAGTTCACTGGGGCTGTGGGTAAAGCAGGTAACAATCTGATTTTCACTGTTGATGTTTTGCTACCTTACGTGCTAATCAATGACTCAAAACAGCAGGACAGTTCAGTGGGTTTTATTAACAGCTCCCTCGACAACAAACACACACACACGTGGCTCCTAACCAACAACCACACACCCTCTTGTTTTTCCTGTGTCACACTTAAATGTGTCGTACCTTAAACAGGTAGGAATCAACATGTGGAACACAACAAGCAAGGAAAGATCAAACATAAATAACTACAGTAAATAAAACATAATTTGAATAATATTGAAAATGAATAACACAGATCTAATATTACAAATGTAATGAGTGTGAGGGTGCGTGGAATGTCCAGTCTGCAACAGAACCCTCTGTCTAAGACTAATTTCACCCTATGGGGACAAATACATACTTTGAATTTGATGCATTATACATACATATATATATATATATATATATATATATATATATATATATATATATATATATCCTCAAAACTATTCATACCCCTGACATTTTTTGCGTCATTTTGTTTTTATCACAAGTGCATGAAAACAACAACAAATGATATTTGGATTTTTTTTTCAGGAGTATTTTAAACGATCTAAGGCGACACTAAAGAACACGTAAACAGACTTTCACAACATTGATATGTTGGTTGCATATTGTGTGATGTCATGTGAGGGCGGGGAGTAGCAAAAAAAAAAAAAAAAGAGGTTCCATTTACGTTGTACAACATGTGCAGGCATGTCCATATGAAAGTGTGAAACAAAAACACATCCACAGCTCCTTTATTTCTGTATATGGTATTCCAGTATTACATACAGTGTAAAAATTACTGTAGAATTAACAGCAAAAAGTTGTAAAACTGCAACATGAAATACAATCCAAAGTTCTTTATCTGAGAAGACGTTTGTGTTACCAGTTAAGTCAAATGTAGCTTCAGTTTTAACAGGAAAAGTATTTTCACAAAACCACATTTGTAGGTAGAAATGATGTATTTAAAATAGAAGTATTTTATTAAGCCCACAAATGGGAATTTTTTTCAGGTTTGTGAGAAACTAAAACTGTAAATTGAAAAACAATGTGGTGCCACAATGTTAAAATAACTGTTTTGTTTTTTTAATAACATGTGATAAAGAAGTAAATGCCATCAATGTTACATTCATTTAGTTAGAAAAAATAATGAGTCTATTCTGAGAATGTAAGGAGTATAAAGTACTGATATTATACAAATGTAAGGAGTATAAAGTACAGATATTATACAAATGTAAGGAGTATAAAGTACTGATATTATACAAATGTAAGGAGTATAAAGTACTGATATTATACAAATGTAAGGAGTATAAAGTACTGATATTATACAAATGTAAGGAGTATAAAGTACAGATATTATACAAATGTAAGGAGTATAAAGTACAGATATTATACAAATGTAAGGAGTATAAAGTACTGATATTATACAAATGTAAGGAGTATAAAGTACAGATATTATACAAATGTAAGGAGTATAAAGTACAGATATTATACAAATGTAAGGAGTATAAAGTACTGATATTATACAAATGTAAGGAGTATAAAGTACAGATATTATACAAATGTAAGGAGTATAAAGTACTGATATTATACAAATGTAAGGAGTATAAAGTACTGATATTATACAAATGTAAGGAGTATAAAGTACTGATATTATACAAATGTAAGGAGTATAAAGTACAGATATTATACAAATGTAAGGAGTATAAAGTACTGATATTATACAAATGTAAGGAGTATAAAGTACAGATATTATACAAATGTAAGGAGTATAAAGTACAGATATTATACAAATGTAAGGAGTATAAAGTACTGATATTATACAAATGTAAGGAGTATAAAGTACTGATATTATACAAATGTAAGGAGTATAAAGTACAGATATTATACAAATGTAAGGAGTATAAAGTACTGATATTATACAAATGTAAGGAGTATAAAGTACAGATATTATACAAATGTAAGGAGTATAAAGTACAGATATTATACAAATGTAAGGAGTATAAAGTACTGATATTATACAAATGTAAGGAGTATAAAGTACTGATATTATACAAATGTAAGGAGTATAAAGTACAGATATTATACAAATGTAAGGAGTATAAAGTACTGATATTTACGAACACATGTAGGGAGTTAAAGTAAAAAGTTGGTAGAAAAATAAATACTTCACTACAGTCATGAAGTACTTTTACTTTATTTTCCACCACTTTTACACATTTAGATTTTTTACAGTGTACAGTCCAATCATAAAATGACAAGTTCCAAACCAACTGAACCTGTGTCTTAGTTGTTTTACAGAAACAAAACACATAGATAATCTATTCCAAGAGAAAAACATAGATACAGAAAGTGGCTGCTCTTACTTGTAAAGATAGTATTCTGCATGGTCACTTTCCTCCCTGGACCAAATGTTTTCAACAAACTGAAAACAATAAATAAAACAAGTCATTTGTAAAAAAAACTTTCAAAGATTTAATAGAAACAAACAAATCGTTTTCTTCATGTGTAAACATCTTACCCATGACACAGTCACAGAGCTAACGAGAACAGTTCTGTCATATGTCCTGTCCATAATGTTCACCAACACAGCTGTAAATAAAACACTATTACAATGATTTATGGAATAAACCACCTGTTAATTAACTTATTGATGGGATGCTGGTGTAACATGTGCCCTGAACTAAAGACAATTAATTTGATTAATGTCATTAAATGTCTAATTGTCAGTTTAAATTAATTTCTTACATCAAACTGAGGCATTATTGATCCCCATTTACACAAGCCTAAGTACAGTATGTCCTTCATATAATTACATACACAGAACTAACACATTACTGAATGTACTGAAGCTGCAGTGCCACCCTGTGTTCAAAAGCCAAAACTTAAGAACATTTGATGTTTAACTGCTGCCTATAACTGCAAATATAAAACACCTCTTTATTGAAAACAGAAAACACTTGACCTATTAAATGTAAACTCCAGTTAATATTATGGATAATGCACTGATTAATCATCTGTCCTTTTGCTTAAAGTGACAATCTGGAATTTTTGACATCACAAACTGTGAAAGGTTGTGAGCAAAAATATACGGTAGCCATGTTAAGTCAATGGAGCAACATAGTAAACATGCACACAAATGTACCTTGGGCAAAAAGTGTGAAATCAGCAAAAATCCAATGTTATTATCAGAAAACACATGTTTTTGGACATATACTCAATCCTAAGCAAATTAATTATGATTTTAAAAACCAAATGTTTTCATTGGGCATGAGGGAAAAAAAATCCAAATATAAATTTCCAAAAGTTTCTTTCCTAATTTGCAATTATGACTTATAAGTCTAATATGACCTCCAAAATATCCATATAATATATTGCACAAATCCAACACGGCTGCCAAAATGACTGAAAACACATTTTTCGTAGGTAAAACTAGTGTGTATTTAGTGAGCATAGGGAGTCTATTCAAAAATATGACATTTTTTTCTATTTTACATGAATCAAATATGTCTGCCACTGTCTACGGCAGGGTATGAGAAGGACAAATAAAGGCTCTGAGTATTAGTTATAAAGTAAGATAAGATAAGGCACTGATCTGCCACCCACGAGATGGGGTTGGAAATTGTCTAGTTCTGGTCAATGTCTATGTCCAGTGATGACAGACAATGATGTGACACTAAAGGTCTTACTGGAAGTCATCCGATGATCCAGTAAAACTGGCTGCTCAACAATGAGATGTTCCTGTCACCAGTCAGACATAGATTGTTCTGCAGCATGTGGTGAATGCTGTGGATGTGCTCCAATGATGCAGAAACTGAAAAAGATGAATCTTCAAAGAATGATTAATCAGTGTTTTTAAACTCATATTTCAGTAAATGAGTTGCAGATCAGTTTGTTATTGTGTTTATGCCACAGAAGTCGTCGTCCACTTAATTCACTAATTTTTAAAAACATTTTATGTCTTCCGTAATGGTCATTTTTTTGGGAGTAATTCATCTAACAGATGCTACTGGTTGTGGTGGAAGATGTAACTTTTAGAGTCAAATCATTCATGTAATGGATCAATGTAAGATCACTTCATTTCGAAGCACTGATGATTCTTTTCTACATAAGTGAAAAGTCTGTGGGAGCTATGGGTGATCCAGTCACATCAAAGGTATAACTTCCACCACAACCAGTACCATCTGTTGGATTAATTACTCCAAAAACATGACCATTCCAGAAGACATAAAAACTTTTCAAAGGTGTAAATTAAGTGGCCAACAATACAACCCTAACAAGTGACTGTTTCTCTTCAACTGATAATTAACACACATTTACAAGTATTGTAGTTTGTGATGAAAACTCACATCCAAGATAACCCCAAAGAGAAGCACTATGTAGGAAATAACCATTTGTGCTTCGATTTGAAGTGATGTGAGACTGATTCCAGTACATTCTAAATATTATAACTGAAACACGTGCATATGTCATTTCCAAGTACCCCAACAAGAAACACTTACTCAGTTTAATAAGCAAGTCAATGCTCAGGTTAGGGTAATAATCATGACTAAAGTGACACAGCTATTATATTCTCCATAAAACAGGATTTAAATAGTGAAGTTTTGACCATTCAATCACCAACATTACCCCAACTACTAGCACTTACTGCAGTAAAAGTCAACTCAGTACTTCTACTAGCGTAATGCTGATAGAAATAAGTGCATTTGGAAAATGGATGTTTCTTCTCAAGTGAAGAATCACACTTGTCCTTGAACTATGCAAAGTTCTGTCACAGCCTCTTTAAGAACAGCCTCCCTACTCACTATTCACTATTCAGTCCGATTCTAACAGCTTTTTGGCAGCAGTGTATGATGTTTAGGTAGGTGTGTTATTTAGTTAAAAAGACTGCTAATGTGTTAATGTGGACATTACAAAAGTGTAATAAATACTAGTGATGGTAGATGAGGCCTCATGAAGTGTTTCAGTATTTTACCAAACTGTATTGATACTGTGTCACTGAACACTGACACCTGCTGGACATTAAAAATCCCTACAGGTAACCTAGTTGACAGTCAACTGACACTGATTTAATGACCCAGTAGAGCGTTTCCCAACCTTTTTGAGCCATGGCACCAGGGGAGTAGGACCAAATTCTGGGCCTTGTACACTCAATGTCAGTGGGACGAGGCGAAAAAGAAAAGAAGGGGATATTTATTTAAAATAAAAAGCATAAATAGGGTTTTAAGATACAATGAGGTTATATTGATGAGTGGGTCTTTAATTCCCCACCTGAATGTAAATAATATGTAATGCAAACATTTTTACTCTCACCTCATACAGTTGAATTTGTCGGTCTTAAATTGCACTACCTAAAAACAGCCACTAGATGGAGGTCAAGAGAAGAAATGAAAGCTCATTAGAGGACTGAAAACAACCACTGTTCCTTCCAAAAAATCAATTTATTGTTATTTATAATTTCATTTGATTGATTTTATGAATTTTTAATTAAATTACCCATTGATTAATAAAGATAGAAATATTCTATTCTAAATAATACAATTCAAAATAATTGAAAATGTATTTATTTATTTACTGTATATTATATCTATGAAGTAATAAATAAAGTAATAACTAGTATAAAGGTTTTTCAAAATGTGAGAAATTAGCTGAAGAATTACTTTTCATTTATTTATTTTTCTTTTTTATTTCCTCAAAGAATATCATTTTCTGAAAAGGACTTTTAAATCCATGTTTCTTTGCTTCATAAATTAAACACATGAGGCGAAAGAGAAAAACAAAGGGGGGTATTTATTTAAAATATAAAGCATAAATAGGGTTTTAAGCTACAATCAGATTATATTGATGAGTGGGTCTTTAATTCACCACCTGAATTAATACATTTAATTGAGTATCACTTTCACATGAATGAGTTTCTTGTTAAAATATAACATTGACATTTGTTTTTCACGTTAAATGAAGTAATGCTTTGCTTTTTATCTTCTTTTTTTTTTTACAACCCTATGACATTAAGGTAAATTTATTTTAAGAAACCTGAATTTAAAGTTTGACATCTTGCATGAAAAAGAGATAAATTAAGAAATAATAATAGAAGTATGAAAGTAAAACGTTTAGTGTATAAGAAGCTTGCTTCTAAAAATGTCAAATGTTTATAGAACCTCTTAAAAACTAGTGGAATAACTATACCCAGTAACTTTGAACTTCCAGGGAAATTTGGGTCTTGAAATACTTTTATAAAAATTTTAACCATGAAGTAGCATTAAATGACTTTCCCATTAAGAATTCTTCTGATCTTAATAATTAAACAGATCCAACATAATAACCTGTTTTCTTATCATTGATCACAGCTAACAGAGTAGATATAGAGAGAGCACAATTCAACCATTGTTTAGCTTTGTACACTTTATTTGATAGAGTCACCAGTGATTTTTTTCCCCTTCTCCATTATCACATCGGGGTGTCTCGATGTGGTCTTTTTCACGTTCTAGTGGAGGAGTTTACTTCATCAGCAGCAACTTGTACCTCATGGGTGATGTCATCGAAATGAAAACCTACCTGAAAGCACAATAAGAATGTGAAAGAAAAGAAAGGTTCACAGCGTGCTTTAATTCATTTAAGTTTTTACATTTCATCACCCAAATCATGAAATATTTACGTTTTATCGTGTTAGGTAAAAAATCTACATGAGTAAATAAATAAAATGAACAATTATTTTGGGTTTTAAGTATCTATAACTTTTATCTTTCTCCCATCACTTTACAAAAAGGCTTATAAAAGATGTAAAATGTGCAAAGATGTCAGCACAGACAGACAGACAGACAGACAGGTTTTGAACTGCTCTTAGTCTGGCCCGTCACCCAAGAACTGTTTGCCATGGGAGACCCTACCAGAGGTATAAAGCTTCCCACAACATAGTTCCTAGGATCATTCGGGCACACAAACTCCCCCACCACGGTAAGGTGGCAGTTCATGGGGGAGAGGAAGGAAGAAACGTAGGAAAAAGAGGTGCAAGATCAAGAAGCAGAAAAGTAGGAAGGAAGAAAAGTAGAAAAAACAGACGGAAGGTGAGTGTACGGACACGGAATTACGGAAGCGGCAGTACGGAGGCAGAAGGCGGACATACGAACGCGGAAGGCGGATGGAGGAAGCAGGAAAAGAAAGCAGGTGGACGGGCAAAGTTTTTTTTTTTTTTTTTTTTTTTGAGAGTGAAAGAGAAGGGTGAATGAAGAGGAAGCAAGTGGACAGGCAGGTTTTTTTAAGAGTGACGGTGAATGTGAGTGGGAAGAATGTGGCGAGCGAATGGAGGAACGGAGCGAGCGACGGGGCGAGCGAATGGAGGAACGGAGCGAGCGATGGGGCGAGCGAATGGAGGAACGGAGGGAGCGAATGGAGGAACGGAGGGAGCGACGGGGCGAGCGAATGGAGGAACGAAGCGAGCGACGGGGCGAGCGAATGGAGGAATGGAGCGAGCAAATGGAGGAACGAAGCGAGCGACAGGGCGAGCGAATGGAGGAATGGAGCGAGCGACAGGGCGAGCGAATGGAGGAACGGAGCGAGCGAATGGAGGAACGGAGGGAGCGACGGGGCGAGCGAATGGAGGAACACAGCGAGCAAATGGAGGAACGAAGCGAGCGACAGGGCGAGCGAATGGAGGAAGAAGCGAGCAAATGGAGGAACACAGCGAGCAAATGGAGGAACGAATCGAGCAACGGGGTGAGCGAATGGAGGAAGAAGCGAGCGAATGGAGGAACGGAGCGACCGACGGGGCGAGCGAATGGAGGAACGGAGCGAGCGACGGGGCGAGCGAATGGAAGAACGAAGCGAGCGACGAGGCGAGCGAATGGAGGAACGAAGCGAGTGACAAAAGGCTCAGGGCTTTTTTTTTACTAAGGGTGAAAGCGTGGGAAGAGGGGGAAAGTGGGTGGACAAACTTTCCTACAGCCTTCAGTATTTACCCATCAAAATCGATGGCACGGCGGACAAAAGGAAGTAAAAAACCGCTGCCTGCAGAAAAATTTATTGCTCGACGGACTAATGGAAGTCGAGCGCGAGCAAGCGGAGGTAGCGGTGCGATGTGGGCAACCGGAGGAAGCGGCGCAACGTGAGCAACGGGACGGAGCGGCACCACGCTAGCAACTGGAGGCAACATCACGGGGCGAGCGACTGAAGGTAGCGGCAAATTGCGAGAGACCCGAGGCAGTGGCACGGGGCGAGGAACCGGACGCAGCGGCCCGCGGCGAGTAGTCGGACGTGCGGCGCGAATGGTTGGAGGCAGCGGTGCAACGACAGCAACCGGACGCAGCGGCGCGGGGCGGGCGGTTGGAGGCAACGGCGCGGGGTGGGTGGGCGGAGTCAGTGGTGAGGGGCAGGCGACAGGACGCAGCGTTGCGCGGCGGGCCGTCGAACGCATCGGAGCAGGGCGGGCCGTCGGAGGCCGCGGCACGGGGCGGGCCGTCGGAGGCCGCGGCACGGGGCGGGCCATCGGAGGCCGCGGCACGGGGCGGGCCGTCGGAGGCCGCGGCACGGGGCGGGCCGTCGGACGCAACGGGACGGGGCGGGCCGTCGGACGCAACGGGACGGGGTGCGTCGTCGGAGGCAGCGACACGGGGCGAGCCAGTGAAGGCAGGGGGTAAGCGGTCCGACGCGGCAGACGAGCGGTCAGAGACACGCGGCGAGTTGCCAAAACCGGAATGCGGGAGGCCGGAATGCGAGCAGGCGGAGAGGGAAGGAAAGAAGCCAGGGGAAGGGAGGAAGAGGAAATACTTACCTCCAGGGGCCTGGTCCATCCACTGCTCCGTCGTCTCTGTAAAACAGAAATTCTGATATTAAACTTTGGATCATTTGGATGTTTTGGGTTTTTTTTATGGCAGGGTCATTATGTTTAAAACTCAATAATTCAACTCATCACAATATTTTTTCATGAATTGTTAATGTAAAAAAGAATTGATAAAATGACAATAGCTTCATGATCCATGAACATATTTCATTGAAACACACTATTTAACAATATTTATTTAAATAATGATTCCAAAATCTTAAATACATCAAAAATATTCATGTCAGTTATGAATTCTGAAAGGTTGATGAACATAAGGTTGAATGGACGACTACAAATGAAATGTGGTTCAAGAGGCTCCAAGTAAGTTGAATTATTTTCTGAGTGAAGTAGGATTTTTTTCTTTTACTTTTTAACTTTACATTTTTATCCCCACATTTATTTCTGCATTGCTTTCCATTTCAATATTCTTCCTCTTTTGCATGTTTTCCTCTATTTATGTCTCACATTTATTTTTGTTACCCTTTTATTTCTCTGTTATTTATTTTTGTCACCTATTTATTTCTATCATGTATTTATTTATTTTGTCATTAACTCTCTTTTGCTCTTCTCATTTTTACACTGAATTTTCTTTAGCTTTTTAGAATTTGGTATAAAAGTAAGAAAATGCATTAAGAAAACTGTTTGGAGAAATAAATAGATGAATAAAAAGAAAAAGGATTATTATTGAAGAGGTGAACATTCATCCTTTTTACTTTTTATTCACCTATGTATTTCTCCAAACTGTCAATGCGTTTTCTCACTTTCATACTCTTTATGCTTCAAACCTTATGCAAGGTGGAGTTATGCTGCAGAGGTGAACAGTGTGGAAACACCAGGATATGTGATACATGAATAGAGGAATAAATGCAAAAGAGGGAATACTGAACAGGGTTCTCACCAGGAATTTTGTACAACGTAACGTTAACTGGGACATGCGACACTACACTGTAGATTTTGCAGTGTTAATTTGGAGACAATGGGACCAAATACACTCTAGAAGAAGTTAAATAAACTCTCAAAGTGTTGATTTAACACTGCAAAATTTACTGTGTATGCACATGTGCAATAGCCTTCATTAAATCTCGCGAGCGGCCGGCGCAGATGTCAGGCAATGGGCGTCACGCAGATGCTCCAAATGCTTGTGATTTAGGTCGATGTTCACAAGAGGTGTGAATCTATCACTCACAAAACGATCAGATTCAAATCTCGATTCACAGACGACAATCCAATTCAGGGTGATTCATGAAAATTTGTAAAGGATATGATATGATTTAAACCGATTTTGTTGAGTTTGATTCAATACAAATAGAAAATTTAAATGCAATGACTTCTTTTACTTGCTGAGAAGAAAAGATGAAACAAATATAATTTCAAAACCATATCCTTTAGTTTAGTTGGTGTAAAAGAGACAATAGATCAAGAACTACTGAACATAAATTCACACAACTTAAACTGAAGTCTTTACAATGTAGGCCCTATCTGTAGATAACTGATATTAATGACAATATACCTGTAGATAACTGATATTAATGACAATATACCTGTAGATAACTGATATTATTGACAATAAACCTATAGATAACTGATATTATTGACAATATACCTGTAGATAACTGATATTATTGACAATAAACCTATAGATAACTGATGTTATTGACAATATACCTGTAGATAACGGATATTAATGGTATTATACCTGTAGATAACTGATATAAATGCGAGGCTGATTTGCGCCACAATCACAGTCTGCCGTGAATGCGGGGCCGGCGAGGCTTTTATCCAGCACAGTGATGATGGGGATGGGCTGCACCTGGCTGCTGAGTGGCGGCAGCTGGAGCTGGAGTAACGGTGGGTGGTGCAGGTGGGGCGCACAGGAGGGAATCCCCGATGACGTAAGGTCGGTCCTCCCTCCAGCCGGTCCCACAGGCGATGGTCGGTGAGACATGCACACACACTAACCCTCGTCCATCACAATGATAATACACCTGTAGATAACTGATATTAATGGCAATATACCTGTAGATAACTGATATTAATGACAATATACCTGTAGATAACTGATATTAATGACAATATACCTGTAGATAACTGATATTAATGACAATATACCTGTAGATAACTGATATTAATGACAATATACCTGTAGATAACTGATATTAATGACAATATACCTGTAGATAACTGATATTAATGACAATATACCTGTAGATAACTGATATTAATGACAATAAACCTATAGATAACTGATATTATTGACAATATACCAGCAGATAACTGATATTAATGACAATAAAACTGTAGATAACTGATATTAATGACATTATATCTGTAGATAACTGATATTAATGACATTATACCTGTAGATAACTGATATTAATGACATTATACCTGTAGATAACTGATATTAATGACAATAAACCTACAGATAACTGATATTATTGACAATATACCAGCAGATAACAGATATTAATGACAATAAAACTGTATATAACTGATATTAATGACATTATATCTGTAGATAACTGATATAAATGACATTATACCTGTAGATAACGGATATTAATGGTATTATACCTGTAGATAACTGATATAAATGACATTATACCTGTAGATAACGGATATTAATGGTATTATACCTGTAGATAACTGATATAAATGCGAGGCTGATTTGCGCCACAATCACAGTCTGCCGTGAATGCGGGGCCGGCGAGGCTTTTATCCAGCACAGTGATGATGGGGATGGGCTGCACCTGGCTGCTGAGTGGCGGCAGCTGGAGCTGGAGCAACGATGGGCGGTGCAGGTGGGGCACACAGGAGGGAATCCCCGATGACGTAAGGTCGGTCCTACCTCCAGCCGGTCCCACAGGCGATGGTCGGTGAGACATGCACACACACTAACCCTCGTCCATCACAATGACAATACACCTGTAGATAACTGATATTAATGACAATACACCTGCAGATAACTGATATTAATGATAATACACCTGTAAATAACTGATATTAATGACAATATACCTGTAGATAACTGATATTAATGACAATACACCTGTAGATAACTCATATTAATGACAATACACCTGTAGATAAATGATATTAATGACAATATACCTGTAGATAACTGATATTAATGACAATACACCTGTAGATAACTGATATTAATGACAATATACCTGTAGATAACTGATATTAATGACAATATACCTGTAGATAACTGATATTAATGACAATACACCTGTAGATAACTGATATTAATGACAATACACCTGTAGATAACTGATATTAATGACAATATACCTGTAGATAACTGATATTAATGACAATACACCTGTAGATAACTGATATTAATGACAATACACCTGTAGATAACTGATATTAATGACAAAAAACATCACCTTCAAAAGTATTCACTCAGTCCAGATATTTTCTTAATAGTCAATAGAGTAGTTTTTGTTCTGGATAATCATTCTTCTAAGTGTCCACAGTCTGTCTTGGGTTTCCTGTGGGGTTCTGGTCCACTCTTTCTGGACCAAAGCCTCCAGCTGGGTCTGTTTGGATGATCTCCTACCATCACTCCGCTATGAAAGCTCCTCGACAGATCTCAGTTCAGAACTTGGTCATGTCCTTAGACCACTACTGCACTACCTTGGTGGTCTACTTGGGGTTACTGTGCATCTAGAGAAGCTGTAGAGGAGCGTTCAGACCAGAGTGGTGGTAGGAGATCATCCAAACAGACCCAGCTGGAGGCTTTGGTCCAGGAAGAACAGACCAGTACCCCACAGGAGACATAAGACACTTAGAAGAATGATTATCCTGAACAAAACAAAAAGTACTCTATTGGTTCTTAAGAAAATCCATTGGACTGAATAAACCTAGGGTATGAATACATTTGAAGGTGATGTTTATTGAAAATCCACTAATAAAATACTCCTGAATAAAATCTCCAAATATCATTTATTGTTTTTCCTTCACTTGTGTTTCACATACAGGTCAGGAAGAACGTGGATAAAACATATTATTTTTATGATTAATATCAAAAAGTCACAAAAATGAAAGGGGTATGAATAATATGGCACAGCTGTATATATATTACATCAATTAATTTCATATTTTTATTAATTCATCAGTATCCTTTCACTTAGGAATACAATCATTGTTGAGTTAGGTCTGACAGTTAGACTCAACAAACATAGCAGACTACAGTGATAAAGTATTCACTTATTTTAAGGACACTATCCTTTTCACCGCCGTTGTAAAGAAATAATCTGTATGTATATTACAGGACAGTTTTTTGTTCCACTGTCTTTAACGTAATTACTGTAATAAAGACTACGACTCACTTTAGTACTGGTGTACACTCACGTTACCACAGTGTGTTACTATTAGCTAACATTAGCATTCTTACCTCCATCGGTGAGAACAGGTGTTTTCCTCCTGGTCCTGGTGTCCCGATCTTCTCTTTTCCTTCTATGTGATGATGTGCTGTCCTGTTGTTCTTCTTGTGTTGTCCTTAAGGCAGTCGCTTTGGATAGAAGTTTAAACAATGACTTTTCTTGTGGAGTCCGAAGGCTCTGAACTTCTCTCACTTCAGGCGAAGATTGAAAAGCGACGGTTAGTATGCGTTCGGGGTTTATATACCTTCAGTAGTGCAGTAACCTAGCAACAGTAGAAAAAGCGTATCCTTTAAATGTTGTTCTTTCACCTGCTGCTACACAAATCTGGAGTCGCTGAGCGCATGCGCGATGGAGTTCACTGAGCCACAACGTGTGAGCAATAAGCTAATTCGACAACTCGCGCTCTCTCTCTTTAAACTTTATCAACATCAAGTGGAACAAAACAATTCAATGCAGAAAAAAACTTTTTGCCAGCGGTCTACTAACACTTTCCAAGTTTGTTAAAAAAAAGAAGAAAATTAAACAAACTACACAAATGTACAGTTTTAATGGCTTTAGTGTTAGTAGACTTCTTAATAGTGTGAATATAATATAATGACCTGAACCGCCTGAGTGCTTTTACGACTATCTGAATGTCTCAATGTATGTTTTAATTCAATCACGTTGATTATATGAAATATGAGATATAGATAAAACACCAAATACCTCTGACTGAGTCCATGACAGCTCATACTGCCGATGCGCAGGGAGGAAACTAGCTTGGGTAACAGGATGTTTAGCTAGCTCTACACATCCAGCTGTTGAGATTTAGCCACCATAACCACAAATAATGGGAGTTTCGAAAGTAATATAAGCCAGTACAAATGTGGTTGTCAGTCGGTTTTATTTTAGTAGTTTTGCTGAACCTGGTGATGTTTGGTTAAATTCATTAGCCAATGTTTTGGCTAATCAGTGGTGAAGCCTTTTCTAATTCAGCCGGAGGTTATCTTCTCCAGGGCTGAGCTCTTGACAGTAAAAGTCCATGGTTTTTAGTGGTGAATCAATGTTGTCGAAGATGGCAGTAGTGTGGTAACTATGGAGCCTCTGAATGTCTAAATGGGTTATGTCTGATGACAATGGGGAAAAAAAGCATTTCACACCAATAATTGACATGTATTAATAGGATTACTGAATCAACAGGTATTAAATATTTTGGATCAGTACTTTTGGTGGCTGTTTGGGTTTTCATGGGTCAAAGCAGCAAATGTTATCTGCTAATTAAGTTAATAAGAAACAATTTCAGCAGTAATATCCAATAGTTACGATACAATATACTGATACTGAGGCTTAGCAGTCATATAACATAAGGAATGACACCCCTGTGTTTTTTATGATACTAAAATGATCAGAATATCCAAATACTTCAATTCTTTCTGCCCAGAATAGGTCCCCCTTTGCTACCGTATTATATCACTGTTGGCTTATATAGGTAGGTGTGTTATTTAGTTAAAAAGCCTGCTAATGTGTTGATGTGGACATTACAAAAGTGTAATAAATACGTGTGATGGTAGATGAGGCCTCATGAAGTGTTTCAGCATTTTGCCAAACTGTATTGATACTGTGTCACTGAACACTGACACCTGCTGGACATTAAAAATCCCTACAGGTAACCTAGGTAACCAACTGACACTGATTTGATGACCCAGTAGAGCGTTTCCCAACCTTTTTGAGCCATGACACCAGGGGAGTACGACCAAATTCTGGGCCTTGTACACGCAATGTAAGTGGGTCCCTATCCACCCCAGTGCATGAGGCGAAAAATAAAAACAAATGGTGTATTTATTTAAAATAAAAAACAAATAGGGTTTTAAGCTACAATCACATTATATTGATGAGTGGGTCTTTAATTCACCACCTGAATTAATACATTTCTCATACTTGTGCTCATATTCTGAAGACTAAACCATTTGACCCCCCCCCCCCCCCCCCCGAAGATGTGCAAGATGTTGGCAGGACATAAAATTATCTCTGATGATGTTATAAATATATGTAATGGCACCAATTAATTGGAGGGCCAAATACATTTGAAATAAACATCACAAAAAAATACATTTAAAAAAAATCTGGATTTTCACAGGTCCCTCCCTTTTGTTAATAGCAAGACATTACAGCTGAGAGGTCCAGATGAGCACATGGCCATTGGCACCATCTTTTTTCCCCCTTCTCCATTAGTACATCAGGGCGTTTCCATGTCATCTTTTTCCCCATTCTAGTGGAGGAGTTTACTTCATCAGCAGCAACTTGTACCTCATTGAAAGGAAAACCTACCTGAAAGCACAATAAGAATGTGAAAGAAAAGAAAGGTTTACAGCATGCTGTAATTCATTTAAGTTTTTACATTTCATCACCCAAATCATGAAATATTTACGTTTTATTGTGTTAGTATGGAAGACTGAAAGTGTGTAATTAAATAAATAAATACATCATTGAATAATTTAATATGTCATTAATTAAATATGTCATTGAAATGAAATGAAATACTTAAATGTATTAGTAAACGTGTCAATTAGAATACCAACCAAACATATATCATTAGTTCACTATTTAATGAATTACTGCATGGTCTTATGCAGTGGATCATTAATTCATTTTATTCTGCACTTTCCAATCAAGATGTTGATTGCAGAGTGACTGAATTTAGAGGAAGTAGTCTGTGGTTTTTCTGGTACCACAGCGCAACAAGAGCATGCACAGGGACTGGGACCTTTGGTGTTTGAAATACGGAGCGCAGTTCTGGAACATCAAGTACTTTGTGGACTATCAGTCAATTGCAGCGACACTCAGAGTATCAAACAGGACCATCACACAGCACATGCAGTGTTTAAGGTATTTAAACTAAATTCATGTGTTTTCATACCTCACACATGATGACACTTCCATGAAACAGCACACCTCCTTCTGAAGGTCTCCTTCAACAATGGAAACCAAGCTGTCCAGAAGAGACCTGTACCGTACCCGATCAGACCTGACCTGTACTGTACTGCATAGTGGAAACATGGCTTTATTAACCTTCAAAATAGTAAGTCTTACCAAGATCTAGACTGAATCCAAACTGCAGTTTGGATATTATTATTGTCATAAAGTACTGCATCACTCCCTCTCCAACAGCAACATCACCTGAAACAAAATAGTGATAAGACAGTGGAGAAACAGTGGCTGACTAATGCAATTAACTGGCTATGATAACATAACTATTGGGTGTAATTCTACAATACAATCCTTAATATTGACTATTTCAGACAACAGGAGAATATTGTGGTTTTCACAAGCGGTCATCAAATTACATATTTTTTTTGGATCCCATTCTCCCATGTAAATTCTTCCATATAAAGATACTTGAGTGGTATACACTTTACTAATTTATTCTATGGCCCTCTATATGGAGCTAAATCCAGGCCAAATGTTTTGCTAATTTGAAAAAAGAATTGTAATTGAAAAACAAAAATTCGAAACTGAAAGTTCAAGTTTTGATCTTGAACTTTGAAATATACAACAATGTATTCAAACTAAAAATAAGTGTAGGAAAGGTTTTTTCAGGTTAAATATAATTTTGATTCAGTTTTGGAATTTTTTTGAAAAATTTTTTATTTTCATTTTTCACTTTCATATATATTTTGATATTTGAGGTCTTATTTTTTTCAGTTGCAGATTTTATGTTTTCAGATTCAGATCTTATTTTTTTACAGTTTCAAATCTTATTTTTTTGGTTTCAGATCTTTTTTTTTCTCAGTCGCAGACTTTTGGCCCTGATGTTGCGTGGGGGGCGTGGCATCAACTTAGAGGGGCGTGGTATCATGAGTGACAGCATAACAAAGAAGGCTGAGGACCTCCCTCAATCACATTGCCTTCAGGGAACGTAGGAACTGCGACAAGTTTGACTCTACACTTTCTATACACCACATTCATGTGATTGGCAGTTAAAAAGCTGACGCCAGTGACAACGTTGTGTTTAGCAAACTGTTTTAGAACCTGCTTGGCTCTAATAGCAGTATAAGAGCAATAAACTATGCCAGATTGTGAAGTTAAACATATACACTTTACGTGTTTATGTTTCCCACTTCCACATAATACCATGAACGCAGCACAGTGTCCGTTTGCGATCATGGCGTCCGCTCCACCGGGACCACCTGTTGGCGGCAGCCAGGTAAGAAATGTTAGTTATTTTTGAATAGATACTCTGGGAGATCATCATAAATGTTATAATGATGGGTAGTTTGTGTAACATAGGGACATACATGAAGGGAAAAGTGGGGAATTGACGTTAGCATTAATTAGCTTTATGCTAATAGTGTTCCTAATTGTACACTCCTTACAGTGTCTAGCTAAAGGCTAAGGTTTTTGCCTTTAATGTGTATTGTTTTTGTTTACATCTGTGTTGCCAGAATGTCGACTATAACTCGACAGTGGCAGCAGCTGCACAGAGCCTTATAAATGTGCTCACACAGAACCTCTCTCTAAATTAACAGTTATTAGTGTCACCTTTTCATGGAGTTAGTTTACATAGCATAGTTAATGCTAACGCCAATTCCCCACTTTTCCCTTCATGTATGTCCCTATGTTACACAAACTACCCATCATTATAACATTTGTGATGATTCCCCAGAGTATCCAAAAATATCTAACATTTCTTACCTGGCTGGCGCCAACAGGTGGTCCCGGTGGAGCGGACGCCATGATCGCAAACGGACACTGTGCTGCGTTCATGGTATTATGTGGAAGTGGGAAACATAAACACTTAAAGTGTAGATGTTTAACTTCACAATCTGGCATAGTTTATTGCTGTTATACTGCTATTAGAGCCAAGCAGGTTCTAAAACAGTTTGCTAAACACAACGTTGTCACTGGCGTCAGTTTTTTAACTGCCAATCACATGAATGTGGTGTATAGAAAGTGTAGAGTCAAACTTGTCGCAGTTCCTACGTTCCCTGAAGGCAACGTGATTGAGGGAGGTCCTCAGCCTTCTTTGTTATGCTGTCACTCATGATGCCACGCCCCTCTAAGTTGATGCCACGCCCCCCACCCAACATCAGGGCCAAAAGTCTGCGAGTGAAAAAAAAATCTGAAAGTGAAAAAAAGATCTGAAACCAAAAAAAATAAGATTTGAAAACTGTAAAAAAATAAGATCTGAATCTGAAAACATAAAATCTGCAACTGAAAAAATTAAGACCTCAAATATCAAAATATATATGAAAGTGAAAAATGAAAATAAATAATTTATTCAAAAAAATTCCAAAACTGAATCAAAATTATATTTAACCTGAAAAAACCTTTCCTACACTTATTTTTAGTTTGAATACATTGTTGTATATTTCAAAGTTCAAGATCAAAACTTGAACTTTCAGTTTCGAATTTTTGTTTTTCAATTACATTTCTTTTTTCAAATTAGCAAAACATTTGGCCTGGATTTAGCTCCATACCTCTAGAACGTCCCGTTCACTTTAAATGACGTCAGCGGGCAGATTTTTTTCGATAACCGCCCGCTGCGCCGTTAACGCCCGCTGCCCATGGCAACGGGTTTTTCATCTTTCCATTACAAAAACAACAAAATCAAGCATAGATTAATTTGTCTCATTTCCATTGACATAATGAGCTACAGTACGTGGCAGGTCAATGTATGAATTGATAAAGAGTCTAAATTCAACATGTAAAATAATCAAACCTGTTCCTTCCCTTCTTCTTGGTCCTCCTGCTCACCTGTCCTGACCCTCCTCTCTTTGTCTTTCCACGACAGAAACAAAATCAAGCATAGATTAATTTGTCTTATTTTCACTGACATAATAGTAGGCCTACATATGAATTGGAAAAATATTGTAAACTGGAGATCGCACTCGTCAATTCTATTCTCCATAGAAGCCTGAACTTTCCCTTTCAGACTTCTCCCCTGACAGTACACATACGGTTACGACTCTATTGGAGTTAAGAGTTTACGCCTTTTTTCACTGACTTTGTGAAGTCGGCAAAGTAGGATGCCACCGTAAAAAAGTAACCGGTTCCTTCCTATGGCCATGGCTTTTAATTAGCGCTGCGGCGCGAGGACACGGAAGCGATGTCGTGACGTCACACTAGCGATCCCCATAGGACTCCACTCATTCTGCAAAAAATCAAATGCCCAACGATGAACTGCAACCAGACGGAAACCGGAAATGTACTGCGAGTGGCAGTTCTGGCCATATTAAACATTCTGTGGCATTGTTCCCTTCTCCAAACCCACATGCTTTTTTTCCTGTCCAGACCAAACCTGGATGTTTCAACAAGAAAATGAAACCTTTTGATTCAACAAGTTAATTCCATTATTTCTTTTATACCAAAAGATAAAAATAAAAAATAAAAAATCAGTAGACAAAAAATATTTTCAGTAAATATTTGATAAAGATTGTCTAAAATTTAAAGGACGTCTGAATTTTCCCTCCATTACTGTATAATAAAAGTCACATCCTCTGTGGTTTGTAAAATTAGTTTGTGTCATTCGCACAGTGGTTAGACTGTCCTATCAATGTGTTACTGTTTTTACATTATGTTCAAGAAAAACAGCTGCAGTTCCACATTAGATCTGACAAACAGCATTTACTTATTTTAATGTATTAATGTATGTATGTAATGTATTTTAATTACAGTGCATGTTTAGTTAAAACACCTCCAGACACCGTTGCAACACAACGATGGCAATTTGTGTGAAGAATTAAACCAACACTGTTTTTATTTCCACTTTATTGAAATTTTATGTATACATCACTTATTCACCCATCTTATGCAATTTGTAGTATTGCATTGTAGTTTTTCCATTGATGGAAATAAAAACTTGCACTTCAATAATGAATCTGTAAACATTCAAATGAGAAAATCTAAATGTAGATTTCCTCCTACTTTCTTCTGAGATTAGCATGAACATTGATGTTCTTATATTCAAATCAGTAGTTTTTCTTAAATCTTTGTTGTTCAATATAAGTGTTATTGATTCTACAATTGGGAAACTGCTTTAATTAATACAAGTTTGAAACAAGTTTAAATTAATATGAAGAACCATATTTAAACACTTTAGTCCCATTATGACTTTCTACACTTATTACCACTACAATCATTTATATCATTATATAATAATGCTTTTCTTTCTGCTGTGGTGATTCAAGTATGTTTTCTCATCTTTCCCTGCAACACATGTTCGTTCCCCTCACAACATCAGGTTTATTTATTATTTATCTTAAGACTAATTCTGAAGAAAGCATGAATATCTGGATGTAAAAAACATGTTCGTTTTCATTTATCTCAACTCTATAGCCATTTTTCAACTACATTGTAAATTTTAATTTCTATCCAGGTCTGAAGGACTATACATTAATTTTAATTTATATATTTAAACCCTTTTTTGAATGATTTTGTGTACTTTAATATCTATATTTTTAATAAACATTCAATTTTATTTCTCCGTGGATGTGCCCTTGACGCATGTAAAGCAAAATGAGTTGTCAGTTTATAAAATTAAGTATATAAACATTGCCTTAGAGATTACAGCTGTTGGATAAAACTTTTAGTCACTTCACTAAAACCACAATAATAATATTAATACCATACTGACCTGACCCGGGGTCACAGGTCGCCTGTGCCGACCTGTGACCCCGGACCACTGCCCCTGCCTGTCTGGACCAGCCTCCCTTCCTGCATCTATATATGGACGTTCATCTATAGCCTGTCCGTCCATGGGAGTGGATCTCTCCTTCAATGTGGTTCTCCTCGAGATTTCTTCTTTTTCCCACTGGGTTTTGAAGTTTTTTCTTGCCGAGAAGGAGGGTCTAAGGACAGGGGATGCTTGGGACTTTTTCATGTATCTCTGTAGTTGATTGTGTTTTTGTAAAGCCCTTTGAGACGACTTTGTTGTGATTTAGGGCTTTATAAATAAAATTGAATTGAATTGAATATGAGACATGGTTTTTTTTTTGCTGAAAATGTGAAAAAGTGGGATCATCTTTGCTTGACTATGATATGAATTCATAGTCAGGAAACAATCCACAGATAGGGAGCCTAAGTGACGCAATTCTATTTCAACCCGAGTCCATTGAATTCCATTGAACCCGAGTCAATGGAGGGATAAAAGTAATTTTCTGGTCCTGTTTGAAATGTGCTACGGTTTTCACATATGATTTTAAAGATACATTTTTACATTGAGAAAGCACTCACTTTGGACAGGCATCAAAAGTTACGTTAGGTTTTATGTGAGAGTAAGTAATGGACTACAACGTTCGTCTCACAAATATTACGTCAACACCAAGCTTCACCATCAAACTCTTTGAAAATGGCTGTGACTTTGGCGAGCTTCACCTCCTTTCAGGACGAAGGCAAGAGCATCAAACATATAAGGCGGTATACGGTTTTGAAAAGTTTGCAGGGAAACATTCTGCAGTGACGTCAGCTATGCGACGTCTCATATGTAGTCCAAACAGAGTCCAAATAATTACATATTTTTACACGCTAATAAATCACAAAACACGTATCAAAGAAACTCCAAACGCACATCATTGGTTATTATTTTAATTGAAGTACAGCAAATGTGTGATTCAAGGCATAAAGTAAAGTGGACCAGAAAATAAATTATTTTCTCTTCATTTACTCTCATGTAAAATTTTTCCCGAACTTAGGCCCAGTGGACCGACCAGAAGGGGCGGAGACTTAGGCTCCCTATATAGTTTAAGTGTACTGGTGGGACCAACAGCTGTCTTTCAAACTGTTCTGCACGTAAAAGGTCATTACGACCAATCAGAGCAACAAACAATGTTACGTATACAGAGCAATGAAAACAAGGGTCTACTGGCGTCTGGTTGTTTTAACATCATATGTACTAGGCTAATTAATGTTAACACACCAGTAACAGTGGAGGAAAAATATACAACCGGGTCAGTTTACATGATGCTTATCTGACCATAGACTGTAAATAAGTTCATACTTCTGCAATCTACACTGTCACACAACCCTGTTGTCATTGTGCTAAGCCCGCCCTACAATGTCGCTACACAGATGGAATGTTGTGATTAGATCTGTTAACTGGAACTGGTCCTGGCTGAGACTATGGCAGAAGTCTTCAACTCTGGATTTCCAGCCACACTGTCCTGCATGTTTTAGTTGTCATCCTGCTCCAACACACCCAGTTTGAATAATCAGCTCGTTGTCAAGCTCTGCTGAAGCCTGATGACGACCCACTGCTTTGAATCGGGTGCGTTTGTGCAGGGTCAGGGTGACATCTAAAACATGCAGGACGTTGTGGCCTGAGATCCAGAGTTGAACACCCCTGATCTATGGAGTGTGGCTCATTCCAAGATGGCACCTTAAACAACAGCTACACGTACTACCTCACATGTTCCCATACATGTAAGAGAAAAGATTATTGTTGATGTCGAAGCTGTTCCATTTCAAATGTATTGGATGGTGGGGACTCACTTCTGTGGGAGGAGAGGGGACCACAGCGGGGAGACAGAGGACATACTGTAAAAGCCTCATGCAGACTTTTGACAACATATCTCAAAGTTCTGTTCTCTATTAGAATGATTTTTTTCCCCCACATCTCAGTAAAAATATTTTCTTTAAACACTGTCCAATTTGGTTACAGTCCGTCTGAAGATTCATCTTGAAAAGAAGGAGTTTGTCTTATAATCAGGGCCATCCTAAGTTCAGGTCAATAAGGTAATAATGAGAAAATAGCTTTTTTTGTGGTAAAGAGTTTGATTATTCAGAGCCATTGACACCCTGTTGTGAGACAACAACATTTATTTGCTCCACATGTCAAAATAACCAACTTCTGATGCTGAAATATTTCATCTTCTCTAGATTTTGTAGTAAATATACATGATTAAGAACATTGTATACTTTATATGAGGAAGAGACTGATTGAATAAAATGCAGTAGGGACTAAAACAAGGTGGAAATATTCATAATCACCACAGAAACAGACTGAAATTAAACAGAATTTCACATTATAACTTCAGTCATAGTTCTTCTGCATCATCTGTCAATGAGTTTCACAACACTCATTAACTTCTGGTGTTTTTAATAGTTTCATACATTGTGATGTGCACGTTTCAAAGCCGTTAACTCCAGAAGTCTATCGGTTACCAGTTACAGTAAAGGAGAATAAAGATGGTGAGTTTAGTCATCTCCTCCACAGATGGACTTCATACAGGCTGCGTGGTCACCTGACAGCTCGGACTGAAGGAAACAATGAAAACAAGCAGAAAAGAGTAAGAGCGACAATGAATGACAGTGGTGGAACCAAGGAACAAATGATACAGACACATTACAGCTTAAAAACGGCACTTGGGACTTAGGACACTTTCATACTGTGTACTCAAAATGATAACGTAAAGTCAAGCAGAGTATGTTTACATGCAGGTTGGGCTACTGGAAATAATCAAGCGACGGAATTAACTGGAGCTTCTGACAAATCTCAGTTTACATGAGCAGGAAGAGAATCTCATTATAGTTCAAACCCTTTTTTTTTTTTTTTTTTTAAGTTTAAGCCTCTCCTTAAATTACTCCCACCCTCCTTTATCAACATTCCCTGTATATTTTTTGGTAACAGATTATTTCTTGCTTCATACATTTGTGCTGTTTTGACTTTGACCAGATCTATCAATTTCAACAATTTAGTTCTTAGAACTACTCTGTGGGAAAGAGACCAATAATTTTTATTTCTGTAAGTGCATATAAACGTACTGATTATTTACAGAGTGACTCACTACTCCCTTTAGTACCCCCCCCCCCATCAAATTCAACAACACTTCACATCTCTAGTATTTATAGCAACTGAAGTCACAAAATTCTGTAAAAGCACATTATTCCAATTCATCTGACAATATGTAAACCTTCAACATAGGACGAAAAGTGAACCTCAGCAGCTGTTAACAGAGCCCAGTTCAGGGATGTTATCAAGTTGCATCATGTTTGACATTTGACTCATTCATTGTGCAACAGTTGAGTCACATACAGTAAGAACAAACAACCAACCAATCAGAGCTTAGCATCCATCAGGTGGATCTGGTCCAGGACCTACATTTTCCTTTTTTGTATTGACTTTTATTTCCGCAGATATGCTGTAACCGAGTTTGGAAACATGTGACTGGACTAGTTCTGGTTCATCGACATATTAAAGAGGTTAAACAACAGCTGTGATAAATGAACCACTGTCTGTTTTCATTCTCTAATAGACTTTGAAAGAACATCACATGGACACATTGAACTCAGGCATTTCTTTTCTAACAGGGGTCTGGGATTCAAAACAATAATATAGTTTTAATATTGGATTTTGGATTACAGATATAGTGGATTTATTTATTTTTTTAAAGGAAATTTAGTCCATTTATATCCATTATTGTTCTCAAAATAAATTTAAATTCTGTAGCAAAAGAAGAAAAAGGAACAAAAGATAAAGGTGATGATTCAATAAATGAAAACAAAGGAAAAATTTACAGTTTTATTTAACGTTCAGGACCATATAAGTAAGACCTCTGAATTTATGAGATGCACATGAATGCACCTTTGTGTGCAATTCAAAGTTCCAATTGCAGAAGAAATTATTAGATCATCAATTCAGCTAAAACAATCTGAATTCAACACTAAAAACCTATATTCAGCCAAGTGTATTTTTCTCATTTGTAGTCCAAATATATCACACTTAAAACAAGACGGAATCACCTAAAGATTAACTTTACAGTGATTTTTTTATTTTTGCTTAATTCAAGCAAAAAAAAAAAAAAAAAATCTGCCAATGGAATAAGTTAAAACTATCTTGATGAGATTTCTCCAAATAAGATTTTCCAAGATCCATCATCTAAAATAAGTTCCTATATGGGTGATTCCTTCTTATTTTAAGTGTGACGAGATATTGACTAATAATGAGGAAAATAAACAATCAAAATACTTCCAAGTGTAACGGTGAAGTACTTACTCCTATGTGTGTCATGTGACTAAACCAAAAGACATGGAATTAATAAAAGCACAGTTTTTACAGTGACATAAATATTGGTTGGAGAACTGAAGTAGTTTTGGTTATGAGTAAGGAAACATGTTAAATGGACATCTACTTTGAAATGACACTACTATGAACCATGTTGTTTTCATTATATTTATCCAAAACAAATATACCTTCAGCTGAACCAGGGATTAACATTAATAATACATTTAAGAAAATAAGAGGTGATCTAGTAATGTTTGTCACAACTGTACTTTGACTGCAATTTACAAGTTAATACAACGTATACTTACTACAAAAACTATCAGCTAACATTTTTTACTTTAGACAATGGCTTCATCAGCAAATAAATTATAAATGCCTGATATTATGAATAATTCCACAGATTAAATCAGCTCAGATGAGTCACAAAGGTGGAAATAAATGTTTCTCACCTCGATGGCCGACAGCAGTGAGTAGCTGTAGAGCTTCTTGAACTCCGCTTTAATGTCCTTCAAGTCGATCTCGGACCGACTCACCATGATCCGGTTCAGACTGGACTCACTTGTTCCAGCTCCCTGTCAACAGGAAGTCAGGTCACACGTTTAACTTTGAATTTTAAAAACACATTGGAACAATGATGTATATGTTCAGACAGAATGTGGGAAAAAAAACAAAAACAGACATTCCTTAATTCACCAGGAAAAAAAAAGGTCATTGAGGTTAAAAAGGTATTTTCCAAGAGTGTTCTGTCCAAGGCAGCAGCAGTAACAGAAGTTATACAAAATATAAACAATAAAAGTCAATACTAAAAGTAAAATGATAAGAGCCATCTAAAATATTACCACTATTTCAAGATAAAAATAGTACTTTGTCATCATACAATTGTACAACTAAATTTGTCCTCATTTAACCCGTCCTTTGGTGCCATCGGGGCAACCTCACAAGGAGCAGTGGGCAGCCATGGGCGGCACCTGGGGACCCACCTCCAGATGTGGATCCAGGCTCATGGTCCATTACCTGGTTGGAAGATTTGTACCCTAACAACAATAGTTTTGGGTGATGGGGGAAATCCATCCAGAAAGATAAACTCCACACAGAAAGGCCCGCACGGTCCAGGAATCGAACCCGGGTCTTATTGCTGTGAGGCAAGAGCACTAACCACTCAACCATCTTTCAAAAGGTTTCAAAGTTCAACAACAATGTTCCTTAAAAGAACCTTAAAGGTGAATGCAATTCAATCAACTGGAACAACATTATATCCATGATTGTGATCTTCACATTCATTTAAAATGACAAACTGAATGACAAGGGGCGAGGTAATAAACTAAAACTGGTAATCAGCAAATTAACTAAATCCTGAAAGAAAAAGAGACCCCTGTTCTACATTTACATCGTGGTTACTTCATTTATACCCATGGGTACATTTGTTTCACATTTGGCATTAAGACAAAACACACATTGAACCTGTTCAGCAGGTACTGCCATCAAGTATGTCAGACAAAAAGTGTTCACCATTCATTAATATAGCAGCATGAATAAATAAAAGGACAAATTATGAATTAAAAAAAGATCCTAAAATAAGACCAAATAAAGACAAAGTACAATAAAATCAAAGGAAAACAGTCTAGGATAAAAATCAGAACCTAAAATTAAAAAATTAGAAGCCAAAATAATAAATAAAGCAAAGAAATAGGACAATGACTAAAGTAAATAAAGTGCACCGCCACCACTTCTTAACTTCAAATGACTTCAAATCAACAAAATGCTGATAAAAGCAGAATAAAAATACAGAATAGACTAACCTTCATGCTTTCATACAGACGTTCTGCAAAGTAGGTTGGAACACTCTTCACACATTTCACTGCAGAAAGCACACATTCATTGTTGATGTTTCTGATGAACATATCAGCTCTTACACATAACTATGCATGTTTTTGTTACTGTAGACCCACCAATAGCCACAAGAAGTTCTGCCACATCTCCCGACATCTCTGAGTTAATACTTTCCTGGAGGGTTTTTCCACTGAGGTTCTTATATTCGACAAGAGCTGAAATAAACAAACAAGTCATTCATTCACTTCTAATATTCACCGACTGATTTCTACAACTGGTCATGTGACGCCTGCATCTGCAGCTCTGCGTTATTGTTTCAGTTTGATTTTATGTGTCGTTTTTGTGAAACGTGCTTTGTCTGAGTTGAGGAATGCTTCTGTGACAGAGGATTTCGATGAATTTATCTTCATCTGTGCCCCATTTCTTCTCTCCAGCCTTGTACAGAATCTGCACAGAAAAAGGAAGTATTTACCTAAAAAAAAAAATTATCAGATTGGGCAAATGTGGTTAAAATTATTCCACAATAACGCACCTTAGCATCTTCCTCAGCCTTCTGTTTATCTATCGAGGTGCTCTCATCCCTTTTACCCTAAAAAAACAAAGCAGATGTCTTTATTCAACAAGTGCTTTCACCTCTGTGTTCCTCAACATTATTAGTATTTGGGTTTTTATAAGCTTCAGCACAGATATTAGCATTAGCATAAGTTTTAATATGAGCATTGACATTACCATTATTATTAGTACTAGCAATACTGATATTATAAGCTTTAACATTAGCATTTATAATAGCATTAGAATTTATATTAACATTAAATTGTTAATAAGCATTGATGTTCATATTCGAATGGAGATGTTGTAATATGAGCATTGATGGTACCATTATTAGTAGTATTACCATTAGTGATAACACTAGCTATAGTATTAACATTATTAGAATTTGTATCGGTATTAAAATTAGTCTTAGCATTAATATTAGTATTTGCATAAATATTAGTGTAGGTATTAGCATTTTTTAATACGAGTATTGATGGTAAGCATTAGTTGGACTGCCATTAGTATTTATACACATTAATATTAGAATTGACAATATTGTGCTGCATTCCAGGCAGGTTTTTGAACCCATAAGTTGCAACTTCAAACCATGACTGCCAGAGTGCAAGGAATTGTGGGATGTTGATGCCTATGTTTGTATTCATTTCCAGTTATTTTTATACCTGTAGGGTCTGGGTTCTTTGCTTATTTGAGGGAAACAGAAAAAAACAGTTTATAGAGCAAGAGAAGCGATTCTAGCTTTATGTTAAATTTGTTGTAGGCTATATTTGGAGTACATTGGTATACATTTATTATTCTTCTTAATGGACTGAAAACTAGCTGACTATTAGCATTTGCTCTAGCAAGCAACTGCTGATTAAGCAGAACATTAACAGATTAATAACAGAGCAAGACCTTGTTTTAACAAGTATTCAGAGAATGCCTAATCTCACCAATCTTAAATTTCTATGACCATCTGTTCTTGAATTAAAGCCAATGTTGTGATTTTGACCTTCCTGCTGAATACGACCTTGACTCAAATGGATCATTGCATCAGATACGCATTAGCTATAATTCAAATATTCATCAAGTTACAGCGGGATATGTCTCTGCAGACACACACACCGATTTATTAATCTTGCCCAACATTGGTTGGGAGAGATTATTGTAATCTGTATACGCTGTGTCTATGAGGGATGCCATTGTTTAATGGATTATGTGGCATGAAACTTGTGAGCTGGGAGTACATAGATGTAGTACAAGTTCACAGGTTTGATATATTCCAGTGCATTTTCAGTGGTAGAAGATCAGAAAAGTACGAGTTACAGGTGGCCTGGAACTCAACATTAGCATCAGAAGTAGCATTAATATTAATATTAGTTATAATTGTAGCTTTGGAAATAGCATAAGTGTGTTTTAGCATTCGTGATGGTTTTAATATTAGCATAACAACTTGCATTAGAGATATCAGTATTAACATTCATATTACCATTGAAATTGGTATTGCAATTAATACTGGCATGAGCATTAGTATTAGCATTCACATTTGCTTAGCATTAGTAACACTGTTAGCATTTAATCAGCAGGGCTAATTCTACAAGTAATGCGATTCTGCTGTTCATTAATGACAAACCTCAACCAGGATGAGCAGAGCTTTGGAAAAGTCTCCAGAAACCTCATCCTGTAGATCAAGGGACAACTTCTTGCTAGTTTCTGCCCAAAAAGCAAAACAAAAAGAGTGTGAATATAAATTTAAAGAGAGTGAATATAATGATTAATTCTAAACAGAGTTCAGATTTTACTTTTCACTTTAAATGTGTGAAATCATGTTATTGTTGAACGTGTCAGTCAGCTTTTTGCACCTTTACCTTCTAAATAAATGTCATCGAGAGCTTTTATCTGTTGGTTGGATCTAGAGGCGAATATTTCAGTCAGGATGCTCTCCTTGGTTCCAGCTCCCTGGAAGGTCAAAGTTCATGTCAACATTTACATCTGATTGAACAGACGGATGCACTTCCATCAGAGTTCACTATCTTTATCCCATTTGTATATTTTATTATGTGACCTGAGCAGAAATGCCATCCATTTTATTTGCATGCGATTTGTTTAACTGCCTTTTCTACAGGTGAGTCTGCTTTACATGAGCTTTATCATGTTTATCTGAATTTCACTTGTCTGTTCAAACTAAATGTATTCTCTTTTGTGGAATATTATCATAATTAAAACATTCACCAACTGATTTCTTTTATTTTAATGTACTCTTCTGCACTCTTATCATTTTAAGCAAAAACTAAATCAAATTAATGCAAAATCACAAGCAACAAAATAAGTATATTTTACTAGATCTAAGACTCTGTTTATAAGTATATTATATAAATGTGTTGAATTCAGGTGTTTCTTAACCAACAGCTGTCTGGGATGCAAAATAATGATAAACACATTTATTTTCTGACATCTGAATTCAAAGTACCCTAATACTTTTGTCCATATAGTGGTTTTTTTTAAGATACACTAGTCTGTTTTTATACAATTTACACTTTCACTGGCAATTACAATCAAGATTTAGCCAAGAAGATTAAATAATTGTAGTCATATATTAGCCTTGCAGTATGGAGGACCCAACATGCCATGTTTAAAAATAAATACAGAAATATAAAAAAAGGCTAGAGAAATTAATTTCCGTGCCAGTCATTTCTATATTTGTGCAAATGTTTTTAAATATAGCAGGTTTGTTTGTCCATACTATGAGTCACCAGAGTGTCTGACCTTCATGGCCCTCATCACTTCGTGGCAGTCAAACACTGCTGGGGGGGTGACGAGCGCCACCAGCAGGTCCTCAAAGTCTCCTCCGGTGTCACTTTTTAGGTCGTCTAATAATGCCTGAGATGGAAACATAAGTAACTTTATGTTAAAAAATAAACAATACATGTTTAACACAATGAATGCAAATCCAGCAGGACAACAGACAAACAAAAACACGACAGAAGATTAATGTCACAAAACGTAAAAAAACACAAAGGTGAAGGATGTTTAATACAACAAACAAAAACACTTTAAACAATTATTTTACACATGTATGATTATAGACAGAGGCAACTGGTTCCATTCTCTAGTTGAATGGTTTAGTTAAAGGTTTCACTTTTCTACTAATTATTAATTATTAATGTGACAGTAAACTAAGAAATATATATAGTTCTATTCATATTAATCAGAGAATATATAGTTTTGTTCTTAATTTCCCAATAAATACACAGTTCCATATGTCTATAAGCAGGTGGTGTATAGTTATATTTAACTCACTCTGCCCGTTTTCTCCTGGTATGATTTACTGATGACCTGCCGCTGAGCATTGCTTCTCCGAGTCAAAATGTCAATCAGCGTTTTCTCATTGGTGCCTGAAACACAAAAACATACATTTTGGTTTGTAAAATGACACCACTGTTTTAATTCTTATAATATTGCACAAAAGAGAATATATTTCATACAAATAGAGAAGTAACTCGTAGTTGTAACAGAACTTAAACACCTTAATTCTGTGTCCCAGTATCATATCACCGTGGAAAAAATTATATATATATATATATATATATATATATATATATATATATATATATATATACACACACACATTTTCATTGTTTGTTATTTGTAATTAAGGCGTTTTCACAAAATGTTCCCACGTCCATGTCATACTTGGGATGTAAAAACCAGAATGACATCTGCCAAAAAGGTGTGATCGTATTAATGCACCTCATCCTTGATGGGGGTGGTGGTATTATTGATATTTTCATTATATGTATATATGCATCAGTGTGTGTATTATCATAATATATCCAGTACTGTTTAAGTTATAGCATGATATGTCTATGCTTGACACACATACAGTGTTACAGAAGTTACCACTTTTACCGCCAGAGTTCTCAAAAAATATTGGCCTTTATTTAAATGGACCATTACATCTGATTTTCATTAGCTACATGTATATGCCCATGTAATTTCATGGTGATATCTCAAATATTCATTGAGGTGTAGCATATGTCTTTGCTGAGACACACACACACACACACACACACAGCGATTACAATAAACTCCCCCAACATTGAAAGTATGTTATTTCTAAATTGGTCAACAGGGAGTGCTCAAAAGTTTGAAATCACTTGTTTATGTCTCTGGAACCATTTGTCTGATTGACTTCAAATCAAGTGCAAATGAAAGGTCATGACCTTTGTATGCCTTGCATCATTCATGTCTTATTATGCAGTCTGGACAATATATCATTTGAGCACTGCCATCATCACAATGTACATGTGTGCAATAGCCACATTGGAGGCAAATGAAGTCAACATTTTCTAATTTAATTTTAAGGTTATCAGACACACACTGCACATAGTGATCCACCAATCCCAACTGTTAATCAGTTTCTAGTAGAAAAATGGACAATGAACAAGAGGAGGAAAAATAAATAAATAAATCACTGTAACCCCAAGACTTGGTGCCAAAAAAGGCAACAGTTATCTGGAATTATTTAAGTTACAAGAAGGATGATATTGTGTCAATAGTGCCTCTCATCTGTTGCCACAAGAGATAACTAATTAATTTGACCATTTATATAAACAACACAGCTATTATATCCTCCCGAGTAATTTTTCCATATAGGAATATATACATCACAGGGTTATAAAAAATCATAACAGTATTTTCTAATATCGTGCAGCCCTCGTCTGGACCCAGGACTACCTTCAACTGGACCTGGGCACAGTGCTGGAGAATCATACTGAGAAAATATTAAACTCCTATGACTTTAGGGTCAAACAGATTCAGATCCACAGTGTGACGACAGCCCAAATGTCCACAAACAGGCCAGCTGTGTTTTTTTTTCTCTTTTGATGTCTGAGCTCATAAATCACCTTCAGCACTAAAGTAAATGTCAATGTCAAAGTAAACCTGGACTTAAGTTTAAGATCATGGGTTTGATTGACAGGGAACAAACTCAAACCCACAGCAGTAAATACACACAAGCATTAAAAACACAACATGTCTTAAGTTCAGAGGCTCCACACCAGTAAATATACAGTGTCAGTGTGTGTGTGTGTGATGGATTATAATGTCATTGAAAGGGTTTGTGCTTTCATACCAAGACCGTCCATGGCGTTCTTCAGAGCTGTGGCGTCAGCATCAGCATCAAATGACTGGATGGTTTCGATGGTTCCATGTTCTCCAGGCTGAGTAAGGAGATGATTCAACTACATTAGCATATTGTGTGTCTTTATAATCAAACATCTACATGATATATATATATATATATATATATATATATATATATATATATATATATATATATATATATGGCTGTCCACATGTCGAAGTGTCGTTGGGCAAGACACTGAACCCTGACTTAGGCCCCCAGTAGGACTTACTGTAGACCTTAGAAACCTACTGGTGTATGAGTGTGTGTGTGTGAATGGGTGAATGAGAGGCTACTGTAAAGCGCTTTGAGCACCATGAAGGTGGAAAAGCGCTATATAAATGCAGTCCATTTTACCATTTACATTTAGGTTTTATATGGTGTATAGTTATAACAAACAGGTCTTTTTTTTTTTAAGTAATGATAGACTGATATATTGGCCAGTTGATAAGGTTTTTTATTAGGGAGGTCGATCACTGTTGTACAGATTAGTGTGTGAATCCTCTGGAGGTCAATATTGGTTTTCTTTGGTTAATATTGATCTAAGCCATCACTACACCTTATAACCCTGTAAAACTGATCCCAGTGCAGCATCCTGTCCAGTTTTTATTTATTACAGCAGATGCTCATTCATCATACCATGAATCCTGGATGTTTACGACACCTGCCCACCTCCTGGTTCTTTCTGTTAATTTTCATGGCGTTGTTTGCATTTGTCTGTTTTACGGCTCATTTCTCTGCAGGTTTTACTTACCGTCACTGTGAAAGAGGAAGGACTGTCCACCAAACCCTCCAGGTCATCCTACAAGGAACAAAAAACAGGACATAAACACCTGTAAAATAGAAAATATGAAACCAAAATAAAAACAGAAAATGAAACTTACCCATAAAGACGCCATGATGACTAGTGGAAACTTCCTTGCAGAGAAAAACAAAACAAAAAAACCCCTTATAATTAGGAATTTTTTTATTTTATTTTATTCAAATTGTTATTCAGAACAGTCTCATAACAATTTATACAGGACACCTATGGTACAATGTTTTTTTTAAAAGGGTAATTAGGCCTGTAACTGTACTGACAGAAGTGTGATTTTGTTATTTTTGTTTGTTCAAAACCACCTTTCAGGGAAACATGCAATACTAGTGTTAAAAACACATTTAGTAATATTTTATTTATAGCAGAATTATTATATTATTTCTATTTTTCTATAGGCTCCATAAATTGGGGGGGGGGGTTAAATTAATAAGAAATGCATTAAAGTGATTTTGAGATTTGCATTGTTCCCATATTGACCTGTGACCTCCAAAACTGAAAACATACCTTGACCTTTGACCTACATTCACTGAAACTTAATGGGACCTATTCTGAACCACCTCACACTTTTCCTGAAAATGTCATGGAAATTAATCACCAAGTTTTTGTGTAAAGTTGCTCACAATCAAAAACAATTTCCTCACTTCCTTTCCCTTCAAGTATTTTATATATTTTGTTCCTCAAGTTTCATACTTATGTTTTCCTAAAAAAAAAAAAAAACAGCTTTTTAACATAGTAGTTTTATTAACTTTTACAGTGTATATATATATATATATATATATATATATATATATATATATATATATATATATATTTATTTATTTTTTTTCTGACCAAAATTATGCAAATAAAAAAAAAATTATATCAACTTTAAGTTGCTGCCTCAGTTCAATGTTTAGCTCATATTTGTCATGTTTCTACATTTTCAGTCATAGATAATTACATGAATGTTAATGTTGCATGCATTCTTTCTCCAAAAATTAATTGTGTAAAAAAATTATACACCTATAATAATAGACTAACCATACGTTTTAAGTGGCACTTTCATTTTTAGGTATTTTACACAGATGTAGGGTTCAAATGGGATCTTTATACAATTTTATATTTTTTCTTGTATTTTAACATTAATTTAATGTGCCTGTTTGTATTTTATAGATATGAAACAAAAAGTACTTTCTATTTATCAGCAAAAAAACACATGAAAAAATGAAAAAAACATCATTATTTACAGATTATACACAGGGTACAAGAATAGACTGTTTTTCTAATATACATATAGACCATCTACAATATAACATAATCCTCCATTCAAAGTTAATTCATCTCAGGTGATGTTTTTACCTCCTTTTTCTACAGCTGATACTAATGAGGAGATGAAAAGTAAAATTCGTTCATGTAAATGTCACCATAAAGACTTAAACACGGATTCTATTGTAAAAAATAAACATGTTCTGTAATAATATTAACTGGAAAAAAGTCAAACAAAACTGAAAAACATGAAGAAAACGACAGAAAAAATACTCACCTTTATTTCACGACCGGAGGTTCTAGTGCCACACCTGCAGAGACCAAACAGAGGAAATGAACAAATACACCTGGGCTGACCACGCCCACTCTGCCAAACGATGGTGCCTTCAGGGGTGGCTGGGACATCTAGACATCTATACAATAAAGTATAAAAAAGAAATAGACTATAGCATAGAATATAAATGACATTTATATGATAGTCACGTATGAACTACGCGTTTGGAGGCAGAAAATAGGATTTGTAGGAAATAAAGTTTACCAGTATTAACACAGGTGGAGCTTAATTTATCCAGATAAACGTGTTCTCACTTTCTGTCGACATTATGATCTGCATCCCCTAAACCCAACTGTTTGTGAACTATACATGAGACTACAACGACTTATACATTGGGAGTTGAAGAAGACCCCCCCCCAAAAAAAAAAAATCATAACCACAAATAACAATACAATAATTAAAATTAAAACTATTAAGAGTGGTTTACATTTTTTAAAATAAATATTAATTCATATTGGTTTTCTGTGTGGGTTTTCTCCAGGTACTCCGGTTCCCTCCCACCATCCAAAGACATGCAGTGATAGGTTAATTGGTTAATCTGAAGGTGTGAATGTGAAAATGATTGTTTGTCTATATATGTTCAGCCCTGAGATGAACTGGAGACTTATACAGGGTGTACCCCGCCTTCACCCATTGTAGCTGGATTAGACCCCCAGTGACCCCTGTGACCCTAGTGAGGATAAAGTGGGTTTAGAGAGAGAGAGAGAGAGAGAGAGAGAGAGAGAGAGAGAGAGAGAGAGAGAGAGAGAGAGAGAGAGAGAGAGTCATAACAATATTACAGATTCATTATTTTTTTTGTAAAAATCTTTTTTAAAAATTTGAAAACCAAAAAATTATACATATAATAATTAAAATTAAAAAATCATAACACCAACTAAAAATAAAAACAATAAATTTCCCCAAACTTGAAGTTTAAATTCTTACTTCAACACAAGTTGTAAATACAATAATGATGGTGGTGATGGTGAGCAAAAAATTAATACATAAAGGTACGTTTCCCTTTGTCTTTTTTAAACACTTGGCCATAATCTACTACGATATCATAGAAGAGCAGCAAAGCTACCTCACTAAAATTAGCAACATACCTATGCTGCTCTACACCTTTTCATGCTAATCTCTTAAATTAATGAACTTCAACTTCATCTTCATCCACCGTCATCTTCGTCTTGGTGGAGTTTCTCTCTTACAGTTGTTTTGGTATTTGCAGCATTTTTCTTTTGCATTTGTTTTTGGGGTTTGTACATTTTTGCTTCTGCATCATTTCTGTTATTACAGTATTTTTCTCTTGCAGCTTCACTTGTGTTGCATTTCTTTTATATTTGTTTTTTGTGTGGTTTTTTTGTGTGTGTTTTGTTGGTGCGGTGAATTTGCCCTTGTTGGCAACCATACATTTCCGTCAGATCCAGTAGATCCAGAGGTCGGTACAATTCCACTTCCTGTCTCCATGTGACCCACATTTACAGAAACACACTAAAAAAAAAAGAAAAGAAAAGAAAAGATTGATTCCGTATATGACATGGTACAAGCTTCCTGACTGCCACCAATCGACCTCTCCACACAAGACAATATTGAAATAAAGATTCGAGGAAACAAACATTATGAACAAATACTTTTAACACAAGTTAAAGTGAAAATGATTTTAAAAATACAGGGTTTTTTTCAGTGTTATACAGGTAGCTTTATTAGCTTTATTACTAATATCTATCATATATTCTTTATAAACAAATAAACCTTTTTTCTGTTGTAAGTTAGTTTTAGGATGTCTGATGTGTGGGATATATTTTAGTAGGTATGTATTATTTAATTGTGAAAAATAAGCAGATTTTTCCACAGAAAAGCCACATGTTTAATATCAAATTTGCATTCAACATACTAGCATTAAATAAAACTGCACCATAAACTATTCAAAAATCATAGAATTTTTTATTATTATTATTATTATTATTATTATTTACTTGTTTTAGATGGGCATTTTTCCACTGTACCCACTTATCTAACAGTTTGGAGTGGAGAAAGGTGTTGAACACAATCCGTGTATCATTCGTTCATTTGTTTTTTCAAAATGAAACCAAAAATAAGACAATGAAAAAACAAGTCTTTCTTCATTGTTTGTTTCCAACATGGGCATTGCACCCGTTGGGGATGGGGGTGTTGCTACACCCCCACTTCTCCAACCAGATGATTTCATACCTTCCACTTTTTCCTGAGTTTATATATTGTATCGTTACTGGATCCAGGAAACGGACAGAGTTGGTCTCACCTACATTTTATTTCAGGATAAACAGTTACTGTCGGTCACAATCACACCAAATAAACATCAATAACATTTCGGGGCTGTTACAATATCTATGGTTTAAACTGTTTACCCGGCCGGGCGACACAACAGCATATGTAAATGAAGCGCACCTCAGTTCAGCGGTAATGTAAACAGCTCTTCTTCATGGTGTTAACAAACAGTCATTAACCAGTAAGTAATGATAAATGTTACTGTTGTTAAACTAAGTTAATTAAACTATGTCTTGTTCTGTGACATTTACCCTAAGACAGTGGTTCAGTGATGTTCCCCCTGAGGAACATATTTTTAGTCGTCTCCCCTGACATGGACAAAACATTTTTGTAAGAAAAAAGAGGAACAGTGTCTGTAAAATCAGTGTCTGATTTTTTAAATTAAAACTTATGTAATTTTTTTTTATCACATCATTTTGACTTATGAATAGAATAAATGTTTAAATGTTTAAACACATTTTTGTTATTATTTTCGGCCATATGTTCCTTTTTTAATATAAAAATGTAACCATTAATGGATAATTGTTTGTTGAATTTCCGATGATAGATTCAGAAAATTTTGCTCATGGGCCACAACCTAGAACACCCCCACATTTTAAATAGATGCGAAGAAGATCATAAACGTGACAACACGTTGATCTTTTTTTTTTTTTTTTATTTACTTTTACAGAGTCTATTTTACATTAATAATCATCATCATGTTTCATAAATACTTTGGTATTCAGTAGAGATGATAGTAAAGGGTCATGAAATGCTAATGCTAATGCTCATCACAAATGATACAAACACAAACAGTTAATACTACTAATCTGAACCAAGTCATAAATTATGTTGGTAAGATTAGTGAAGGAATAATGTTTGAGTTTTAATACTTTAATTAAATTTAGGATCAGTAAAAAAAAATCTATGTTTCATGTTATAATAGTTTCTGTGAGGTGGAAAAAGCAAAAAAAAAATGTATTGTGATTTTTATAGTGTGACTAAACAAAGGGTTAAAACATGTTTCAATGCTGTGCAAACTGACTCATGTTATGCAACAACTATAATATGTTTATATCTAAAGAGGCCAAAGTCTGATAAACCCAGACGTTTGGACATGCTGCTCACAGCCAAATACATCAAAGTTCAATCCCACAGGACGGAGGGAGTTTAACAGCTCTTACAACAAAATATCAAAGAACAAAAAACTAAATAATCTACTTCATCTCCTGGTTTTCAGGATGGATTTACTCTTTTCTGGATTCTTTATGAAATGCGATGCCACAGCTTTGCTCCTCTTCATTGTGGTTTTCATCCTCACTGCAGATTACATTAAGAACAGGAGGTGCACTGGCTTCCCTCCTGGGCCCACAGCACTTCCTATTGTGGGCAACATATTCACCCTGGATCACAAGTGGACACATAAGAGTATGACTGAGGTACAGTGACTTCAATGCAAAACAACATGACAGTGCATGTGCAACATTCTGTTAAAGTTTTAATGACCACACATATGGATTCATGTACTAAGATAAGATAAGATATTAGTCCCACTATAGGGATATTCCAAATGTACAGCAGTAAGATGATAGTACAAAACACACAAGAGTAAAAAAACAAAAGTATCTAAATACAAATTAATTCTATAACAAATTCTATAAATACAATATACAGCTGTGCAAGTGAGGATGAGGGATGGAAGAGGGGGTACACATATAAACATATATATGTACATACACACACAATTATATATACACAGTACACAATACACACACACACACACACACACACACACACACATACACACACACACACACACACACTCCATATCTCATTAAGACTGGGTTTGTAATCAAGTAGCCATTGAGTAGTGAGTATAAACACATTTAAAAATAAATAAAATAAAATAAAAATCAATAAAAATGAATTATATATATATATATATATATATATATATATATATATATATATATATATATATATTTAAGTAAGTACAGAATGTGAGTACTTCGACCACCTCTGCTTAAGTTTACTGTCAAATACAGCATGGTTTCTCCAAGTGTTACCACATAGATTACACTGTTGATAAAGGTTACTGTGGTTAGACAGGACTGTAAGAAAATATTTAGCAGAGGTGTTCAAAGTACTCACATTCTGTACTTAAGTAGACGTACAGCTACTTGTGTGAAAAAATAGAAATACTGATTCAACTCTCTTAAAAAGTATAATTTCTCAACTGAAATAAAGTACAAAAGTAAAAATTAAAACTACTTTTTTTGCCATGAATGCAATAATATAAAAGAAAATAAGTACTTTATTTATCATTCTACACTGTACAAGGAAATTTGTAACTCAATTTTTAACTCATCCTTTTGGATGCTGTTAGGACAACCTTATAAAGAGTAGTGGGCCTGGGACTCATCTCCAGATATAGAGCCAGACTAATGGTGAGAGTCACCTGGCTGGAGGATTTTACCCTAACAAACATGTTTTTGAGTGAAATACTTATTTAACCAGGAAAAACCCCCCAGAAATATTTCAAAAGTATCCAAAAATTAACCCTTTAAAAATTACTTACTGAGTAGATGGACAGGGAATTTAGGGAAAAAAAATCACAATTGACATAAAAAGTCATCATGAGATTAGAAAAAGTTATAAATATGAGATAAAAAATGCATAATTTTAAGATAAAAAGTCAAAATTGTGAGATAAAATGTCAAACTTATAAGATAAAATGTCAAAATAATGAGATAAAATGTTAAAATTGTAAAATTAAAAGTCAGAATTTTAAGAGAAAAAGTCATTTTGTTTCACAAATGTCAAACTTATAAGGTAAAATGAAAAACTATGAGATAAAAAGTCAAAATTGTGAGATAATAGTCATATAATATATTAAGTCCCAGTTTCTTTCTTTCTTTCTACTGTCACATCTGTTTAGTTTGAAAAAGTAACAAGTCTATTCTGAGAATATAAGGAGTATACAGTACAGATATTTCTGAACAAATGTAGGGAGTAAAAGTAAAAAGTTTCAGGAAAAATAAATACTCAAGTAAAGTATAGATACCAAAAAAATCTACTTAAGTACAGTAATGAAGTATTTTTATTTTACTTAGTTACTTTCCATCTTAAACTTAAGTTAGTATATTTCAACACTTTGTGAAAATAAGTGCTAAAATCTGGTGCAGTTTTTATTTACAGAAGTTTACTTATAACCAAATGTACTCCTGTTGTGTTGATATGTACTAAAAAGTGAGGCTTAAAATACTGCACATTGTTTCACCATCTGATGTGTTTATTCTATTTAAAGTAAAGTCTTTGTCCTTTGTAAATGCTGACAGTTAGCGGGCAGGTATGGAGAAGTGTATAGCCTGCGAATGGGCCAGAGGTGGATGGTGGTCCTCAACGGACTAGAGGCTCTGACACAAGCTCTGGTAACTCAGGGAGACAGTTTTTCAGACCGCCCAGGCCTCCCTCTGCTGAAAGACACATTTCTTGGACTAGGTAAGTGAATGTAATGTAAACCCAATTAGATTAGATTACATTAGATTACATTACATTAGATTACATTACATTAGATTACATTAGATTAAATTAAATTAAATTAAATTAAATTAAATTAAATTAAATTAAATTAAATTAAATTAAATTAAATTAGATTAGATTAGATTAGATTAGATTAGATCAGATTAGATTACATTAGATTACATTAGATTATATTAGGTTACATTAGATTACATTAGATTAGATTAGATTAGATTAGATTAGATTAGATTAGATTAGATTAGATTAGATTAGATTAGATTAGATTAGATTACATTAGATTACATTACATTACATTACATTACATTAGATTAGATTAGATTAGATTAGATTACATTAGATTACATAAAATTATATTACATTACATTAGATTAGATTACATTACATGACATTAAATTAGATTAGATTACATTACATTATATTAGATTACATTAGATTAGATTACATTAGATTAGATTAGATTATATTACATTATATTACATTATATTACATTACATTACATTAGATTACATTAGATTAGATTAGATTACATTACATTAGATTAGATTAGATTACATTAGATTACATTAGATTACATTACATTAAATTAGATTAGATTACATTACATTAAATTAGATTAGATTACATTACATTAAATTAGATTAGATTAGATTAGATTAGATTAAATTAGATTACATTAGATTACATTATATTAGATTACATTACATTCGATTAGATTAGATTATATTACATTAGATTACATTATATTACATTACATGACATTACATTACATTAGATTAGATTAGATTACATTAGATTACATTAGATTACATTACATTAAATTAGATTAGATTACATTAGATTAGATTAGATTACATTAGATTAGATTAGATTAGATTGCATTAGATTAGATTACATTAGATTACATTAGATTACATTACATTAAATTAGATTAGATTACATTACATTAAATTAGATTAGATTACATTAGATTACATTAGATTACATTACATTAAATTACATTAGATATAACTTCCTCAATGTCCCAGACAAAGCTCTCGGGAAATTATGGTTCCAAATGCCAATTCCAATTCCTCCCTTAACCCTCAATCAGTAGTCCTCAAAACTAAGTATTAAGGGCTATTTGTGACTTAGAAATGGGACACCCCTTAAATGTTGGCCCTGAAATGAAACACAACTTTATTATTTGAATATTTGCACTGTTAACTCTACCTGTGTCTATATATGTTCAGCCCTGGGATGAACTGGACACTCATACAGGGTGTACCCCACCTTTAACCACTGTAACTGGATTAGACCCCCATTGACCCCCATGACCCTAGTGAGGATAACGTGGGTTCAGATGACGAGTGAGTGACCCTGCCTGTTTAATCATAAATCACAAACACAGCTTTCATCCACTGGTCCATCAGGTCCACGTTTTTTAAAGTGTTGTGGACTATCTGTAAATTATTCCTTCAGTTAAAGCTATCAAACAAATAATCTGTATAAATAACACAACCAGTGTTGGGAAAGTTCACCTTGATTAGGAACTAGTCCAAAGTTCAGTTCAAGTTACTCAATATGAATTAGTTCAGTTCATCGTTCATTCTTCCAAATTATGAACTAGAAGTTCATGGATCCCAAAATGAACTTTTTGTTCTTTTTTTGTGTTATTATTGTAAACTTATTAACTGTTCCTAAGATTATCCTGACCATAGTCAGGAAATCAGGGGAAAATGTCGTCCTCCTCCCAGGGTTAACTTCCCTCTGCAGGTTCTTAGAACACAAGGAGCGGTTTCAGTGAACTTTGTTTTCAATGTTTATTTCCAAGAATGTGACAACACCTGCTCCGGTCGCCGGTCACACTCTGTACATTTAACTCTTTTTCTCCCAAAAACTCTCTGCACCCCTCTCTCTCTCTCTCTCTCTCTCTCTCTCTCTCTCTGCCCCGCCCACAACACTTCTCATTGGCTATTCCACAACATTATGTTGCCAACATTAGTTCATAATAATACAAAAATGACATCTATGATAATGCTGTGTTTTGATCCCATTTTATACCTTATACGACTCAATAATTACAACGTGATAAAAAACTAAATATGAACTACATAAGAGCGCAGTTCAATAAATGCCAGAATAACCTCGTTCACAACTTCCCGTTCATTTGGCAAAAGTTAACGAGTCGTTCATGTTCGTCAAAAATATGATATAGTTCGTGAACGATCGTTCAATGAACTCGTTCAGGTAAAACACTGATTATCAGTATCACATTCATCCATATTGTTCATAATAAGAATAGTCAGTTTTATAGGATAAATCTTGTTTTTTTTCCCTATGAGGTATGGTTTTTAGCAATGGCAACATCTGGAAGCAGCAGAGACGTTTTGCACTTTCTACCCTCAAATACTTTGGATTCGGAAAGAAATCACTGCAACCTGTGATCCTGGAGGAATTCACATATGCTGCAAAACTGATCAGTGCCTATGAAGGTAAACACTGAATGTAAAATTACAGAAATGCAAGCACCTTTTCAGGATATTCCAATTGTCCGAGTATGTCTCTGAAACAGCTCAGCCAATCAGAAGCAGAGTTTGACGAATTTCCAGGATTCCACCTACAATTTGCACAGTCGCCCACTGGACACAGAGCCCCTCCTCTTCCTGGTTTAAGTTAGAAATGCAGCCTTTTTCCTAAGTCCCGCCCCCCTTAGTTACTGTTACTAATGTCTGTCCAGTTTGACCACTCCATGTCACTCTGTGATGTTTTCAAGATCATCACAGTGACATTAGAGGAAACAAATGAATGTTTCTATGAAAATAGTCATGAAAAAACTGACAGTTTTCACAGAAAAGACTTCAGAGGATATGTGCACAATACAGAGTGACTTTGATCAACAAAGACTGTACGGAAAGATTATGAGTAATGCTAGAAAGTAGGAATGTAGCATGCTATTAGCAAACAAAGACAGTTTCATGATAGATAGATTGATAGATAGTTTTAGTGTAAAAAAAAATGCATGAAAATCGTTATATTAATAAACATTTTTTTAATAAACAATTAAATAACATGAACAATTATGAATAATGTGAAATGCAAAAAATATGATTTATACAAATATTCGGCCTGTTATAATAAATGTTTTGTGTATTTATAATTGTGATGTTACTTATAATTAAGACAATACAAATTGTTCATGTTATTTGGATTTTTAAGGAAACGTTGAAGATGTAAATATGATCATAGTATTATTTATCTTTTTTTCCCCGCTATCATTATTTAAATGATCTGGCCCATTTGAGATGTGGCCCTGAACTAAAATGAGTTTGACACCCCTGATTTAGATGGAGAAACTCCTTCATATCCATCACCATCCTCAAACTAAGGTATACACATGTTATATTTATAGTGTTTATGTATGTATGTGGTCAGTCATTACTCATGAAGTGGTAACTAACCCTGTTCACCTCATAGGGAACTGACATACAGATTACACTTTATATCTACTTTTCTGTTTCAATGTGCAGGTAAATCATTTAATCCTCACCTCATCATCAGCAACACAGTTGCCAACATCATCTGTTTGCTGGTCTTTGGACATCGCTTTGACTACGATGATGTGCAGTTCAAGAAACTGATCAAACATTTAGACCAAGGTTCTCAATTACAAGTCTCATTTTCAGCCGAGGTATGATTTGAAAGCACTGAAGGGTATGGATTTAGATTTTAATTTTAATTTCGTTTTAGGTTTGAGTGTATATGTATATTGTGTATTTAAATTTTGTGAATTGGTCACTTTTTCTGTTAGATTTTTTCAGGTTTTGTGATCAAGCATGTGACATACTCTGTTCTACAGCTTTACAACGCCTTCCCTCAGCTGATGAGACGTGTACCGGGACCACATCAGAAATTCAAAAGACTTATTGAAGAGCTGAAAGATTTCATTAGAACAGAAGTTAAAGACCACAAACAGAAGTGGGATCCTTCAGATCTACGAGACTACATCGACTACTACCTGAACGAGATTCAGACGGTGACTGGGAAATCATTATTGTTCTTGAGAATTTATGGTATTGAACATAATACCATACATTCACATGGTGTTATAGTTATTTGCAGGGCTCTAAATTAACTTCTTTCATCACCAGCCAATGCGGCTAGTAGATTTTTTTTATCTTACTAGCCAATCAGAAATTCAACTAGCCATTTTTTCCCCTGACCAAAATGAGACATACACTTTCAAATTTCTTTAAATTATTTTATTTAACCTTTTCCTCTTGAAATAATTCATTTCTTTAAACATATGATCACATTTTTTTTTTTTACATTTTCACATTTAACTCTTAAAACTTCTTGCTTTTACATTTTCTCACCTTTCACTGTTAACACTTCTTTACTTTTCTCACCTATATTACAATTTATACAATACATAGACTCACATCTTGTTGCTCTTACATTTTCTCATTTTGCATTTTCACATTTAACTCCTAACTTCTTTACATTTTATCTCCACTGTCCCCATTAAATATCTGTAAACATACACTCACATTACATCTTGTTGTTGTGCGCGTGCTAGAACGCGTTCTGTAACGCGTGATATAATAAACACAAGGCGTGGCTATGTGAACACTTTGGCTTGCCATAGGGGTGCTGCCTGGGCCAAAGCAAGCAAGACGAAAAAAAAAAAAACAGGGGAGGGATAAAAAAAATAGGACAGTCATATGCTGGTGGCCCATAGAGGATTGCTACAACCGGGTCTGCACTCGCCACCATCCAAAGTGGCTAGTAATTTTTTTTTACCCGCCAAAATGGATTTTCACCCTCATTTGGCAGATTGGTGGGTGTTAATTTAGAGCCCTGGTTATTTGTATGTAAACTGCATCAGAAGCATCCTGTTAAAGGTGTCATTCCACTGAAAACCACTTTTCTTGTGGAAACTAATGGGTCAGAAGTAGCATTAGCATTAGCATCTACATGAGAAGATGGCGCCACAGTAGCTACTGCACAAAATGGCGGATCAAACTGGTTCATGTGCCCTCTGTGGAAATAAAGCCTAGTTTTTTTCCTGCACGTTTTCAGAACAAGGGACAGCATGAAACCTAGCTAGATGATACTCTGGTAAAGGTAAACACATACGAGAGTGAGAGGGGAGTGTTCTTTCATGCATTCTGAGCCAATCAGAAACAACTCTGTTGTTTGACCTCAAGTCATTTTTCTACTGTGAAAAAAACAGCTGGAAGCAAAACAATCTGAACGTTTTTTTTTTTTTTTTTTTTTAAATAGAACCAACACACAATGTATTCAATAACAATGGAGAACACAGTAATATTAATGAAATAACCATGGAATGACACCTTTAACGTCTAAGTACGTAAAGGCAGAGCACATTTTATAAACCAGTTCCTTCATTCAGTGCTAACATCAAGTCTTATCAAAGTTTCACAACAGGTTCAACAGAATGTATATTTTCATGTTTTCTCAGACTAAAGGACAGGATGGCAGTACTTTTGATGAAGAATGTCTGATTGTTTCTGTGTTGGATTTGTTTGGGGCTGGATCTGAGACCACATCCATCACCCTGCGTTGGGGCTTGCTCTACATGGCCAAATACCCCGAGATCCAGGGTATGGGAGCCCATCAGGGACAAAAAAAAAGCACAATTAAACAAACCTTAATCATGTCAAAGTTCTTTCCAGATTATGGATTTTTAGTCAGAAATGCAATGAAACATAGAAATACAACAAAACAGAAAAGACGTGATGTCTTCTTCTGAGTAAGAACTTAAGAAACTTAAAACAAATTAATATTTTCTACTGATAGCAGTCATGAAACACACCAGCTTTTGACAGTTTGTCTCTTACATACAGTACAGGACAGTAATGACAACATGTACGTATCAAGGGAAACCCTGTAGATCCAAACATGGCTGCCTCACCGCAGTGTAATTCAGACTTTGTTTTTCTTTCATCCGGTTACAGAGAGGGTTCAGGCTGAGATAGACTCTGTGATTGGTCAGTCTAGACTGCCGTCAGTGGACGATCGTAGAGACCTGCCCTACACTGATGCTGTGATCCATGAGATCCAGAGGATAGCGAACATAGTCCCCCTCAGCGTCCCCCATGTCACCAACAGGGACGTCCAGCTGAAAGGATACACCATCCCAAAGGTCATTCACAACACAGTCACAGCACAATGAAAACTGGGTTTGCACAGTCAACTGGGATTGAAGAGATGGAAAAAAGATGGGGTTTAATGTTTATTCACGTTTGTTATTTGGGATTTAATATGTGTAATACATGCAAAAATAGAAAAGTACTGACAGAGAACAGACTCCACCAAGGCAGATCAGCCCCTCTTGAAAGACACACATACCCCCCCCCCCCACCCTAACTGATCACCACCAAACTTTTATCAATTTTTCCCTCTGCCAGTATCAACATGTTGTGAAAATTTCAGCCAAATTTGTCCATATGTTTTTGAGGTATCTTTTTATCGAACAAAAAACCCCCAGAAATGCCAGTGAAAACATTAATGTCATTAATGTTTTGTGTTATTTTATAACATGTGAGTAATCATGATGTTGACATTAGTGGGGGCATAATTTGACAACTTCCACACGAGAGACAGCAACAATAAATAAATAAATTAATACATTAATTAATTAATTAACATAACGTCTCATTTTGTTTTTGTCAACAAAAACTAAGAGACATTTTAGGAATGTTTTTTTTATGTCTTAAGCCACATGTCACAAAAAAAAGTCAAAATCATGAGATAAAAAGTCTAAATTCCCAGTCACAAAGCAGAACCAGAATTAATCCATATATAAAGCTCGTTGGATTCAGATGTAAATTTTTTGAGACATTTATATCTTCATTATATGGGGTCTAAGGAATAATAAAAAAAACATGTCTCCATTTTTTCTTTTGGGTTTCAGTGCCTTTACAATGGGAGATTTATAAACATACATTTTCTGTATAGTTTTGCTGCTTGGCCCCCCAGTATTTAAACATTTAATTCAAAAAGAGTGCTAATGTTTGTCAGGAGAGCTGAAAAAAACTGGGGGAAAAACATTTTTGACATATTTTTTCTCAAAGTTCAATGACCCAAGAACACATTTCAAACAGTCTCCAAAAATTAACATTGAAATCCCATGAAAACTCTTGAACTATAAGTAACTACCAAGGCCGATAACAAACTGGGATCCAACTGTAAGACACACAAAATACACATATAAATACTCCTAAGAACAGGTGGAACACATTGGGAGTAAAAATTAATGGGGCGGAACAACACTAGTGACAGGGAGAGTAAACATCAACTCGCATAACAAAATAAAAGCCCAACACACCACCATGACAGAAAAAACATGAAGACTTACAAAAACAAGACACCAGAGACTAATCTCATAACAGATATAAGAAATAAAACTTACTATTTGATAAGATCATGTTTTTTGTTTTTTGTTTTTTTGTCCTGGTGTTTTTCTCAAACACTAAAACACGTTCTGATAGTGTCTTAACTTTAGCATAAATTGTTCAGTATTAATTTCAATATGACAGTTATTTATTAGACAAATGAGCACTGTTAAAATAAAACATTAACCATATAATGATTTGTTGAAATTTACGATTGCATTATTATTCATCTGTCATATTTTGTGATTGAATGGTGTGATGGCTGTGATTCCAGGGTGTTGTAATTATACCTAATCTGACATCTGTGCTGTTCGACAAGCATGAGTGGAAGACGCCGTCCACATTTAACCCAGGACATTTTCTAAATGAGGAGGGGATGTTTGTGAAGCCCACTGCCTTCATGCCTTTCTCTGCAGGTGAGGAACAGTCTGCTGAAATCATCCAGTTCTACAGCAGCATCTGACATTAATGACGTGTCTGTTTTATCTGTTTATTTGTTCTCAGGGAAACGTCAGTGTCTCGGGGAGAACTTAGCCCGAATGGAGCTTTTCCTTTTCTTCACCGCCTTCATGCAGCATTTCACTTTCTCGATGCCTCCAGGAGTGAATCCTCTGTTTAATTATCAATTTGGAATCCTTCTATCACCTGTACCCTATGAAATCTGTGCAAAACCACGACATGAATAGTTTTCTTTTATTCATAATTTTTTTATGCTGGAGGTACAGCTATCATCGCTGTCTTAATTACTGGACAATTACAGCTTTTTCCAGGAGAAAGTTTAAAGTTTAAAAGTCTAAAGTTTAAAAAAATAAATACATTTTGTGGTTGTTAAATTCTACTAACAAAGTGATTATACCTTTCATAGAATTGTGATCATATAAAAATAAATTCATTCATTTTCAGTAAATTAGATTATTGTAATGATGTCTTCCCTGGTCGAAACAAAAAAAAGCAACCAGGCAACTACAGCTGATCCAAAACACTGCTGCCAGAGTCCTGACCAGTACCAAGAAACTGGACCACATCACACCAGTCCTCAAATCCTTACATTGTCTTCCTGTGGGTCAAAGGTTATAATTCTAAATCTTACTCCTGGTCTATAAAGAACTAAAATGACCTTTGACCCAAATACATCTTAGACCTGCTGGTTCCATATGAAGCATCCGGAGCCCTGAGGTCATAGGTCATCAGGAACAGGTTTACTCTGTTCCCAAAATCAGAACCAAACAAAGTGAAGTATTAATTGTTTTTATGTCTCTTATTTTAATTGTCTTTTAATGCATCTTAATCATTTTATATGTTTTATGTAAAGCATATTGAATTGTCCTGTACATAATAATGTGCTATACAAATATATTTTCCTTTCCTTGCCTATATATGATTTTGTTTTATTTGGGAAAAAAAAAAAACTATGGAAAAACTCTGATGCTCTTTCTGGGATCCTTTCCAACATGTCATTGAAGGCATCATTGACGTCTCCTCCTATACTCAGGTGAGCATTATAATGTTTGTTTTGGACAGTTGTTATTTTGAATGAATCTGGGTGAACATGGTCTTTGCTTGAGTCGTTCCATTGTGACTATATTCATTACATAGTTTGAAAAGGTAGTTATCTGGTGTAATTCTTCCTTAATCAAATCCAATGGTTTCTAAAATATCACTTGAAAATCTGCTCAATAATATGTCAACACCAGCTGAGTGGTTAGAGGTTAGCATGACAAACATTTACCTGATTTCCCCATTGACTTTTCCAACATTTACTCTAATTTTCATGCATCACACTTTATAATAAACATATTTTACAATGAACTTGGACTTCTCACAGAGGAAAAAAACATCTTTCATAGGTTCATTCATCACCATCATCTCACCTTCATCTTCTTCACTGGTATAAATTTCACCACATTTTACTACTACTGATCAACATGTAAAAATGGCAGTGTTGTGTAGGCCACTGTTTAAACAGTGTCTGCGTTTATTTAACTCTTACTATGACGACCTGCTAACAGTATATTATTCCTTATGTACATGGTACCTGTGAACAGTAATCCCAGGAGCTGTTGTGTCCTTACAGTTCTCATTAGAGCATCCATAGACTGAACAAAGTCTGGCATCTTTGGTGAAGCTCTTCTGCTGTTTAAATAACTATGCTGGATTCAGAGGGAGAGTGTCTGTAGTTTAAAGGTGTCATTCCACCAAAAAACATTTTTCCACGCTCCTTTTGTAATCTGATGGGTCACCCCGAGTTACCAACACATGCTGCCTTTGAAAGTGTTTTGTCACCTCCACTGGCTGTATACTGCATTCACAGAAAACAACAAGAGGAACCAGGGACCCAGAAAAAGCCAGTCCATTTGATGTCAGATGGACTTTAGCGTCACCCACGTGGGGTTAAGCCCGTCCTCGGCAGCAAATCTGAAGTAGCATTAGCATTAGCATCTACAAGAGAAAACAGCACCACAGTAGCTGCTGCACAAACTTGAAAAATATGGTGGATCAAACTGGTTCATGTGCTCTCTGTGGAAATAAAGCCTGTTTTTTTTCCTTGAACGTTTTCAGAAGCAATGGCACCAAACCTAGCTGGATGTTACTCTGGTAAAGGTAAAGACATAGGAAAAGCGAGAGTGGAGGGGGGAGTGTTCCTTCAGGCATGCTGAGCCAATCAGAGATGCCTTATCACCGCGTCATGGACATGTATGAGGAATTAACGGTAAACTGTTGTTCTACTGTGAAAAAACAACTGTAAACAAAACAATACGGACGTTTTTTTAAATAGAATCAACCCATAATGTATTCAATAACAATGAGAACACAGTAATATTAATATAATAACGATAGAATGACACCTTTAAATGTTGAGTGACAAAAAAAATATCCGAGTGATGTTTAGGTAGTGCAGAAAGAAAGAGTGTGTTTAAAGTTAAGTCCAAAAAACTGATGGAGGAGGAAGAAAAGAAAGAAAAGAAAGATCAAGAAAAAGAAAGAAAAATGGAAACAAATACAGAAAGAAAGAAAATAAAGCCAGAAATAAATAAATAAAAATAAAGGCAGAAAAAGACAGCAAGAAATAGAAAGAAAAATACATAAAAAAAAGGCAAATAAACTCAATTCAAACCCATGTGAACATGAACTAAACGCACAGTGGAAAGTTTCAGTTTTTTTATTACTAAAAAAAGGCACCAAATACAAGCATCATCATCATCATCATCATCATCATCGTCAACTTGATAGCGTCCACAAAATGATAGCACCAAAAATATACTGTTATTTCCCAGAATCCCCCTCTTCCCCATGTTGTTCTGATAGGCACACAGTTGGATTAGAGACCGATGGAGAAACAAACAAAAAACAAAACACAAATATAAATGAAAGTCTTTGACGTTTTCTTTGCAGTGTTCAGTCATGTCCAAACAGAACAAAATGACAGCAGGTACTACATCATTATCATCATCATCATCATCATCATCATCATCAGTAGTAGTAATAAGAGCTATAAGAGGGTAACATAAGCATAATAATACATAGAAGAAAAATACAAAATACGTGAAATATTTTTGTGTCTTTGGGTGAAAACGAAGGCAAACTGTAGAAAAAACATGTTCTTACAAAGTGATTCTTTTCCAGTGGAGCAGAAACGTCCTAAGGCTAACTGTGGATCATATGGTCCAAACGTGCTTTTATTTTACAATCGCATGGAAACAAAAATACTTTGGATGATTCACGAGATAAAATACTGCATGGCACTTAATATCGGCAGCTGTTGGAGTACAGTACGAACCTGAAAAGAAAAGTAAAAATAATAATAATAATCATCTGTGTTGAAAGAAGAAGGATTTCTCTACGTGACAGTACAAATGTTTTTTAAGTAAGGCTTAAAATATCAAAAGCAAGCGAAAAAAACCCCGCAGGATTTAACAAGTTAATGGTGTAATTGCACTTGAATAGGTTTAGTTTATTGTGTTTTATTTTACACTCGTTCAGCGCAAATGGTGTCGGTTTAAGGAACGGTTCAGGTGTGTCGTTACTAAATTGAATTTGTTTTTGATTTTATTTGAACTAGATTTTTATGAGGACACGTGTATGTTTTTTTTTTTTTTTTAATTGTAACCAGGCAAAACTAGCTATGATGTCATGATGCGAATCATCCCGAGGTCATGACCTTTCATTTACACTTGGTTTGAAGTCAATCAGACAAATAGTTCCAGGTATAAACAAGTGTTTAGTGATTTTAAACTTGTAAGCGCCCCCTTCTGGCCATTCTAGACTTGGTACAAAATCCAGTCAGTTCTTTTCCTCCATTATATTCATTGACATGAAAAATATAGAATTTCTAAACCTAATAGTTTTCAAGTGATCGTGTTAACATGAAGGATATCTTGTGGTTTTTGGATCAAAAACATAATATTATGAAATATATACTGAATCTATTTTTTTTCATTTAACTTTTTTTTTCTTTTTTTACTACAAATATCTGGCCAACCCAGACAGACAGGCAGAGGTTTGTGCGCTGCAACTTCGTTTACAGTTTATATGTATTTATTTTATCAATTACGAGAAATTTCAAGCGACCCCACGTGGTTGTAACAGACAGTAGTAGATGTTCCAGATAAAAGTGTTTAACCGTGTTATCTAGTGATGGTGTTACTGTATGGGGAGCTTAAGTCTCCGCCCCTTCTAGGAGGTTAATGGGGCCCGAGATCAGAAAATTAATGAATGGTATTCAATGGGAAATAAAATGTTAAAATCATATCTGGTTTGTCATGTGACCTGAATCACACACATGTTGTACCTCATAATAAATGATAATTATTGATGTTTGTTTCAACTGCTTCTGTTAACCAACGGCTGATTCATTTGTGAGTAAAACCTGTTAATAATTCGGAGAACATGTGACGTCACCACAGCTGAGCGGAGTGTGACGTCACATACACATTATAATCTCTTACTAAACCCACATAAAACCTAACGTCATGTTTGTTTCTCATCAAAAACAGCTGGTCTGTCTATGACACATCAAATATCCTATCATATGTGAATTTCAGAGCACTTCAGAGCTTGACTCGCTCCATTCACTCCCATTCAAATTTTTTGCGAGCTGAGCACCCATGGACCAGAAGTAGAAGGGCGTGACTTAACCTCCCCATTGATGATGTGCTTTTGTAATTAATGCAAACTTCAAACCAGACGCCAATGTCAAAATCTGAAGTTTCTTGAATGTCTACGATGACGTTTTACGGCCACGTAAGAAAAAAACTAAACGAAGCAAAAACACTTGTCACTACAAAAATAAAGTCGTAAAATATCAAGATATAACCCATAATGTTCTGAGAATAAAGTCGAATACAAAAATAGTCAAAATAAGTCGGAATTTTAAAAAATACAAATTGAGAATTTAATGAAAATAATGTTGTAATTTTATGCGATTATTTAACCTCCACGTCTGTATGTCTGTTCACTGACATCCGTCTGCTTGCGGTAAAACCTCTGATCCTCCCACAAACACACGTTAGTGAATCCTACAGAAGCGTGAACAGGTTCAGTTGTCGTGTTCCAGTGACGCTCTGTTTAGACTCACTGTAATCAGCACAAACAGGAAGTGAAGACAAACCTACTTTGACAGTGAAATGACTCGACGCAGCAGCAAAGGGTTCAAGTCACAACAATCACCAGTGTCTGAACTAAGGCCAAAGGGGGGTCAAACCTATGGCCCTGGGGCCACAACCGGCCCCCACAGAGGGTCCGATCAGGGACGAATCTGTGAAATACAAAAACTACACTGAAGATATTAACCATCAGTGAGTTCTTTTCATATTCAACTGAGAATCCACAACTGAAAAAAAGACTGATTTGATTATTCATGTACAAATCCAAAGAAAAAATGTGATTTGATTTTCATTCTTTTGATGATACGCACACATGAAAAATCAGAAATAAGCAAATGAACCAAATGTGGGGTTTGATGTCGACATTTTTGAATTGGATTTTGGTCTGAACAGGACGTTAACTGAAACATTTAAACCTGTCTCATTTCTAATCCAAATGTCTCATCACATTTAAAATCAGACAGAATCACTTAAAGAGGAACTTTTCAGTCAGATATAAAAACTGATTTATAGACAATAGATCTGAACTAATATGATGTAAGAAATACTTTTGGATTTGTTTTTTTGTTTGTTTGTGTTTGTCAGTAGCTTTAGGTAAAAACTACTGGATCAGCTTACATGTAATTTTCAAGAAAGGTGTGAGGTGGTCCAGAATAGATCCCATTAAATGTTGGTGAATGTAGGTCAAAGGTCAAGGTCACAATAAAATGGAATAATGAAAAAAACGAAGCTTAGTTACTCTTATTAATCGTTATGTTTTTACCAATGTTTGTCTGTTAGCAAGATAACTCACAAAGTTATGGACGGATTAGGCTGAAATGTTCAGGAAATGTTGATATTGGCACAAGGAACAAGTGATTAGGCTTTGGAGGTGATTGGAGGAGGTATCACATGTTTGTTTCATTGGGGTCAGGGCAGACCGCTGCTCACAAAAGTGAAAGTTAATGGACTGCACCTACAGTGTATAGTGCTTTTCTACCTTCATGATGCTCAGAGCGCTTTACATTAGCCTCACACACACACTCACTCACGCACACACACACACCAGTAGGTTTCTAAGGTTCTGTCAGTTCTACTGGGAGACTAAGTCAGGGTTCAGTGTCTTTGCCCAAGGACACTTGGACACACTTGGACAACCCCTGACCCTTCAGTCAATGGACGACCTGTTCGTCCAGTTGAGCCACAGCCGCCCACAAGTGAAAAGTATGGCTCCTTTAGGTCATTTAGGGGGGGTGGGGGCTGATCTGCCTTGGTGGAGTCTGCACTCTCCATCTGTTTTTCCAGTTGACAGATAGGAAAACCTGGCATGGGCTTCAAAATGGTGACATGACCTTTGACTTTGAGTGACCTTGAAAGGGCAACATGTTTGTTGTGCCCGGTACCCTTTGTTAGTTTGTGCGTACGATCAAAATAATGTTTTTTGATATGAACATAAATAATGAAATAACCATTTTTGTCATTTTCTGACTGTGGATTAACAGTTGAATATGAAAACAACGAATGACAGACAGATTCAGGATGTTCATTACATTGTATTTCAGGTTCCACACATACACACACATATGATCTGAAGTGGGTCAGACCACTTATGTACAAACACAATAACTGATAAATGATAACAACTGCAATTTATGTGTCGTTTCTAAAACAGTTTAAGAAAAAGTAAAAAGTCCATGAAAATCTTACATTTTGCAAATTATTCATAAAAAAAAAAAAAAATGGAATTAGAAACACAGGCTGAAATGTCTTGAGACAAATAAGTGTAATTTTAACATTATTCTGCCTGTTATTAAACATTTTGTGTCTTTGATCTGGATCTTGGATGTAGACCTGATGAACCCAGGTACAATGTTGTTAAAATTACCCATATTTTGTTTGATAAATTAAATTGTCTTCATAGGTGTTGATGTTTTTGACATTTTTTAAAGTTTAGTTTATGGATGTAAATATTTTCATAAGGTAATTCACTTTGTTCACACTAAAACTAGAGAAAAGTCTGGAGTTGATCTTATTTATACATTTACTTATTATAGTTTGTTCACAGAATTGACATCTTTTTAGTTGGTAGTTTGTAGATGGAACAATATTTTGATGATGCAACTCTACTTTTTTCACTTTACCAGTTATGGAGCCCATGAAAGCTATAATTGGGGGGTGGGTGAGGGTGCAATGTACGTCACATACGCGAGCATTAAAGTAAACCCTACATTCTTTCAATATTCGATTCTCTACTTCCATTTCTCTCTTATACAGCGAATCTCACACGAAATTTTCACAACTTCTAACCTATATCCACTGGACCCCCTCTACTATTCTCGGGGCCCACCATGTCAACCCCCTCCCCCATCACGCACACCACCACACCTTTTTTTTTCACCACCCCAACAAACAAGTGTATATGTTTACTGGATACACTGGAAACATTCTAAATCTCATCAGACTTAAAATGAGACACAATCATCTAACGAGGAACTGATTTATTTTTTGTTCAATTACATAAAAACCCACCTTTTTAGAATTGCCTTTTATTGAACTTTATTATACATTTGTAGCCCAGTAAACTAGCCCTCCTCGAGTGGCAAAAACATATTTTTGCCTGAATTGTTGCTCGACTGATGCTCCATAAAGCCTCAGCCAACACTGGGAACATTTTAACTGGTCCAATCACAACGCTCCATTTGTGTAGCAAGATTGTAGGACGGGTTTAACACAATGACGACAGGGTTGAAGAAGTACGAACTTATAAACAGTCTATGGTCGGATAAGCAGCATGTAAACTGACCTGGTTGGATATTTATCCTCCAGTGTTAGCGGTGTGCTAACGTTAATTAGCCTAGCCTATAGGATGTTAAAACAACCAGATAGACGCTAGTTTAGACTTGTTTTCGTTGCTCTGTATACATCACATTGTTCGTTGCTCTGATTGGTCACAGTGCTGGCCTATTACGTGCAGAGCAGTTTGAAAGACAGCTGTTGATCCCACTCATACGCTTAAACTCAAACTATGGATCGTCTCCAGACTATGTATTTATATCATTAGTCAGGTTTACTAGGCTAATACATTTAGTTTTATTGTTTATGTTTATGAAGCACTTTGATATTGTTTATATGTAAAGTGCATTATAAATTAAACACTATTACTTCAGGGGAATAAATCTGTAAATAGAACCAAGTGAAAATGATCTTTATCCAATCAGATTAGTCCAGATCTATTGTCTATAAATCAGTTCTTATATCTGATTGAAAAGTTCCTCTTTCTGTGATTCTGTCTGATTTTAAGTGTGATAAGACATTTGGACTAGAAATGAGAAAAATACACTTGGTCAGATTGACATTTTTTGGATTTTTTTCATATAAGTCACATTTTTGAAGGGTTTAGTGAATTGATGGAAATATTTCAATGCTGTTTTTGTGTCTGAAACAAAGACAAACGTCTGCAGTTGTCATTATTTAAAGGTTACTGTGTTAGTATTTTACCGTTCTCTTCTGTTTCAGATCATCTTGGGCTGAATGTGGAACCTGGACGCCCCTTGGTTTCGGCACGAAAGAAGAAACTAAACGGCCAAGTAGAATAAAAAAACAAACTCAGAGGCGTGTAATGACCGGATGCAGCTGCGTGTTTGTGGATTCCTGAGGTAATGGTTCAAACGCCACAGAGCTGCGTCATACTCTTCCCTTTTTTAACCGCGGTATAAAAATACATGAACAAACACGTCGTCCCTTTAGATACAAAAAAACCCAACAACCAGCCGCCGTTGCGTGCCCGTCGACGTTCAGACTTCGGTGCCGTCGTTGAGGTTGTTGTGCAGCTTGACCTCCAGGTTGACCTGCTTGACCTTGGTCTTGGCGGTGGCGTCCTGGTTCCGGTTCAGGACGTTGACGTTTCTCACTGTGCAGTGTTTGGTGCTGAAGTTCGTCTCCACGCATTTGTCCAGACACACCTCCACCTTGGTGTTCAGCGGGTAATCCTCATACACCTTGGATGCTGCCGTCTTGCTCTTCTTCTTCTTGGCTGACTTACGACAGCGGCGGAACAGGAAGCAGGAGGCCAGCAGGACCAGGACCAGCAGGGTGACGGCGGCCACGCCCCCTCCTACCGAGCTGCCCACGTGGGCGTTGTACGTGGCCGACGGCGCCGCCTCCAGACGCAGTGACTTCATGTTGGTGCCGTTCTTCACCTGGTCGCCCTCGTTGTCGTAGATGAGCGACTCGTCCAGCGTCAGCTTCCCGCTGCGGTCCACCAGGTCGCGTCGGTGGCGCCGCAACTCGTAGGTCACCGAGCGCTGGATCCGAGGGCTGGACCGCGACTCGGGGCTGATCACGTAAATGACCTGCAGGTACCACTGATGGCCCGCCTCCACCTGTCAATCACCACACGGAGAAAGAGATTCAGCAAATGATGATAATGGATCATTTTTATAAAACCTGTTTAAAACATCCTGATATTTGAACAATTTATAACTAACTTTAAAAATACAAATGCACCATGTGACACGAGTACTACTACTACTACTACTACTACTACTACTACTACTACTACTACTACTACTTATAGAATAGATTTCTGTATTGCTTTTATTTTGGAGAGTCAAAGCACTTGACATCAATGATGACATTTTTATTTATTTTGTCATTTTTACACTTTATTTTTGCCATGGTAATGATTAGTTTTCTAAATGATTTCATTCACTTTTGTTCACTTCTCATTTTACTTATTTTGCTTCATTTTATCACTTTTTTTTTCTTCACATTACTTCAGTTTGTGGCTTATTTTGTTGATTTGTTATTCATTTTTGTTCCTTTTATTTATTTCTTTGGCAGGTTTTGATCACGTTGTTGCTTATTTTTATAAATTTTTGTACCAAATTTTAGAAAAGTTTCTGCTTATTTTATCCACAATATTTTGTAGTTTATATATATAAAACAAGTACCTCGAGCTAGTGTCATTTATCTAACTCCATGGGTTTTACTGGTGAATAATAATAATAATAAATAATAATAATAATATAAACTTTATTTATATAACCCCTTTTAATAGCATAAAAGTCACAAGGTGCTTTACAAAAAGAATAGAGGCATAAAACATACAGTAAAAACAGGAAACAACATGAAAACCAACACAGACTTGTAACGATAAAAACAACTCAAACAGAGTCCAGTCTACACAGATGGTCTAAAAGTGTCACATCAGTCATTGTGATAGAAGATGATAGTGTTTCCATGGTAACTATGGCACCACTGAACATCCAAATGGGTCCCATCTGACTGTATTTTTATTTTTTGTTCTTGATATGTATTGATAGAATGAGTGGATCAACAGTTTATACCAGTAGTTTGTTTAAGGTTTGAGTCTAAAGGTTTTAAATGTCAGTAAAGGATGGTGAAGGTCAGTGGTTTCACCTTGTAAAGAGCGTCCACCTTCATGGTGAAGCCGTCGACGCCCGGCATGGCTGTCATCGGCTGCAGCTCAGCGATTTCTGAGGCGAAGTGGGCCTCGAAGGGAACGTCATGGAAATATTCATCGCAGACTTCTGGCTGTTTACGATCCTGAAGAGAAAAAAAAACCCACTTAGTTATCTTCTATTGAAATAGAGTGAAGAATTTGGATTTGAATTAAGGAAAAAAAAAAGCATTAAAAAAATCAGCCAAAGGAATAAAGTGAAAATTGTCTCAGTAAGATGTGATAAGATTTATCCAGATATATTGTCTATAAATCACTTCTTATATCTGACTGACAGGTTCCTCTTTAGGTGATTCTGTCTGATTTTAAGTGTGATGAGATATTTGGACTAGAAATGAGAAAAATACACTTGGTTTAGATATTAGTAATATTAGTCTTCATTGATTCTGAACCTGTCCATCTCTTTCACATTTTTTTTTTTTTAATCCTTAGATCCTTAGTGCTTCTGAAAAGGTGGTTTTACTGATGACAAAGACACAGAGCAGGATGTTAGTAACATTAACAACCACAGGCTTCAAATATGTGAACACACTGGTCAGACTGGTGTGGAGGCGCATGTTTACCTGCTGTTTGTGCAAATAAAATGACAGAACATGAACAAACACGTCTGATTTAACTATAAACAGGACACGTATAATTCACTTTGGACAAAAGAAGGTGAACACATTGAAACCAGATGTTTCTTTTCTAAAAAGGTCTGGGATACAAAAAAAATGACCAAGGACACAATATAGTTTTATATTTGGATAAATATTGCATTGGTTAGTTTGGTTTAAATGGTTAACTTTGTTTCCAAAATCCCTTAGAGATGGTTTTGACTTAATTTTTTCAACATTAATTATTATTTTTTTTTTAATCCCTGAGTCTGATTTGAAATGTTCTACCTGTAAATTTCTAAAATATTTTACTGCTCTCACTGTAAATAATAATTTTCTACCACAACTAACCATTGACTTTCTTCACATCTCACTGAAGAAGAAAAATCGACCACTACGCTTTGATGATTTTATGTCAAATCCTCACAAACAGGAACATCTTACAGCTGCAAACGTAATATATTGAACGTGTGTGTATGCATGTATATATATATATATATACACACACACACAATACAATTTTTTTCTTAATTTTTTTGAGAATTTGTCTTGTTTTTACACTGTGTGCTTTTATATTTATTGTTGTTTTATTCGTTGCACTTTAGTAAAGGCATCCTGAACTGACTTTATTGTAACTTTGAGTCCAATGACAATATTCTATATGTATGCACAAATGACAAATATACTTTTGGAATCTTTTGAATCATTGAATCTAACGATGACACTTTGTCCATATAGTTTATGAGCATATAAATGTCTTAGATTTAAAACATTTAAAAACATAGTCACGGATAAAGAAATAAACAATGTTGAGAGAACTGAAGTCAAAACATTGCATTTTGTACAAAAATAATCATTTCAACAAATCAATGCAATAATATTCATGCCAATATAAAACTATATTATTTCATTAGTCGTTATTGACCTCTGTTAGAAAAGAAACACCTGGATTCAACATGTTCATATAGTGGATCATATAAATAGAACCCTGTTGTGTGTGTGTGTGTGTGTGTGTGAGTGTGTGTGTTGGGGGGGTCTGAGTATTGGTACCAGCAGAAGGAAGCGGTGTTTCAGGTGCTTGTTGGGCTGGATGCAGCCGTACTGAGGCCCTTCGTTGTACAGCGTCCCCGTGGGGTCAAAGAATGGCACGTATCCGTCTCTGCCGGTGCACAGGTAAACCTTCTCCAGCTGCAGACGGTACGCTGCGTTCAGGTTCTGCTCCGGATTCCACAGCACTCTGCCGTACAGCGTCTGACCTGCAGGGGGGCAGCGGAGGACGGCTCTGTAACTCCAGGAGGGTTATTTGAAGCAGATATAACATCGACTAAGGCACGGAGTCCAGGTTTAATGAACAATGAAGAACCAGTTCAGAGACTCTGAGCAGATGCAGACGTTCAATAACAAACTGTTCTTGAACTGAACACAGAGACGATAAACAAGGAAATGAAAACATGGAAACATCCCCACACTGGCAAAAAGTCAGGACTGATTATCCACAAGGTCAGAGGTCGATGAATGACTTAAATACAATCAAACAACAAAAAAAAAAAAACAAATAAAACTGAACTAAACCAGGTTAACCCTTTAATACCTGACGAGTCAGTGGTGAACATTTGAAATTAATTATTTTAAATATTCATCAAAATTCAACTGTTTCCTCAATAAGATTAATTCAAAATGTGCTCATAGAATAGACCTGTTGCATTACATAGACAACTGAGCAAATTATTATTATTATTATCATTATTACTATTATTACTTAGCTTAATTAGAACAAAATAAATCTGCAAATGGAACAAATGAAAATGATCTTGGTCAGATTTCTTGATTTTTCAGATCTATTATATATATATTTAAGATCTACTGTTGAAAGGAAATAAACTACTGTCATATTTTTAACTCTTAATGTACACGTAATGTAAACAAACCACATTTTTATGCAAAAATAAAATAAAATAAAATTATATATATATATATATATATATATATATATATATATATATATATATATATATATATATATATATATATATATATATATATATATATATATATATATATACAATGTACAACATATAAGTATATAAATATGAATTGGAAACTTTTACATCTTGGTATATGTCATTGACTCACAGCAGCATTGTTTAATATGTGTTATTATTTTTGGTGCTACATCAAAAGTTTAATGCTAAAATGTGCATTTTTTTCCTCATTTGGAAAAAGGATGAAATTCTATTACATTTGCAATTATTTTAAATCTTTCTATCTTATAAGTGAAAGTTAAAAACTCACTTGTTTCCAGCTTCCTTTGATTAGAGTAGGTTTTTTTTCCTACAGTTCTAACGTGCACTGCAACTCACAATTTTAACGGTTTTGACTGATTTTAATCAAAGACTGTTTTTAACTTTTTGTTTTAACTATCTCTTATTCTTCTTTTACTTTCTTTATTCTTATCCTCTCTGGACATTTTTTGTTTAAATCAAGTATAAAAAAATCTGCCAATGGATCAACTGAACATTATCATATTGCTACATTTCCATTATACTGTATCTATTCTTTTTGATTCTACCTGATTCTACTCAGAGACCATGTACTATTGAGAGTGTTTCTATTCAGATACTACGTGAGATGACCTCAAGCTTTTGCTGATTTTTTTATCATCAGCTTCCAATGACAGAAAATGTTTCAACCTCTACACATGACCATGGTGTAGTTTTGTAGAATGTCATCATTATGTTGTGACTGAATTTAACTTCCTGGTCTGTTTACTCTAACTCCGAATCTAGTTGGAAAAAACCCCAAACATTTCTGTGGAAACTGGGCTCAAATGGCTCTTTCGTTGTTAAAGGTTATGACCCCTGGTTTAGATACTTGGACTAGAGATGAGACAAATACACTTGGTCAGATGTTTTTTTTTTACTGGTGGCGTGCGTCCTCGTACCCATGGAGAAGGCGCCCTTGTAGTCCATCTCAGCCATGGACACGTCAGCGGTGCCCGGGTCCATCATGAACACCTTGTCGTTGTTGCAGAGCTGGAACTCGGTGTTGAGGGAGTAAACGACGGGCACGGGTCGGTTGGTCTGCTGGAAGGCGATGGGGACCAGGAACCTGTGGAGGGAAGTGGGCGTGGTTAAGGCGGGGTCAGAGGGCGGGGTGTATTATGCGAGGACTGTGGGTGTGGGCGTACTTCTCTGGGGCGTGGGCGGTGCAGGACAGCGGTTTGTCTCCGGGGTCGATCCACGGCTGAGTGGGTTGGACGGTGCATGGGATCAGGAAGACAGTGTACTCCCCAGAGTAGTCCTTCCTGTTAGGGTTCACACAGACACAAGGAGGTGATGGACGCACAAGAACCACATGATACTCACAGGGAGTGTGACAAGTTAACGTCAGGATTAATGGATGAATTAATGGTGGAGTGTTTGAAGACCCACTTTTATTCTGTGTGAGTTCCTCTGTGTCTTTTATTTATCTATTACTATTTTATTTTATTGGTTTATTTATGGCTTTCTTATAGTTTTATGTAGTTATGTATTGCTTTTAGTGTATTTGTTTTAATTGTTTTATAGTTTTTATGATGTGCAGCACTTTGGAAATGTAGTGCAATATAATATAATATATATAATTTAATGTAACACAATATAATATAATATATATAATTTAATATAATATAATGTAACACAATATAATATAATATATATATAATATAATATAATATAATGTACCATAATATAATATAATATAATATAATATAATATAATATAATATAATATAATATAATATAATATAATATAATATAATATAATATAATATAATATAATATAATATAATATATCTAATATAATGTAATGTAATGTAATCTAATATAATCAATAATGATCCACTGATGCTAAACAATAATAAGATGAAATAAATAAATAATGTCATTGAGTGGTGAATAATGAAGTGCAGCTTTAGTTTGTTGGTTTAATAAACTGAAGTCACATGGTGTTTGTTTTGTTTAGTCCAGTAAATTTTGATCTGTGACTTGATTATTTCATGACATTTTACAGTTATTGTTCATTATATATAATTGGTGAATAGAGGAAAATTAACCAAAACTATCTCTGTGTTGATATGTAAAAGCTCCTGTTTGGCCTGATTATTATAAGCCAGTGATTTTCAACCTGTTTTGAGCTTTTACATTTATACTAACTATTGTCTTTACAAATATTTATATCACTCTGCTGCCCCCCACTGACACACAAGAGTATTACATCTGTCCAAAATGGTAAATAAGGTGATATTTAGAATCGACTGGTTGGTAAAATCACTGCTATAGCCATTCAATTGCTCCTGGTGATTGGACTTTTAAGGTCCTGCAGACGGGACTAGATGTGGGTGTGGTCTGACCTGCTGTAGGAGCTGGTGGCCCTCCACAGCTGGTACGGTGAGTCAAAAGTCTGGGCGCTCCACAGCAGCTGCATGTCGAACTCCATCCCCCCGAGGTGGTCCGGGGCCATGAGGCGGGACTTATGACCTGGCAGGGTGTGATGGTCTAGGACAAACTGACCTGGACAGAAGGAAAAGTCAAGTGTTAGACAGTGTTTGGACCGGACCAAACAGAACCCGGTATCCAGGACTGTAAGGGCGCTGGCACCTCTGAACTTGGCGTGGGTCTTGAACTCGATCACCAGCCGCCCGTCTTCTCTGATGTAGATCCTGATGATCTGCAGTCGGGCTGAGAGGACGCTGTCTGTCTGGATCCCTGAGGGACACAAACCAGTCCGAATTTAAGACCCACTATTGGACATTTGGACAAATGTCACATCACTCAGCTGGATTTCCACTACAACGCATTTAAACAATGATGAAAAAACAACTGGTCAGATTTTCAACTAAAGATGTTAAAGGGGTACAACACCCCCCAGGCCAAATCCACTGTTCCCAGACCTAAATAAGTGTGTGGAAGTATTTTTGATTTGAATGATTTATTTCGAACATGTGCAAAGTGCAACAATAATCAATACAACAATAATAATAATAATAATGACATGTCCGAAAAGGAGTAGGATGAAGCATAAGCTTATTTAATCCTACCCCTTCTTCAATTCCCCAATAACCTGAATTCATTTTATAGCAATATAGTGCATAGTACAAAAATGATGATAATAATAAAAATAATAACAATACCAATAATAAATAACTAAAGTACTAAACATAAACATATATACAAAAAACAAAAAAAACAACAAATGAGCAGAGAGGAAAGTAGGTAACAAATAGAGGTTTTTTGGTTTGTTTGTTTTCTTTTCTTCTTCTTTTCCCTTTCTTTTTTTCTTCCCTTTTTTTCTTTCCTTTTTCTAATTTGTCTGCATTTTGTTCTTCTTCTTATTTTTTATTTAATTTTATTTTTCTATTCATTCACTTATTTTATTCATTTATTTATTTATTTTTATATATCTTTTAACCCCACAGAGGGGGAGTCAACATTGCTTGAGATCAATGCATATCTTGCAGCCATATACTATACTATTTAATGCATGTGTGTGACCATCATCGGTCCTCCCCGAAAACTGAGCAGACATCCCCCATTAGAACTCTCCCTTACAGACAAATCTATGAGAAATGACCACCATGATAAGTGGATTCCTACACTAACTGCATTCTTGTCTCGCCAAATAAGTATCTCATCTAAAGTGAATTAATGTACTTTATTTTGTTGCCTCGTTACTTTCTGGTACTGGGCATTAACTTCGAGGGCAAAAGGGCTCGTCTTACTCATTTGTGTTTGGGAACTATTTTTCAGAGCAGAGAAACACAGCCGACACACACCAAGGAGACGTGGGGGGTGGGGCCTCTGACTGACAGTCCTTGTTGTGCGTCGGCTGTGTTTCTCCGCACTGAAAAATAGTTCCCAAACACAAATGAGTTGGCGCCGCAAGAATGCAGTTGGTGTAGGAATCCAACCTGCGGTCAGTTCTCATAGGTTCGGACATTGGCTGGGTCGTCAGGAAAATGCTTCCACACACTTATTTAGGTCTGTGAACAGTGGGGACAGACTGAATTTGGTCTGGGGGTGGCGTATCCCTTCAACATTTAGAGCAAACAACACCATTTCCTACAAATTAAATCCATTACATTTTATTTGCAGAACCACAAATAACAAGGAGGTGGTCTCACAGGGCTTTACAGAGTTCATCAGAGAAAACTATCACAGAAATAACAGTCTGATACAGTATTAGTAAGTCTGTAAATTCAGAGGTCCAGGTCTTTGCAGAAACTCTCTATCACAGGTGTTAAACATACAGCCCGTGGGCCAAACCCGGCCAACTGAAGGGTCCGATGTGGCCTCTAGAATGAATTTGTGAAATGCAAAAATGACACTGAAAGTATTAACAATCAAGGATGTTAAAATCTCTTCAGGTTAGTTCAATGTGAAGTGGTTCAGAGCAGTAAAATACTGTCAGAATAAACAATAAATAAAGAAACCTGCAAATTTGTCATTGTTGTTGTGTAAAAAAAGTTAAGTTGCATAAAAATGTTTTACCTTTACAGACAAAAAAAATACATTTTCATGTAATTTGACTCTTTTATGAACAGTAAAACAAAATTACTTATTTTATCTGTTGATGTTTATCCAAAACCCTGATGTATTGTGGGTGATGATGACAAGATGAAATGGTTGTTTTGTTCAAATGTATATAAATTAGCATCATTTATTTTTAAAGCCTGAGAAAAGTGACAGATGTGTTTGTTTAAATAGGTCAGTACATTGTCTGTTGTGCCTGTTGTCTGGTATTTGGTTCCTATTTTTTGTGTCTTATAAGTCCATGTAAGGGAAACAATAATACAATTAATTCATTCAACATAGGTTACTGTGACAGTATTTTACTGTGGCCAATTTGTTCTCAATGTTGAACCTGAATCAAAAATGTTTTTAAGGATTTTAATGTCATTTTAACATTCTACACACTTCTTCCTCTGGGCCGGATTGGACCCTTTGGTGGCCGGATTGGACCCACGGACCACATGTTTGACACCCATAAAGTAAATGCTACATCTAAGGCAATGGTTTTAAAACTATTACAACTCATAACCCTAAAGATAATTGTTGTGTCTCCTCAGGTCCATGAGTTGCATCATTTGACACTATTTTCATCTTATTACATCCTTTACATCTATTTATGTTTTTTTTGTCTGTTTCTTTTATGAATGAAATCTCTCTTCAGCATTTGTTAACTCTTCATAAAACTCTATTTTCCAAAGTTAAACTGGAAAATCAGTTCACATATATTAACTGTATGTATCCGGGGTTAATTAAACTTCTTCAAAATTTCTTATTTTTTTTTCAAGTCCTGCCCACTGTCTGCGATACTTCAGATGCATCATGGGAAATGTGGTCTGACCTGTCCTCCAGAGTACGGTGTCATAGAAGAAGGAGAACTCCATCTCAGTGTGATGCTCCAGTGATGCCCAGCCCCTCGGCGCCGTCACGTAGATGTAAGACACGTAGAGAGGAACCTGCACCGTCAGGAAGGACTGGGCTGAGTCCCGAACCTGGAACAAAAACCACCGTTTGAACCACGCAGAAGGAACCAGTGGGATGTTACAGGTATATTCTATGGACGGTCAAAACAATAGATTTTGAACAGATTTGGATTTTTTTTTTTTTTTTACATTTTCTTGGTGAATCTTTCATTACGTGTGATATTCAATCATTCAATACAAATTTCCATTAGAAATGTTGCGATAATCAATAAATCAATCATTAAAAATAAGCTTGATAACTTTGCTGGGTTAAATAATTTTTTATTTAATGAAATCAAAGTTGCCAAAAAGTTGCTGAAAGTTTGGTACCATTCAAAAAGCTGCATAAGTTATACCTTCTGCACAAGTACGCAGAGGAAGAAACATAACATTTTAAGAAACGTTATTCACATCTTTTTTGTTTGGACAGTTTGTAAATATAAATATATTACATACATTCATGTTTATTTTTCACTAGAACAAAGAAAATGGGAAAATAAAACATGTTATGATGATATTATTTTCCTGGTTCTGACTCAGTTCAGATCAGATGAATGTGACCCTGGACTGGATCAAATAAAATCAAAATCAAATTTTATTTATACTGGGACAAATCATAACAACATTTATGAAACTTTAGATATAGAGCCAGTCAGAACCAGATGCTCAAGCAATTTATAGAAACTGATGGGTGGGTTTAAATGCTGGAATGATAGAAGTGATGGCCTGTACATGTGTTTGGACCTAGACCTCCCTGCTGGAACCGTCTGTCCTCGGTACCTGGAAGTCGGCGGTGACGGATCCACTGCAGACGTCGATGAGCTCGGTCATGTCGTAGTAGGCGTCGAAGGTCCAGATGCAGCTTTTCAGGTTCAGGTGTTTGTAGAGCTGGAGACTTTTGGGTTCACGGACGTTGGGGTTGAACTGGTACGGCCGGTCGTATCCGGGTCCTAGAGAGATGCTGTCGTAGGACACGTCGTCAAGGAAACCTGACTCTGTGGAAGAGAGGACAAAATATTTGGTTGCCATAGAGATGTCAAATGAGTTCTGCATTGAAAAGGCAAAAATATGAGTTAACCCTTTGTTGGTCAGCTCAACCATTTGGTAGAGGTAACTTTGAACCCTGGTATCTAATCTAAATTTAAATCCTTTGACACCAAACCTCTTGGACAGTCTCCCCCTTTTGTAAGAAGCATGTATGCACAAAAACACCACTGGGTGGCACTGTTAATGATATATTCAGGTCATGCTAGTAAGGAACCACCAAACTTGTAGGCAATTTAAATTTTTTTGCATTTTTTAAACTTTTACAGTCTATTGAAAAGTGAACCCTGACCTGAGATGCCCTGCAGGTCTTTGAGGGTGACCAGGTTGGAGCAGACGTGTTGCTGCCTGTAGATGGACTCTGACAGCAGGAAGTGCAGGTTGTGCAGGGGCATGGTGGACACCAGGGGCAGCATACCATCCTGATGGGGGATCTGGACCGAGATGTGGATCCTGATCCGGGACAGAGACAAATGTTTAACCCATAAAGACCCAGTCCTACTTTTGCACTGGGAACGTGGGAACTTTTGTAAGTTCAAACATTATTATTATTATTATTATTTATGTATTTATTTCTTGCTATTTATAATCTTTCTTAAATGATTTATTGCCATTTACCCTAATATTATACTGCGTATTTTATATTTCTGAGTGATATTAATATTTAACTCACTGATGATGTAGATGTTCATGAAAAATCTGATTAAAGTTGAAAGTTATTATATCAAAAACAGAGAAACCTGAAGTAAAAGTAACATTTAAAGCAAAATCTATCATTAACTGAACATAAAATAAGTGTGTCCCTCAACTGTCATTAATCCAGCTTCACCATGATTCATTTACGTCTAAAATGAATTTCTGGATCTTGAAAACCTATGGAGTTAGTCGCTGGTAACAACATTTTGCCATGAAATGAAAGTTTATAAAGCTTCAGGAGGTAGAGAAAAGATAAATGAGCAAGTGAGCATTAAGTTCCCTTTCACCTTCACAGTCCACCCTGCACCCGACCGTCTACAATAATATACATTACATAGATTAAATATCTTAGTTAAAATGGGGTCAGAGGTGAAAAAGTTTGAAAACTACTGAGTTAAATAAACACTTTATGAAAGTGAATAATTTTGGTTTTTATATAAATAACCCACACAGAGGACTTTATTAAAGCGGGTTCAAGGCGGCCGTTCCTCACCGGTTCGGATGCTCCTTGTGTTTGACGTCCAGGTATTTGAGTGTAGCGATGAAGGACTGAGCCTGGAAGCCCCTGGCGGTTCCCGTGGTAACAGGCGTGTGACAGATGGAGCCATCGGTGCCAATGGTGGCGATGTTGCTCCTCAGCGGCGTCCCAAGGTGACCCGACTTGTCCCGGGCCTGGGCTACGCATCGGACATGGAAGCGACGGCTAAAGTAGATGCTATCTAAGACCTGGAGAGGAAACGGTTGAAGAAGAGGAGGATGGTCTTCATCCAAAACACAGGTTGTCAAACATAAGGCCCGTGGGCCAAATCCGACCCGCCAAAGGGTTCAATCAGGCCCATAGGATGAATAACAATGAAGGTATTAACGGTGTAAAAATGATATTAAAGTTCTACATACAGAATAATTAGATCTCAGTTGGGTCAGAGCAGTAAAATATGATCATAATTATCTATAAATAATGAAAACTGCAGATTTTAATGGAAATAAAGTCAAATTACATGAACAGTTTTATATTAACAAACCGTCCTTTTCCAAAAACCTGAATAAATACCTGAACAAATATGAACCAGCTGAAATATCTGAAGAGAAATAAGTGTAATTTTGCAAATATTGTGCCTGTTATTAAATGTTTAGTGTATTTGGAATGGAAAAGTAAGTTGTTCTGCACATGTGCAAATGGCAAACTGATAGACTGAGGCAGAAAATGATTAAAATTGCACTTGTTTTTCTTAAGACATGTCAAACTGTTGATGTTATTCATATTTTGAGGGAAACATAGATGAAAACATTATCAGAATGTAAACTTACTCCTTTATTTTACTGGTCTTATCCTTTTCAGATCATATTGAGCTGAATGTGGAACTTCGACACCCCTGATCCAAAATAACCAAAACTATGTCTAAAAATGATTCATACATGTTTCTGTTGTTGTCGCTCATTGGTAAACTGTCTGAAACTCACCATGTGGTTGACGCTGGTGTACGGCGTCGTGTCTGTCACCGTCTCGAATGGCGAGCGGGCTCCGCTGGTGTCAGTGGGTGCCGCCACTTCCCAGGAGAAGTGGACCTGGGTCTGGTTGATGCCCGCCTCCTCGCAGCGCTCCTTCATCAGGGGGTATTTGGGGTAGTGGGGGTCACAGGGGGTGACGCAGACCAGAGGGTACCCTGGAGATGGTGTCTTCTTACTGCCCTCCTTGGTCACCTCCTGGACGTGGTCGTAGTCAGCGAGAGAGACCACCTACAGAGGGGGGCGCAGGTTTTAACTGAGGCCAAAGGTCGCTCAGGGTGAATAATGTGAAAGTCAAAAACATACAAACAGATTCAGGTTGAAGACTTCAGGAAAACACAACAGAATAAGTGGTGTCAGGCACAACAAACCTAGCTACTTGCAAATAATTTAGCTTTTAACGGACATCTATGGTACTATGAACTTGAACTTTTAAGGTCACTCAAGGTCAAAGGTCATGACGTTAGTTTGGAGCCTACATTTAGTTTCCTATCTGTCAACAATAGTAACTGAGTTTTAATCACCACTCTGTTTGGAGTTACAACTATTTAAAATCATGGGACCCTGATTTTGACATTTCAAGGTCACTCAAGGTCAAAGGTCATGACACTATTTTGAAGCCATGTTTCCTATCTGTCAATAATAGTAATTATGTCTCTTTCTCTTTCTCTATCTATTGGTTATAGTTAATTTTAGTTTTTTAGGTATTGACCATGTGACCCCTGTCCTCTTGGGTCAAAATCTACACACACATGATGCAGAATTGAAAAAAAAAACCCCAGCATTTTGTTGCACACTGGAAGTCTCTCCGATGAATAGTGCAAAAGATAGTATCCAAAATTAATTTTGTACTTTTATTGTTTGACCTTTGACCTGGAGTCTTTAAATTTATTCTTCAAGGTTCTGATGTCAATACACATCAACAGTCAGAACAAATATAAGCCATATTTAAAACTGAGTATACAGGAATGAAAAGGAAATTCCTGATTTGTTTATGTGTGATGTATCTTTGTGTGTTTTTAACAAATGTTTTTAAACACATATCTACATCTGCATATGCTTTTAATACCCCCCCACGGTTTTTTTTGTGTAAAATATCCACAACTCATTAAGCTTCCTATAAATATGTTTATAACTCAAGCAAAAAGAAGCTATATGTAAAACTGAATGAAAAGGAATGAAAAGGAATGAAAAGGAAATTCCTCATTTACTCTATCTCTGATCATTGTGTAAACACATGTTTAGTAACTCTGACATTTGACCGACATTCACCAAAATTTAATGCCATTTATTGTGAACCACCTTGTACACTGTAGATTTTGCAGTGTTAATTTGGAGACAATGGGACCAAATACACTCTAGAAGAAGTTAAATAAACTCTCTAAGTGTTGATTTAACACTGCAAAATTTACTGTGTACTTTTCAAAAGTTTCCATTACCATGTACCCTTTGCCTTCGTTCCAGGTGGGCAAGATAAAAATGGTTTTATATAATTAAGGTTTTATATAATTTGAAAAGATGAATAACTGTAAATTTACACGTATTAATAACATTAATGGATCAACAGATATGAAACAGTTTAGATCAGTGGATGGTTTTGGTGGCCTGCAGCCGTTCAGGTCTTTGTGGGTTATGTATAGTAATACATATATGTTAAATAAAATAAAATATATATAAACTTCTATGGAGTGAAATGCCAAAGACAGATGGAAGAGTGAGTTCAATGTTGGTTTTCTTACAACTGGTGGTGCAGGCAGAATAAGGCTGCCCGCTGCCTCCTGGTCCAGAATGGTCACTGTTGCCATGGTGATCTCTCCTAACACCGCCTCCACAGGGTCATCAGGGCCGAGGACCAATGAGAAGGACTCGTGCCACTCCCTGTCCTCGTTGGACAGAATCTCTACCTTGAACAGGATGTGGTCCATCCCTGCAGAACACACGCTTTCAGTTGATATGTGTGTGCGTGTGTGTGTGCGTGTGTGTGTATGTGTGTGTGTGTGTGTGGTTTTTTTCTGGATTTCATTTGACGTTATTGACACTGACCAGGGGTAAATTTCAGGACTCTGCTATTGGGGTTGTAGTCGACCCCAGACTGGGCCGATCCGTCTCGAGTGCTGCAGCGGATCTTGGAAGTCCGGTCCAGATCTCCGCGGCGGATCACCTTGATGTTCAGGACTTCAATGCCATCAGGACCCGGAGGTTCTCTGACCTGGTACGACGCCTGCACGAACTCGATGGTGGGAGCTAGAGAGGAAGGAGAAACACAGATTAAGTACCAGAACGCTGCCCCCTGGTGGATACGGACCAGATGTATTCACCAGAGACTTTCTATAAAGATCTAACTTAACACTCGTACTTCTGATATTCTATTCTTCGACTGTTTTTCAGCATCATAGTTTTTAGTTTAGTTTAGTTTGAATAAGCAAAAAAACATAATAATCCTACTTAGTCCTTGCAAATGAAACAAGAAAACAAACAAGAAACCCAAACATACATAAAAACTAAATATGACTTAATTTGCATATTTGAAAAGGAGTGGGAGGAAGTAAACCTTATTTATCAATTCAATTCCTATCAACATAATATATGAAAAATCCAGTCCTTTGGATCGGTTCTTCACATGCACATGCACATGCACATCTACAATAGAGGTAAGATACTGAGCCCAAGCCGGGCCCAGGCAAAAATGTCAATCATTACATTCGGGGCGGGCCGGGCTTCTTTCTCACTGACTTAAAAAAAAAAATACACACACACACACACACACACACACACACACACACACACATATATATATATATATATATATATATATATATATATATATATATATATATATATATATATATATATATATATATATATATATATATATATATATATATATATAAATATGTTTATAAAAATGTATACTAAAACAATGTGTGGATACTAAACTAAGGAATATTTAGACCGTCGTCAGCAAAAAAACAGAAGTCTCCTCATCACACCACGTACTGAACTAAACTCTTGCAATGACAATTCAAAGAACTCCTTCCTGTCTCTGTCTATTATCCACCCGTCATTGTTCTTCTTTGTCTTTCTACCTCTCTCTCTTAAAGTGTACGTTCTTCAGGACGTACTGCTGCTGTGGTTTATGGCCCAATTTTCTACCAATCAAAATGACGGACGGCCTTAATTTTTTCCCGCCAACTCTTAAAAAAATCCATCAATGATGGAAAATTGTCGATTAATGGAACCTCTGCAGACACAGAAATATAAAAGATGTAAATATACACAGTCTTGTTTAACTTAGATTTTGTTATCATAAATCACCTCCTCCTCCTCACAAATAAAATATGAAATTTCGTGTTTGCTTCAGGCTCGGGCCTGCAAATCAAGTTAATTGGTCGGTTTAATACCCGTGGGCCTGGGGCAGGTTGGGTTTTTTAGGCCTGATCTTAGCTCTAATATATACTGACATATGGAGAAAGTAAAAAATAAATAAATACTGTACATACATCCTTGAAGGCAAAACAAAATGAATACACAATAAAACAAACAGTGAGACAAAGTGAACAGCAATCAAATTAAACATAAACAAACCGACACATACACACCAACAAAATAAATTAATTAAATAATAGTCATAATATTATTAATAATAATAAAATAATAATAGCAATAATATTCATAAAAATAATAAAGAAACTTCCAAAAACAAGAACAAACAGTCTCATGTGTTCATACTTAAACACCTGCTTATTGATCTAATTTCTATATTTTTACCATTGTTTTCATATTTTGGACCATTTCCATAAATACATTTAAAAAACATGTTCGAACCACTTAAATCTGTGTAGTTATAAGAATATTAGACACTAAACATTCTCCTCAACAGCTACTATAACAACACGTGCATTTCACTGTATTTTCATGTAAACAAACACATAAAATCTGACCATAAACTTAAACTAAAAACATAAAAACCTGTCAGATTTCATACCATCTTCATCATTGGTGATGGTGATGGTGACGATGTCGCTGACGCCCACCATGGCGCCGCTCCAGTGGTCGCCCAGCGGTGTCCCAAGATGCACCTGGAACTCCTCCTCAGGCTCGAATACAGAGTCGTCATGAACGTGAACTGTGCAGTTTTTGACCTGGAGACGAATTCACCAGAACATTTAGACAAAGTTTCTGAGATGACAAATAAAACTGTAGTGTTTTTGGTTCTCATCCATAAAATTGAATTTACTTCAGAATGAGAACATTTGTTTTGTTTCTCAGATTTTTTTTCATCTGATTTCATTTCACTTTCACTCAGATCCAGTTGGTGAATCACTTTCTTTAGTTTAGAATTTCAGTTTTGCTTTATTATTTGAATATGGATATTAATATTATAAAACAGATTTCATGTTCACCCATGTTCTAAAAAAAATGTAATGGAAAAAAAATGAACAGTAAAGTTATTTCCCCCATAATTATTTACTTTTTTAATTATTAATTTGGACTGTTTGTATTTTTTCTAAAGCCTCCTTTTGATATATATATATATATATATATATATATATATATATATATATATATATATATATATATATATATATATATGCTTCTATATTTATGTGTTTTTATGTTTATTTATTTGTTACACTGAACCTATTTCATTATAACTTTGGGTACAATGACAATGAAGCCTATTCTATTCTATTCTATTCTATATATTTTTTTACATTTTCTGCTGACTTCTTGTTATTTTGTTAGTTTTTGTTAACATTAGAGGGGGAATATATAATAATAATAATGAATATATATATGAAAAATAACAGGAGATTTACCTACTTACTTTTCATGTCATCTAGCAATAATACATTTTAAAAAATCGTCGCATTTGTGATTTAATAGAAAAACTAACATTACACACTTCTGTTTGGTCAACATTTAGTAAATATCTATAACGTTTGGTGCATGTATCCAATGGAAAAGTGAGCAGTTGCAGTTTGGCTTCAGATAAAAATGCAGTGAAACTATAACAAACACTGTGTACATATTACTTCTAGTTGTGATGTATTTGTCACTGTATTTTTTGGGTTTTCTATCCGTTTGGTACTGAAGTTAAAGTGAGCAGAATCTGGACCTTTTCTCCTTTTAAGAAAATGATGCGTGACTCGTCAGCGTTCCTCCGCTCCTCGAAGTCGTCCATCACCATGGCCGACATGGTCCGGGTAAAACAACGCACGGACGATTTGAAGGACAAGTCTCCCGTGCGGATGACGGGGATGTGGAGGACGCCTTCTTTTTCCTTCACCGTGTAGACCGTCTTCTCAAACTGCATGCTGGGAACTGGGGGATGATGAAGGCAGTGGTATTTTATTGTCTTTTTTTTTTGCTAATTGTAGTAGTTTATTCAGTTGTTAATTTCTTTAAAAACTTAATCCATTGTTCCATATACATGTACAGTGCCACTGAAAGGGTTTAGGCTAAAGTAAAATGTTTTATTGCCAAACAATATTTTACATTTAATATCATATTTCCACCAAAAAACAAGCAAACAAACACATTTCAATGTAATAGAAGACAATAAATATTTAATTTAATTCAGATAATTCCTTCTTTTCTCAACTACCAATACTGATCCTAGTCATTTAAGCAAATATGTTTTTTTTTAGTTCATCCTGAGTTTTATATTTTTGAATAATAGTGAATTTGTACATCTTTTTAAAAGTGGACATTGTTTTAAAACATCTTCCAGGCCATTCCACAGATAAACTCTAACAGATATACATTTGCTTGTCAGGCCTATTGAGTCTGCAGTGATCGCAAAGGGGACGAAATATGCCAGGGACGCGGTCGCCAGGGACGACACACACCACTCACACACACATTCATGGTAGCGAGCTGTTTCCGAGCATGTGCACGTCACACACACACACACCGCAGATTTGCTCCTGCTGAGAATGAATGGGAGTCTATGGACCACGGCCACTCAGGGTCAGATGTTAAGTGGATGTTCTGTCCAATCAGAACCCTCTCTACCTCCAGCTCTTAAAATCCAATTAACTAGAGTGGAATACACCTGTTTCCAATGTAAACCTTTAGTCAAAATGAATATGTCCATGTAAACAGAAAGGAAATAGTAATAATTCTGAATAAACCAAACGCCTCATAAATATGTGATGATGTTGCACGTACTGTCCTGGAAGGTGTCGGTGATGACCACGTTGGCTTCGTATGGTTCCTGGAGGACGGCGCCCTGAGGAGAACTGAGGAAAACCACGAACGACTCGGGTCCTTCTATGGATGGATTCTGGATGTCATCCATGATGGTGAGACTGCACGTCTGCAAAAATGACACCAAGGATGGAAGTGACTTTTCATTTTATTACATTAACACCTGATGTGTCTGCGTTGAAACAAACCAAAAACAAAATCGATACGGACAGAAATGAGGTAAAACAACCAAAACATCTCTGAGGCATTTTGGAAGCAAAGATCATTTAATTCAGTGGTTCTCAGTCTTTTTAAAGTAGAGTTAGTGCTCCTTTTTGTACCTCTACAATTTGCTTCAGCATTTTTTACATACAAATGCATTTCAAACCAGGTACAATGATAAGCATAACCATAAGTTCCCAAACAGAAAAGTAGAAAATGAGTAAATACATAGATACACAACATATGTGCCAAACTAAACGAGACAAAACTATCCATCCATCCATCCATCCATCCATCCATCCATCCATCCATCCATCCATCCATCCATCCATCCATCCATCTTTATATTTCTGCATTAATTTTCATGTATTTTGTATTCAGTCATGGTGACTTATTTAATGTAAGTTTCCAGGTACCCCTGGGAATATGAGTAACCCACTTTGGGAACCCCAGATTTTTTTATGCATTTAATTTTGTAATTATCTATTTATTTGGAAAAGCAAATATTCATCACATACATTAACAAGTGTTGCCAGATACAACAAGCACCGCCTCTCACAAACATTTTACCCAATTTGTCCTATCTCTTATTGTGAAAGCCCATTTTTGGTGAGCTTGACCTTTGACCTACATTCACCAAAATTTTATTTTCAGGACCACCTCACACTTTTCCTGAAAGATGTCATGGATATTAGTCCAGTAGTTTTTGTGTAAAGTTGCTAACAACCAGACATACAAATGAACAAACAAAAAACGGACCAAAAACAATCCCCTCCCCCCTTTTTTTGGGTGTATGTGGGGGGGGTAATAATCGCCTTCCCTCCTCACCTCCTCGGTTCTTCCGGGCTTAAACTCCACTTTCTTAGAGCTGGGGATGTAGTCGACCCCTGGGCTGGCTGAGGGGGGGTCTGACGGCCGGGTGGCGCACCACACCGAGGTCAGCGAGGACAGATCGCTTCCATGACGCAACACTGGGATTTCTATGGTACCTGGAAAAACAACCATTGAACAGGTGCGGTTTAATGGAATGATGAGAACAGATGAATGAACACTGCTCTACAATTTTTTAGAAAGTATCTGCTGCAGACATTAAATGTGCTAAATCTTACATACTTTAATAAGATGAATGACAAAACAAATGACTTCAGTGCTTTTTCATTTGGGCTGTATGATACTGAGTACAACATTCAGTGGTGGATCTAGATGGCTATTTTTAGATGGGCCTAAGGGGGGGGGGGGGTTATACGACACGTATAACAACAACATAATAGCATTTCCGGAATTAAAACTGATTTTTTTGTATTATTTTTTTTAAATCAACACAAATAATTAAATATACATAGTTTATTTCCATTAACATTTACAAATAAATAACTATATTAAAGATGTTGATCAACATTTCAGGTTGATGAGGCAATGAAAATCGATCTAGAATTCTGTTTCTGAGCTTGTGATTGGGTGGGAAAAGCTGTCAATCAGGGTAAGCCCCGCCCACCCAGGTCCGCCCGTAGATCCGCCCCTGACAACATTACAATAACGATAATATTGAGACATTTCATCTACTTAGAAAAATGTTTCTTAATATTAAAATTAATTGCATCAGAATCAAAATGGCTTAATATTATCAATATTATTATATATTAATAAATATTGTGTCATTTTATTCACATATAACGATGTGTAAATGACACGGATGGAACTAAAGTGCTAGAGAATAAGCTTTAATTAAACACTATTCCATTGTTTTCCTGGTTTGGTAAATATTGAAATAGTAATAAAATCTTTAATTATAAGTGTTCAGGCTTTGTCCATTCTGATCTGAAAATATTCACATCTTCCAACATTAATGACATGTCATCTTATTCTCAAGCAGCAGCAGGGAGAATATTTGGTTTGTTTCTTCCTTTTCTACTTTGAATGGACAATTATATTTGGAAATCTAACTCCTGAATCAATAGTGAGACGGTCCCAACAGAGAATTCACATGTTGAGGAGGATCAACTCCTTTGGCGTCTCCAAACCTATTCTGTGTTCCGTGAACCTGTCCTACATTGAGAGCCTCCTGACTTTTTCTTTTATCTGCTGCTTCAACAGGTTGACAGTGAAGGATAGGAAGTGTCTAAATAAAATTGTTGTCTGCTCCAAAATTATAGGCGTACAAATGACAGACCTAAACTCTCTCAGATGTGTTTTTAAAAAAGCAAAAGGCATTATCAACCAGGAATATGTTCTTAATAAAGAATTTGTATTAATACCAGCAGGAAGGCAGTACAAGCAGCCTCTTGGGAAGACCAACAATATTTAAGATCATTTATTCCTTCTGCTGTTCGCCTCCTAAATGCACAGATTTGAGTGGGGAATTTGAATATTGTTTAAAGTTTCTGTTTTATCTATTTATTTATTATTATGACACACCGGTGCATGTCTATGTTGTATGTTTCTTTTTTGTTTCTTTTTTCTATGTAGAAACAGAATTGCCCTTCAGGGATAAATACAGTTTTCTCTATTGTATTGTATTGTATTGTATTGTATTGTATTGTATTGTATTGTATTGTATTGCATTGCATTGTATTGTATTGTATGGTATTTTATTGCATTGTATTGTATTGTATTGTATTGTATTGTATTGCATTGTATTGCATTGTATTGTATTGCATTGTATTTTATTGCATTGTATTGCATTGTATTGTATTGCATTGTATTGCATTGTATTGTATTGTATTGTATTGCATTGTATTGTATTGTATTGTATTGTATTGTATTGCATTGCATTGTATTGTATTGTATTGTATTGTATTGTATTGTATTGTATTGTATTGTATTGTATTCCTGTGTGAGTATATTTTAGTTTGGCTTGTTGTTGTATATCACTTGCTGTGAGTGCACTTTCATTTAAATGTACTTTTCGTTGGAACTTCTCTTTGAGTTTCCCTTTTACTTTCTTACTTTCTTAGGGACATTTTCTCTGTTTTAGTACATTTCTAATTGCTTTGGCAAAATAGTTATCATTTCTTCCTTTACTGATTATCATTGGTCCCTCTCCCATCCTTTGGGAACAGAATAATATGATTCAAAATAAATCATGAATAATAATGTTTTTTTCCCTCATTAAGTCTATTTAAAGCCTCTGAAAGTTGAATTTAAGGCCTTAATTTTCATCAAATCTATTTAATGACTTTTAATGCTTTTTAATGACCTGTGGAAATCCTGTGTAAATAAAAAATAACTAGTGATACTGAGCCTTAAAGGACATTTTTATGTTTCCAAACAGAAAGATTAAATCTCCCAGAAGTGTAAACCTTGCAGTTATTATTCAAAGATTGTTTGTGCTGAACATCTGATGATGCATTTATTGAAAAAATAAATAAAAAAGAAGAATGAATATGTCTGAGAATAAAGAGAAAGAAGAGATTAGAGTAGATTAGAGGAGCTGGAGGGAGAAGGATGATATTAATGTTATCTACTAGAGAGTGTTATGAAGGAAATTGAATTTAATGTTAAACAGCTTTTACTCAAGTTCATTATGAGCACATGAACAGAAACACACATCCGGTTACTTCCTATAATGAATCGGAGAATGCTGGCTTTAAAGTGTATGTTTGTCATTTCTAGTCCAAATATCTCATAAGACAGAATCACCTAAAGTGGAACTTTTGAGTTTTTAAGAGCTGATTTATAGACAATTGATCTGGACTAATATGATTAGAAAAAAAAAAGATAATTTTCAGGTGTTCCATTAGCAGACTTGTTTGACTTGAAATAAATATATAGATGTCAGAGACAACAGACCAAAGCCAAGGCATGATTTTTCATTCACATGTCACGTTATCGAGCCATAGGTGTTGACCCATCTGATGTCTGAAGGTGAGATGAGGTGAATGAAAAAACAAAACAAAACGCGAGACTAGAAGAAAAATACACTTGGTCAGATTTGGATTCATTTCCAGTGCAGTGAGATATAACAACTGATTTATAAACAAGAAATAGATCTGGAAAATCTGATTTCCAGATTTTGAAATTTTCCCAGATCCTTCTTTTTTTTTTTTTTGCTTAATTCAAGATTTTATTCTTTAATTCAAGATTATTTATTTATTTAGCTTAGTTCAAGATATTTTTTTAAAGATATTTTTTTTGCTTAATCAGCTTAATCTGGAAAAATAAAATCTATTTATTTTCATTTGGATTGAGAGTGCTCTTTTTCTATTTGTTCCTCATAACAAAAAATGTGCATATTTTTTAAAAACGTCTAATGTTACATAATGACTTTCTCATAATTCTAGGAACTTTTCACATTTTTCTGAGAAACTAACTCATAATTAAATAAGTCAAAGTGTTTTTTCCTCATAATTCATGTGATATTTGTGTGTTTATGGTCTAAACTACCAGATCCTGATATAAATGTGCAGTGTGAGCTCCTACCAGCGTCTTCGCTGAAGGTGAAGGTGGCGTTTCCCAGGGAAACCGTGGAGGCATCGTTGGGGCCGTCGATGATCACTTTGGCCACCTTGACGTCTCCCACACGGGCGTTGTCCGAGGCGTCTGACAGCACCAGCTCGAACTCCTCCGACAGCTCGTACTCGCTGTCGTCGATGAGCTTGACGTCGCACGTGGACATGGAGACGCCGGGGCCGAAAACCAGCCGGTTGTCACGACTCATTCCACGAGTCTTATAGTCAGAACCAGACTCCAGAGCATGGAGGCTGCTGCCCTGAGCAGACTTAGACACAGTGTAACACAGCGCTGACACTGTACTGGAGGAGTCACCTGAGGGAGGAAGAGGAGGAGGAAGAGGAGACGATAGAGTAAGAGAGGCAGGAGGGGGAGAAGAGGGTGGGAAAGGGAGGAAGAAGAGAAGGAAGAAAAGGAGCAGGAGGAAGAGGAGAAGGAGTTGAGAGAAGAGGAGAAAAAGAATGAATGAGCTACAGCCTGGGTCCATGCTCACACCTCCTGTTCCTCCTGTTCCTCCTGTTCCTCCTGTTCCTCCTGTTCCTCACATCCTTCTACTGTGGTGTTAACCTGCTGTAAATGTTCTCCTCGTCTCCTTTAAACCCAGATGACCCTCCCCCAGGCTGAACTCCTACCTTTCCTCTCCACGGGGGCATGAATGAAGCCTGTGCTCTCGTTGACGTGGTACAACTTCTTGTCGAACTGCAGCATGGGTTCGTCCTCAGTGTCGTTGACGTTTACGACGGCGCGTGTGTTGGCGCCCAGCAGCGCGTACACAGGCATGCTCAGTTCCACGTGGAAGTTCTCCACGCCTTCGAACACCTTGTCGTCGTTGATGATGATGGTGCACACCTTGGTGTCCTCACGCTCGTCGAACTGAACCTATGATGGGACGGATGGTGTCGTCATGGAGATGTTAGCTGGAGACGATGGTTATAACAGAGACAAAGGGAAGAGTGGAGGCCTGGTGTTTTGGCACTGGTACCTGTCCGGCGTACTCCACGTAGTCCTGTTGTCCTGGACGTGAGCCCACGCTGCTGCTGGACGTGGCTGAGCCCTGTTCCGTTCGGCACAGGACGATGGCGTACTGGTTCAGGTTACCTGTTCTCTTCACCGTCACCGCCACCGTACCGGCCTTCTCACTCACATTGTAGCTGTGAAAACAACAGAAGAACAATGTGTGACAAGTGGTGCGAGGCACAACAAACCCTGGCTCTCACACACGTTAACTCTTAATGGACATCTCTCTCTCTCAAAACATGAGAATATGGGTGTGATCGTTCAAGGTCAATCAAGGTCAAAGGTCACAATGCCATTTTAGAGCCTATATGTAGTTTTCTCTCTGTCAACAAAACTGAGTACTTATTGTTATGTACGCTGCCCCCCTCTCCCTCTCCTGGTCCAGGTGATTCCATTCTGAGCCTGATTGAAGGTTCCATGTAAAGGGGGCAGTGATCCTTCAGTCTCTGTCACTGGGCCTGATCACGTCACGTTTTGACATCATACGATGACATATCAAGCCTTGACAGAGGTCTGCTCTCTCTGACTGCCTTGTTCAGGTTTATTTTTTCTCATGTCAAGTCAGCTGGTGCCCCCCAGGGGAAGCCCGCCCCACTATTTGAAATTGATCTATACCTATATATAGGGCAGAGTCCTGCACGGTTCTGATTTTGACATACCGCAACCGCCCGTACCCGTCATGTTCCAACCCGTATCCGACCCGTTTTCCGACGAAAAAAAAAAGAAAAATCCACACCCGAACTGGCCCGCTATAAATGAACCCGATATCCGACCCGAACCCAGAAGAAAATGTCAGATAGCCAAACTTAAATACAAACATTTATTGCCACGAATATACTGAACAGTGACATAGCCAAGGCAGAGCCAAATAAAAATGTTGTTAAACAGTAGCAGACAAAAAATAAACTCAAAAAATCAAAAAATAGTTTTATCCGTGAGCTCACACACACACACACACACACACACACACACACACATGCTTGAAAAACGCATCAAGAAGGAAGCCGACAGGAGGCAGCTATACAAGTCCAAACTAAAGAACAGTTTTTAGCCTGTGAACCTCAAATTAGACCCGCGATCACCCACGTCCGAACCGAACCGAACCCGTATCCGACACAGCACAACATTTTTCACCCGTTTCGTGAAAATCTGCGGTTCACCCACGGGTCACCCACGGGTACCCGAACCCGTGCAGGACTCTGATATAGGGCGGCTCTGGCTCAGTTGGTAGAGCGGGTCGTCCAATGACTGAAGGGTCGGCGGTTCGAGTTCCTGTCCACATGTCGAAGTGTCCTTGGGCAAGACACTGAACCCTGACTTAGTCTCCCAGTAGGACTGACAGAACCGTAGAAACCTACTGGGTGAATGTGAGGCTAATGTAAAGTACTTTGAACACCATGAAGGTGGAAAAGAACTATATACTGTAAGTGCAGTGCATTTATACCAACCTCTTATGCTCAAAGCTGATGAGGGACCACTGGATGTGGAAGACGTTATCACTGACCACGTTAGGTTTACTGTCTTTGACCAGGAACTTGAAGGTGTCCATGGTCTCCTGGATGTTCTCCTGATGTAGAACGTAGCGGATCAGACCCAGGTTTATATCAGCTGAGGAAACATAAACAAAAACCCATCAGTTCACTCAAAAGTAACTGAATATTAGTACTGTGTTACTGTGGACTTCAGTATATATTATGTATTTCTTTTAAACTGTTGCTTCTTACATTTAAACATAAATATCAGTACTTGTTTTTATTCTTTTAAGGAGATTTTTAAATTATTTTTATTTTGCAACATAAAACTGTACTAAAAGACTGAATTCAATCTATATACCATATGATAGAGCAGTACAAATAATAGATTCAACAGGTACACTGGGAAATAAATAAATACAAATAAAAAAAACCCATTAATGTAAGATATTTTTTGCTTGAATTAAGCAAAACATATCTGCCAATGGAACAAGTGAAATGATCTTAGTAAGCTTTATTAAAATCAGATTTTCCAGATCTATTGTCTATAAATCATTCTTATATATCACTGAAAAGTTCCTCTTTAGATGATATAATGAGCAAAAACATGAAAATGTGGACAAAGACTAAAGTTAAAATGCTAAACCAGCAGAGAAGGTTAGAAGGTGTTCATAAGAAGGCACTGATCACCTTCTAAACATCTAAAACTTTCAGCGAATTGTTGAGTTACAACCACGAGTAAACATCGATAAAGAAAAGAAAACAACAAAAAAACATGTTTTTTTTCAAGTCTTCAAGCTGACGGCGGAAAATGTGAGTAAATGTTTACAGCCCACGTGATGTTGACAGTTCGACAAAGTTCCTCAGATGCTTCTGCTCCGAGGGTTAGAGTTTATTTTCATTATTGGGTATTTGTTATGGTGAGGTTAAAGATGTTCCTGTGCTGCGGTAGCTCATCAAAGCCAGTGTCTTCAGCCCAGAGCGCAGATTCTGTACAATGAATGCTGATCTGCCACTGCTGCTGCGGGTGCAGATAAACAAACACACCAGGAAATGCAGACGAGTCAGGCTCAAACTGCTGGAAATGAAACAATACGTGATGACAACGATGATGACAGATCAGTGGATGTCATATTCATAATGTGGTACAGACTTGGCCTTCTGTTTGCTCTTCTTTCATACATTTTTAGATCATTTCCATCATTTAAGTATAAATATGTTTACTTGCCCTTCTCAGAAGACAAGAAAATACTTTATTTGTCCCTCCATGGGGACATTTTACCACATTAATACTGAATATTTCAATGCAGAAACAAAACATGATGCTCCTTTAATAACTGTTGATCTATATAAATATTAACAAGTGGTTCCAGGCACAACAAACCCCGCCCCTCACGTGTATTGTAGCTTATTTTGGTATTGATACAGCTGATGTCAGCATAGACATAGACATCACAGGCAAGAATTTCCCAATATAAGTAAATGACAATAATTTTTTTTAAACATAAATTTTCTTTTACTTTGACCTACTTTTCCCAAAATATAATGAGATCTATTCAGAGTCATTGGCAATCTATAAACCTAAGTTCATATGAATTCAACCAATAGTTTTGCTGCTACTGTAGTAGGTTAGAAATGCTATATGTATAGTTGAAAGAGAAATTCCCCTTATTATTATTAAATATCTAAACTCATTTAACTTGAATTCCACATATTTGCCATTAGGTCAATAGATAGTGCTGTAATGTCACTGTGGATCCACTAGGAAGATGTGTTCTGCTCATGCACAGTTAAGTATTAAATGAGTAATGACTGGAACAAGAAGCTAACTTTTTTTATCGTGCCTCTTATTGATGTACATGTAACTTCAGCTTTACTGAATGTCTAATGTTAGTGCTTCATGACATGTTTGGTAGTGTTTTTAATAAGGTTTTGAGATGTATCTTGAGAACAGTGAGGTTAATTTGTCCGTATGCCTGGGCTGCGACCATCATTTTGTCCAATTACACCTGTCAGTTTGTGTTGGTGTAAGTGTAAGTTACACATGGTAACTTAAGGTAACATAAGAAAGTGTTTTGTAAACATTGTGCATGACTTAAAACCAGTTAGCTCTGAATAAAGGAGTCACCATATTCAGGTTAGTTTCACTGGGAACCGTCATTTTATCCTAAAGTTAAATACAAGTTTAAGACAGTGTTAGAGAAAAGTTTTGTAATCATCGTATCTGTGGAAATGTCTCTGAGACGGTAAGGGAAGATCAGTTTTTCCTTAAAATGTCAAAAATGAAATGGTCAAATGTGTACGATTGTGTTCACATTTCATTGACTGCAAATGTATTTGAACACAATCATCTCTTAGATGAGTTTGTTCAGAATCAGCAGATGTTGTTCACTTCTCATACATTCCCATCATGCCTTTGTCTTCAATGCATTTTCCTGTTGAATCTCAGTGTCCATGCAGTTCAATGGAGCTGGATCATGAAGTTGTTTCATTGTTTCAAAACTTGGATAAACGCCATGGTTTTGACTTGTCCCCAGATGCTCAAGGTCTCTGGGGTTGAATAAGTTTTGGGCAGGGTGTCAACTGGCCTGGACGCTGAGCTTCTGCATGATGACTGGATCTTGTCTTGATTGACAGTTATTTTGTTTTTTTACCATCACTTGACAGCGCAGCGGCACCAAAATCAAAATGTCTAACCTAAACTGTGGCCAGATTTTGTGGATATTTGTATGGCAAAGGATCAGGGCCACTGAAAAACCAAACCCTCCAATATAAATAAAAAACAAAACAAAACAAAAATAAATAAATATAATTATTAGTATTATCCGGAAAAAAGTCAGAGTAATAATCTTGCATCATATTGTCCCAAAAAAGCCACATATTAAATGTGACATGAAACCGACCAGTAGTTTCATATGAGAAGATATTTGAATAGATTTCTAACGCAGACCCTTATTAATATAAACAGTTACATTGGAACGTGTATATGCTTGGGACTTTTCATATATTTCTGTAGTCGATTGTGTTTCTGTAAAGTCTTGTGAGACGACTTTGTTGTGATTTGGGGCTTTATAAATAAAATTGGAATGTGTATATGAGTGTAATGATTAAAGGACCTCTGTTACCTTGTGTGAAAGTGGTGACGGGGTTTCCAGGTTTGAGTTTGCTCTCCAGGAAGCCGTGCTTTGGTTCAGCGGTGACTTCATAGACAAGCTGTCCATCGTCGGTATCTGGATCCATGGTCAGCAGCTCCTTCTTGCTGATCAGATTCGTCGCCTGAAAGACATTTAAACATGGACATACTGGAATATGCATTGATCTCAAGCAATGTTGACTCCCCCTATGTGGGGTTAAAAGATATATTTAATAAATAAATAAATAAATAAATGAATAAAATAAGTGAATGAATAGAAAAATAAAATAAAATAAATAAAATAAAAAAATAAGAACAAAATGCAGACAAATTAGAAAAAGGAAAAAAAGGAAGAAAAAGGAAAGGGAAAAGAAGAAGAAGGAAGGGAAGAAAAAAAAAGAAAACAACAAACAAACAAAAAAAACTATTTGTTACCTACTTTCCTATCTGCTCATTTGTCTTTTCTGTATATATGTATATGTTTAGTACTTTAGTTATTTATTATTGGTATTGTTATTATTGTTATTGTTATTATTTTTTATTATTATCATCATTTTATAGGATTAAATAAGCTTATGCTTCATCCTACTCCTTTTCGGATATGTCATTGTTATTATTATTATTGTTGTATTGATTATTGTTGCACTTTGCACATGTTCGAAATAAATCATTCAAATCAAATCAAATCAAATCAAATCAAATCAAATCAAATCAAATCAAATCAAATCAAATCAAATCAAATCAAATCAAAAACACACACTATTCGTAGTTGCTCAACATGTCACTAATCTGTGGAAAATAAACATCCCAGACTATATTTCCATCTGGATGAATGAATGCAGTGACATTTTTTCCAACATTGGAACTGTGTTGAGCTGTTTGATCCAGCAGGTGGCGCAAGTAAACCACACTTTATGACCAGACAGTGGCACAGCTTTAGTTTGACCCTTTTATTATTATTACCTCTGCCAAAGAGGTTATGTTTTGGCTGGCGTTTACTTGTTTGTCTGTGTTCAAGATAACTCGAAAACCTATGGATGGATTTTAATGAAATTTTCAGGATATGTTGGAAATGTGAACAAGAAGAACTGATTTCATTTTGGGGGTGATCGGGGTGGGGTGGGGGTGGTCTACCTTTGTGGAGCTCTGCGCTCTCAGAGTGCTTTTCTAGTTCTAATATTAATTCTTGGAAAAATACTCCAAATTAAAGACCAAAAACTGCCAAAATCTGCACCAAAATAAGCACGTTCAAGAACTAACAAGCTTTAACAGAATAATTAACACTAAACTCAAGTTTAAAAAAGTCAAAAAGTTCCTATGAAGTCCTCATTAAAACACCTCATGAGGAAAAATAAGGGTTGAATGTTTTTTTTAAGTGTTAATAAAGTGCTGCAGAGTCATACCTTGTCGTCCATGTATTCCAGCCACTGCAGCCCCAGATTAGTGACGATTCGAGGCGTTCCATCATCAACTGGCAGAATATCGATCTTAAACTTCTGAGGAGCAGCTGTCACGATCTGGAAAATGAAACAAAACAAACAGGATTTAACTCAACTTCACAAATGAATTTCGACATTAATACATGGTAGTTGTCTTATTATTGATCCACTTTTGGAGAAATAAAAAACCAAAAGTTTACATGAAAGAATGAAAATACATTATTTCTACTGTTTAAGTCCATTCATATAAGATAACAGTAACACTATGAACTTATTAGAAACAGAAAATAGAGGGCTTAATTGTCTGAAGATGTTAAAACAAAGAAACAGCAAGAAAAGAAAGAAAATGGCATGAAAAAAAATACACAAGTAATAAAACAAATTATATATAAACAACAGGTAAAATAATGATGACACATATTTAATTATTTTCGATTATAAAGTAAGATGAGCAGTAAAAATAACTGTCATGTGACGAGTCGTTGACAAGAAAAGGCAAAATGTGTATAAATCTAATAAAGTTGTAGGTCTGTACTTTATATTGGTGTGTCATCCAAACACAGACGACAATAATAATAATAATAAAAAAAAGACAAACTCCTTTAATATTGGCTGCTGCGTTCAAGGTGCTTGAGGGAGTGTAGGACGAGTGACCTTTGACTGGTTGACTGGGTGCCCTTTGAAGGATGCGTTGGTCCAGACAGTTTTATACCAGGTCGTACATGCTTTAATAACAACAGCTCTGGATGGAACAAAGTCACTCCGACAGCAGTGTCAACGTTAACCCTTAAAGATCCTAACATCCAAAACTGAACTAAACTGTTAAATACCTGCTGAGCCATTAATAATTGATGTCAAATACAGTTATTCATCTGGTCACGGTCATTAGATATGACATGAGGTTCCATAGTTACCATGGAAACACCAGCATCTTCACTGAAAAAAGTAAAACCCCACTTCAACAAAACAAAAAAAAAATCACATGTCCAGATATCACATGGAAAATATTTGACTTTCTAGAAACTAAATTTAGTGACTTCTTATGATCTGAAAATTTAAATATAGTTTCTGTGGAGTCAAATATTGTAGATGTGATATCAAGACATACACTGTAAGTGGGGTTATACTTTTTTTTAGTGTTCTACAACATTGATTCACCAGTAAAACCTCTAGTTTAAGGCTTTTTTTTTGCTTATTTTTTTTATGTTTGATTAATGATAGATTTTGTTGAAAAAAAACCCCACACTTTTGTCTGTTTTCCTATAATAACCTTTGAATTTGCTCAGAGTTTTTAAGAACACGTATGCAGGAAAATGCCTGATTTATACTGAAAAATGCAAAGAATAATATTACAAAAGGCGCTAACTGTCTTAGTAAAGGTTAAATGTGGACAAAAATTTACTTGGAAGTTCAACCAAAAACAGTTTCATGTTTTTAAGGGTTAACACCTGTATGTGAGTTGGATTTTCCTTGTGTCATATATATATATATATATATATATATATATATATATATATATATATATATATATATATATATATATATATATATATATATATATATATATATATATATATGTGTGTGTGTTTTTGTTAAATGTGTTTTATGTTTGAAAAGTAGTTCACATAGTATTCTATGGTGTAAACATGCAGGTTCTGTAAATAACACACTTTAGAAGCTGTCATTTATCTTCGGGGTCTGACGAGACACTCAGCTCATGAGACGAGACATGAGATTGGGTTCACGAGATCGAGACTTTAAGAAAACTAAATTACAAATGATATGAATGGACAACAGACTTATTTGCACACAGATGTTAGAACTATGTAAGCATTAACTTTTAATGAACTGCTTCCTCTACAAATCAAAGTTAAAATAAAATGTTATAAAAGTTAAAATAAATAAAATTAAATCCAGGGTGTACCCCACTTTCACTTGTTGTATCTGGGATAGGCCCCCAGTGACCCCCATGACCCGAGTGAGTACAAAGTGGGTTCAGAAAATGAGACAAGACTTTTTGACTAGAAGTGAGAAAAACACACTTGGTAAGATTTAGATTTTTTGCAGAGTAATTTTTACACCCTAGAAATGTACGTCTGGTAGCTGACACAACAGTGACTGTGGGTGTTTGTGGGTTAACAGCGCAGGACGTGGGCGGGACACGGGACATGTGCCACCATCAAACTAAACGTCCACAGGTAATGGTGACCATAAAACCAACTGAGGAGGTGCATGTCTGTGTTTGTGTTAGTGTGTGTCAGTGCTGAGCCTCTGCCTGTCATTCACTTTAATCATGTACACTATTAGTGGTGACAGCTGGGGGCCGGGGGAGGGGAGGGGAGGGGGGGACGGGAGATATAAAGTGATGCGCTGAGGACTCAATTCACCCTGAGGCTTCGTCATAAGCAGCGCCATAAAGCTGACATTAAAACACACATACACAGGTGTGTGGACGTCTACACCTGCACATACATTTATTTCACACCCAGGGGCGATGACATTTCAGGTGTCGATGATATGAACAGAGGAGATGAAAGGATGAAAAGAAGAAGGAAAGCAGCGACTTCTTCTCTATTTCAGTTTGACTCTTTATTTAACCCTTTGGTGTCCGCTCACAGAGGTCTTTTCGTCACCAAAAGCACAGATTCTACAGAGACGTTTCCCATAGTTAGCTTTGAACTTATTTAATTTATTTTTTAATATTTCATTAATTTCAACCATAAATAAAAATATCAAATAGTCAATAACTGTCATATTTTAAACCCTTTAAATGCCATGTTTAGAATGTAAACAAACCATAGTTTTTGACAGAAGAATAAATTATTCTTATTTTTTTTAAATAAACTACAAGAAACTTGGATTACTTTTTTAAAAAACCTGTAATTTTTGCAGCTAGCGTGTGTCAACAATTAACCCATTTACCCCAAATCCATGAATTTTGAAGCCCTCTACATGATCAGTGTGATTTTTTTGTTCTTGAAAAACTTGATGTATACAATTTCAAACAGGAATTCCTTCACCAGGGGCCTATCCAAGACCCCATAAAGACCCAGTGTGAAATTTGCCCCTTCCCAAATAATTTTTTCTTTCTTTTTACCCTTTCTTAAATGACTTATCATTACTTTTTGTAATGTTATTCTCTTTAGTTTGCTGAATTTTCAGTGAAAATCAAGTATTTTCTTAAATTTAATTCACTGATCATGTGAATGCTATACATACTGTCCTTGAGAAGGTATTCCTTCTCAAGGACAGTATGGCTTGAGAAAAAATATTAATTTAAAAAAAAGTATGTGTCTCCAGCAGTAAAGGTATAAACTTGTGGAACTGCCTCAATGATGAAATCAAAGCTGCAAAAAGCTCTACAAAAGTTTCCTTCTGCATAAATATGCAGAGGAAGAAATAAGGAAACCATTACATATATATATATATATATATAATGTAGTAAGAAGCTCTTCATATGTTTTCTTTTTCTTTATTATAAATTGTATGTCTATAAATAAAAATGTGCAAGTGCTGCAAAAATAGATCTCCTGCAATAATGCAGGAGGTTCACTTTTAAAACATATGGTCAAGATGGACATTGAAATGATTAATGTAAATGAAATTCATAAAATTGCTATAATTGTAATGTATAATTGTTTTTCTAAGTTCTCTGAACTTAGTGGTGACTCCTTATTTTGGGCTTTGTTGTTTTGTTCTGTATTTTATTTTTACTTTTTTTATTTTTTAAGATGAACTGCTCAAATAAAATTAACTGAACTGAATTGAACTAAAGCTCAGATTAAAATAGAAGATTATTATAACAAACAAAACTGAAAGAAAACTTGAGTAAAACAGAGGGTTATTTAATCAAAAACAGATAAAAGTTAAGAAAAACTGAGTCAAATATCTAGCAGCCATCGTAATAGTCAGGTGTGTGTGTGTGTTAAATCGTTCTTTTGGGATAAATGTAAATTGTTCATTTGCTTTAGGTAATGTGATGGGTATCTTTATGACACACTGCAACTTTCTTGCCTCGTAAAATTACTCTTTAGATTAAATATTCTTTGTATTTATAGCTGTTGGCACAAATCAAGCTGCATTAATCCATTTCCTGTTTAGTTCCAGACTTGGGCCCCAGAGGGTTCACCTGCAGGAGTCATCTCCTAAAACATTCTATCTGTCTCCACTTTGAAAAACACTCACTTCTTTCCTCTAAACTCTACCTGTCACTCTCAAGTTTTCTTATTTTAAAATAAAACCACTCTTTCAGATACGTCTTAATTTCCCCAAAAGGTCGTGAAGTATTTCAAGTTTACTTGGCAAAAATAAACTTAGCGATAGGAAATGTCTTCAAGTTACAGAAAATGTCACATCTGAGGAGTCAACTTGATCCACACACACACACACACACACACACACACACACGCGGCTGCTGATTCACCCTCCGTTCATAAAAAGGTCAAACTACACACATAAATATACACAACACCGACCTTCAGACACGCCCACACTGCAGCTAATTCAATGATAGAGCACAAATAAAACTGTCAGGAAGGTAGCACACACACACACACACACACACACACACACACACACACACACACACACACACACACACACACACAGACACACAAAAAATTAAAATAAATATATATATATATAAATAAATAAAATAAAATAAATACAAATAAAATAAAATAATAAATAAATATAAAAATCTAATCTAAAAAAATAAAAAGGACCATAAATAAAAGAAAATATATATATATATATTGTTTTAAAGTAAACACATCTTCAAACCTTTGAAAAATGCATGTTTACTTTGCACCTGTTTCATCCATGCTTTAAAACAAGTGAATACATTTATACATTTGCATAGGAATTTTGTATACTTTGTACACATTTATATTTTACTAGTGAATACCTATATTTATATTTAACACTCATGGGGATCTGAATGTTGATGTTGGTGGTGTCAGAGGTCCTCCATGGTATGACTGATGATTATTATTGCTTTTGTATTTGTACATTCTTCAATTTTTATTACCAATGATTTTACTAATGGTATATCTGTGCTTTTATTTTCTCACTTTGTAAACTTTTCGCCTGCGTATTAGATAGAAATTAGCCATTGTGTTATAATCTGGCTCATTTATATATATATATATATATATATATATATATATATATATATATATATATATATATATATATATATATATATATATATATATGTGTTCGTATGTTCATTAGTGTACAGTCCTGAAAAATAAAATTAAACAATTAAAAGTCCCCATAAAGATAGTAAAACAGGCACACACACACACACACACACACACACACAACCACACACACACACACACACACACACACTGTTACCTCCTTCCCGCCGTCCTCCACCATGAACAGCAGGTTGGTGCCGTCAGACACGCTGAAGGTGAAGCGGTCCTTGAGTGAGTTGGAGCCGTCATGGTTGTAGCTGATACGGTTTTGGTAGATGTCGTCCATGCTGAAGGTGCTGGTCTGACGGTAGTGTTGGCCGTTGTTGGTGCGTTCGATGGTGCCGTGACGAGGAGCCTGGACCACCGTGAAGACGATGGACTCCGCCTGGAGACAAAAGTTGAATTCATGTGTTTACTTATATTGACATAAATTGTTGTCTTCGCATCCAAAATATTGATATTTACAAACTATGTGTCCATAAATATTGGGGTGCATCATGTCTACAACTGTTAGAGCAGGGGTCTCAAACATCTGGCCAGGGGGCCAAATGTAGATCGCCAAATGTTCCAATGTGTCCCAATGGTCAACAGTTCCACAGTCAAGGTTCCACATACAGACCAATATTATCTAGAATCAAATAACATAAAAACCTGCAAAAAATAATAAATGCATATTTTTTTCTGGGTTTGATGTGAAAAACATTTTACATTATGTTTATAAAGACAACTTCACATTTTCCCAGAGCAACTGTGGCTACATATGTAGTTCACCACCACCAGAGGGAGCATGTGAGAGTGAATGAATAATGGATCCACAATGTGCTTTGAGTATGTCTGTACATAGAAATGTGCTACATAAATCTAATCCATTATTATTATGGAATTTCTAAACTAAATATTGCGTTAACATGAAGAATATCTAGTGGCAGCAGTCAGACCGAAAAACAACATACCTCTGAAACTTCATTTAAGGATATAAATATCTCATCACACTTAAAAAAAGACAATCACCTAAAGAGTGACTTTTCAGTGAGATAAAAATAACTTAGATATAGACAATAGATGTGGAAAATCTTATTTCAAGAAATCTTATCAAAATCACTTTACTTGTTCCATTAGAAATGTTTTTTTTTGTTTAATTCAAGTTTTTTTTTGTTTTGTCCTTTTTTTGCTTTATTCAATCAAAAATAAAAAAAAAATCTGGCAATGAAACAAGTGAAAATTATCTTGGTAAGATTTCTAGAAATCAGATTTTCCAGATCTAGTGTCTGTAAATGACTGACTGAAAATTTCCTCTTTAGGTGGTTATGTCTTATTTTAAGTGAGATTAAATATTTGGACTACACTGTAGATTTTGCAGTGTTAATTTAAATAAACTCTCTAAGTGTTGATTTAACACTGCAAAATTTACTGTGTAGAAATGACAAAAATGCACTTGCTAAGATTTTGATTTTTGCAATGTACATCATCTGTAAGTTATGTCCAGAACCCCATATATATATATATATATATATATATATATATATATATATATATAATGAATAGTGTAATATTTTCATGTGAAGGTTAAATAAAAACAATTTAATAGAACATGTACTGAGCAGCTGAAAGTGCAGATAATCACTGCTTCCAACTAAGAATCAGTTAAACCACTGGTGAAATCAGGCGTTTAGTAGAAATGATAGATATAAGGTGTACACTGCAAAAATCCAAATGTGACCGCGTGTATTTTTTTCATTTCTAGTCCAAATATCTTATCACGTTAAAAATCAGAAAGAATCACCTAAAGAGAAACTTTTCAGTCAGATATAAGAAGTGATTTATAGATGAGAAAATGAAAAAAATCCACTTGGTTAGATTTAGATTTTTTCCCAGGGTGACTCCAGGTGTATACCTCAGTGTCTGCGTCTGTGGCTTTCAGCTCAAACTCAGTGATGGTCTTCCTCACTCCCTCCTGGACCCTCATCCCTGGAACCTGGAGCAGCGGCAGCGAGTCGTCCACTGGTTTAATGGTGATGTAGAATGTCTGGGCGACCTTCAATAAATGCACCACAGGAAAATATTAACTCTTAAACACATCATGCAATTTTCAGGAAGGTGCTTCAAAATAGATCCCATTATGTTTTGGTGAATGTAGGTCAAAGGTCAAGGCCAAAGTAACCAAAAATCTTTTTTCACAATGATCATCAGACACAGGGCGAATCTGGAATTTCCTTTTCATCCCTGTACATTCAGTTTTACACAAAGTTCTTTTTGCTGTCACTGTTGATGGGCATTGACATCAGAACCTTGAAGGTCAAAGTTGAAGACTCTAGGTCAAAGGTGAAGGTCACATTAAAGGTCAAAATCTAATTTTGAAAATAACTTTTAACTCTTCATCTTAGAGACTTCACCTGAGCAACAGCATGCAGCTCTTTCAATTCTGCATCTTGTGCATCTTTCACTTTGACCTATTGTTGACCCAAGAGGTCAGGGGTCACTCGGTCAATACCTAAAAAATATAAATGGACTATAATGGAAAAGTGAATGATGATAGAGACTTTTTACTATTATTAACAGAGAGGAAACCTGGCATGGGCTTCAAAATGGTGTCATGACCTTTGATCTTGAGTGACCTTGAAAGTTCCAAATCAAGGTCACATGATTTTAAACGGTCATAACTCCAAAAAGAGCAGTGATAAATACAGGTACTACTCAGAAAATTTGAATATCCTGAAAAAGTGCAAGCATTTCTGGAACTCAACTTTAAAGGTGAAATGTAAATATTGTATAGAAAAACAGTATGTGAGTGAATGTATTTCAAACTTTTATTTGTTTTGATTTTGATGATTAGAAATTCACTTTCAAGCAATATTCCAATGTTCATAGTTTTTGGGTTTGAGCCAAATTACAAAAAGGAAATGCTTGACATATCCCACTGTGCATGTCATGAGTCTATTAAATGTATTGGTTTCACCTTTTATGTTGAATTACCTGAATAAAACAACTTTTATATGATATTCTAATTGTCCCAGTAGTACCTGTACTCAGTTACTATTGTTGTCAAATAGGAAACTACACGTAGGCTCCAAAATGGCATTGTGACCTTTGACCTTGAGCAACTATGACGTTCATTACGAGTAAAACATTTGTAAGGTGTGGGGTTTGTTGTGCTCGTAAAATGAATGCTTGTTTTAGCATTCGTTTTATGGTTTTATCCAATGTTTTAATTTCTTGAGGATTTTTATCATGGCTTATTGTAACTTGTTTTTATTCACCTTGATTTTATTAATTAATTAATTAATTTTATCTTTTCAATTATCCATGCTGCTATACTGATGAATGGTGGAACACTTAGCCCTTTTTTGTCTTCTTGACACTTGATCAAGCACCTACTTGACATGTTTGAATGTGTATTCTGTATTGTTTTGTTGCTAAATAAAATCATTCTTTCGGCAAAATAAATCTGTTCACGGGTATAAATAAAGTAACCTTGAACCAGGTTCTTTGGTACTACTAGTAAAATCTACCTTTAACACTAAACTCAAACTGAGCTCATAATTATACCCCCTGTCAAACCTTTTGTTGAATAAAGACACTAATATTCATTTGTACTGTCTACAGCTTTAAAACCTCCATGACATAAGTTAAACAACTCAAACTGCTGTTCCGACACATGTTGTACATTATTTTGGCCTGAAGCCACCCTGTCTCCCCACACAATGAGTCAAACACTGTTTTACTTTTACATGAACATACAAAAAAAAAACACACCACCAAGCCCTATCATAATAAAAACCCTCATCTCGTCTCGTTATCTGAACCCACTTTATCCTCACTAAGGTCACAGGGGTCACTGGGGGTCTAATCCAGCTACAGTGGGCGAAGGTGGGGTACACCCTGTATGAGTCTCCAGTTCATCTCAGGGCTGAACATATATAGACAAACAATCACTCTCACATTCACACCTATGGACAATTTAGATTAACTAATGAACCTATCAGTGCATGTGTTTGGATGGTGGGAGGAAACTGGAGAAAACCCACACAAACACGAGGAGAACATGCAAACTCCACACAGAAAGGTCTGGTGTGGGAATAGAACCAGGGACCTTCTGTCTGTGAGGCATGAGTGCTAACCACTGCATTGCCCCAATATATATATATATATATATATATATATATATATATATATATATATATATATATATATATATATATATATATATATATACAATTATCATTTTTATATAATATAAAAACCTGCTGCTGATAAATATGCATCACTTTTCCTCCTCAATCGACTAATCCTCCTGAGTGGAAGGAAAGCAGCGTTAACAAAAGTGAAGGCGCCGACCCACTTCACAAACACCAACCACTACAGCAGCCTCAAAAGCCTCCGTACACAGCGTCCAGCCGGGCGTGAAGGCCAAATGACCTTTTTCATATGTTTACCAAAGTCCTTGTGGTCCTCATTAGTCTGGATTAGCAAGGCAGATTTATGCATGGGGCGAGCTGGAGGGGGTGGGGGGAGGGGGGCGGGGGTTGGAGGGCCACTTACCCTCCACTCTGAAAGCTGGGAGTTCATTAAGAGTCATTTGATTTTTCATTCCAAAAGGGAATTACCACGGTTTGGGTCAGAGGAAATGTTACTGACCCTTTTAATAACGGTGTGTTGAAACATTTCAGCCAAACTATAAAAAAAAAAAAACTAAACAAAACCCATAACGACAAAGTACTCTGAAGGGCTTTTAAGACACAAGACCAACACTTTAGATTCATTCATTATTATGCAAACTGGGCCAGTTCAGCAGGACTTCACAGGTTCAAGTAGAGTTTGTTATTGTTTGAGTAAAAACCAATGAATTTATAATTTATTTGCGATATATGACTAAAACAGAGTTTGTTTAGTTTAAACTGAACTAGACTGAACTGCAGTGTTTTTCCCACTTTAGTTTTGGTTATTTTCCTGACAGACTACACTTAGAAGGAGTAATATTTAATATAATACTATACTGTATTATAGTGATTGACCCAGATGTATTTTTTTGGGGCCGATACTGATACAGGCCGCCGATATTTGGAAATGATACAGATTTTAATTCCTTACAATCAGAAAACTAAAATTGTGACAGTTAACCTATTACTACTGACACAAGAAAAACATTTAAATATCACCCCCAATATATCAGCTGGTCCATCATAACTGTATCTTATCATATTACACCTGAGCTGTTAATTGTTAATAGACGTAAGTGGTATCTAATTATTAAAAACCTGAAGTTGATGTAATTTTTATCTCCCAAACCAAACCTCTGCTCTGGACCAAATCTTTTTGAAACTAATGGTTTCTGGCTTTTGTATTTTTTTTTTTATGAAATAATTGTTTTAAAAACCATGGGGAGGAATGTTTGTAGGATCAAAAAAGACTGGTGCTCTTTGGAAAAAGGGATTTATAAAGTATACTACATTATGCTTTTTAAAATCTAGATATGACCAAGCTATGATAATAAAGGCATTTTAATGTTTAAAGGAGTTCATCAGGGTGCCTCACTTGGTCCTCTATTTTTCTATCTTCTACCTCTATCTTTCCCAGTTAATGAGGAGTTAAAGGAAACAATTTACAAAACAGTTCATGAATAAAAATGCCATATATTTTTTTTCATTTGTGTCCTTTTTTTGTCATTTTTGTTAAACAGTGGAAGAGGGAAGTATACGTTTAACAGCTTAAAGCACTGTAATTATTTTTTTAATTCATTCTCAGTCACATATTTGAAAATAAATACTTTCATGTTGTGAACTTTGTAGTAACTGTCACTTTCAGATGCAACAAATGCATCTAATTTGTTGAGCATCTGACATGGCGGTACTGTAAAAACAAACACAACCCCCCCAAAAACACTAATGTTAACAGACTTTAATGTTATGCATGTTTTGTGACTAAACACTAGTAGCTGTAGGACATTGAACGGTTTCATTTATTTGCTGCCTTTATGACGAAAGACGTAGAATTACATTCGTTAAAAAGTTGGGAAACACTGTTAGTTTGCTCATTTGTGTTAAACTACATGCATAAATACATACATTTATTGCCTCCTACTTGGTTTCAGAGCTTGCAGAGTTTGCAGTTTGGTTGATTTGTGACCCTTTAAAGTTAATTGTTCTAATAAAGTGGAGCCATTTCTAAAGGGAGCTGCGTTAACAGGATGTATGGTTATTTTTTTAAGAAGTCAATGGAATGAAAATGGCTAATTACGTTTGCTAAAATAAGTAAAACTGCCAGAGAAATCTACTCAATACTCAATAAAAAGATCCTATAAGGTGTCCCCAAAACCATAAACCTACTCATACGTAACTTAGTCCATTTACTTAAGTGTCTTGTGTTATAAAAAACCAAGCACCTGCAGTAGTTACTGTACTGTATGACTTAACGACACATACTACATATCCCATCAGGCCTTTCAGACTCTTCAGAATGTTCCGTTCTATTTACCTCATTATTCCCATCAGACACCGTGAAGGAGAACTGGTCGGCGTGTTTTTCTTCTTCGCTGGTGTGGACGTACTGGATGCTCCGCGACGCCAGGTCAGCCTGGGTGAACGAGCTGATCCGGGTTCCTGTACAGAGAACAGGATGCAAAGGCTTTAGAACCGCAACTAGTGATCAAATTATATAGATTTTTTTTGTGGCCAATACTGAATTTGTTTGTCACATCAGCCTTTGCCTTATAAAATAATAGTTATTTGAATCATCCTAAAAGCTCTTTTTTCTGTCTGAGGGGAAGATCTTAATTATTTTGTTGAGTTTGAACAAAAATAATGTGACATTAGTTATGAACCTAAAGAATATGAACAGGATCTTAAACTGCAGTGTCTGGAAAATGTTATTTACGGAGTTACATTTTGTGATACAGCATCAGATCCTGAGATCCTAAGTATTGTGATCATTTGTATCACATCGCCAGATTTTTGCCAACACACAACCCTATTCATTACACCAATGATATATTTAGTTTTATTTGAATAATTCCAGTTCTCACTGATACTTACAATTAGAAAATAAAAAATGTTACAGTTATTACACACACACAAAATCAGTGTGGACAGCAGTATCTCCAAGAACATGGAGGTGCAGTGAATGTCACCTGTCAGTAAATTATGGCAGGGAAATAAGAGCATATCGGCCAATGCAGCACGCCGATACTGACACAAGAAAGAAATAAAAAATATCGGCCAGATCTATCAGCCAGCCCATATAATGGTCCATCATTAATACGGGGCTAACAGACTTAAGTCGTATGTAATTCAAAACCTGAAAATGATGTAGTTTTTATCTCCCAAATCAAACCTCTAGTCTGGACCAAATCTTCCTGAGACCCAGGAAACTAAAGATTTCTGACTTTTTTTTTTGTCTTAAAATGTGAAGGAATGCTTCTAGGACCAAAAAAGTCTCTTTGGAAAAAGAGATTTATATACTATTTTATGTTTTTTAACATCTACATTTGACCGTGCCTTGGTAATAAAGATATTTTGATGTTTAATGGAGTTCATCAGGGAGTCTCACTCGGTCCTCTATAGTTCTGAACAATGACATGTTTTTTTACATTAACATGTAACTTTATCAGTTCATGGGTAAAGAAAATATGATGTAACTGCAATCTATCTATCTATCTATCTATCTATCTATCTATCTATCTATCTATCTATCTATCTATCTATCTATCTATCTATCTATCTATCTATCTATCTATCTATCTATCTATCTATCTATCTATCTATCTATCTATCTATCTATCTATCTATCTATATTTTTATTTATGTTCTTTTTTTGTCATTTTGGCTAAACACTGTACGGATGATGACAAACAGGGAAGTATATCCCTAACAGCTCAAAGTACAAAATTATTTTTATTTCATTCTCAGTCACAGATGTTTCTAATCTAAAATAATTAACTTGATCGGAAAAAATATAATGCACCAGCTTTTTCAGATATGTGGAAAGGCGGTTGGCTGATACATCATTCTATCATTAACCCTAACCATCAACAGGAAGTCAGTGTGTTTGCTTTCAAAGCTCCACGTGTTCAGCGTCATGCACCGACACAAACAAAAACAACCATCCATTGTTGTTTTCTCCTCGAACACTCACCTCCTTCACCTGTTATTTATGCATTTCAGTGACTTCAAACTATTTAATGTGTGAATATTCAGTGTTTTCAGCCCTTTTCCTGTGTGTGTCTTTGTCACTAGTTTTAGCTTTGGGGTTATTTTCTCAGCCCCCTTGGTATTTCATCTCAGAGCACACACTGTTTCTCTCTTTTGTTTTCCTTTTTTGGCCTTTTATCATTTTAATGAGCACATAAACTAAACTGAAACTCAGGTTATTAAGCTTCTTTTATGACACTACGGCTCTTGTCGACTCTGCGGTGCCTCTGTGGATTCATACTCAGTGGGAAATGCAGGTTTGATTGTAATGATGGAACATGAGTCTAAGTGAAAATAAAGGCAAGTGTAAAAATAGAAAGAGCAAAAAAAGACAAGTTACTCTTCATGTATAAAATGCTATTCATATACCATGCAATGATATTGGTTATTACATTTTTCCTTGTATATTTAACCATCCTTAACTGATATATCATCATTTATTGTAATATTATCCTTTGTATTTTGTGTTTTTCAATGAAAATCAGGTATTTTTCAACATTTAATTCACTGGTCATGTAGATGTTAAGTAAAACTGAGATTAAAGTTGAAGGTTACTATATCAGAAACAGAGAAAAGGGGAGAAAAGTGACTTTTGAAGTCAAATCTAAATGTAAACTAAGGGTCTTCATTGTTGATCCAACTCCATGGGTTTTACTGGTGAATCAATGTAGTAGAAGATGACAGTGTTTCCATGGTAACTGCAGAGCCTCTGAAGGTTCAAATGGGTCATATCTGATGACCATGAAAAGATGAATAACACCAATTATTGTTATGTGTTGATAGGATTTGTTGATCAACAGGTATTGAACAGTTTAGGTCAGTAGATGGTTTTGTTTTTTTGGGAGTTAAGAGAGTAAATAAAGGGTTCTGGAGTTTATTACAATGATTAAATCTTCAAAATTTTCAAACATTCTGTTTATGTTCTTTTCACTTTATAAGTATCTGTTCAGTTTTATGCTCATTTCTTCCATGTTTTTCCATTTTATTGTCACTTTCCATGTTTTTTGAGACTTTAAAACTATGAATAATTGAGGTAAAAGTGTTTCCAATTGTTTACATGGAATGATGATAGTGGATCAACAGGTATTAAACTGTACTGTATATGGTTTTAGTTTTGGTTTGGTTTTATGTAGATGTTATCAAAATGATGAATTCTAATTTTTCAGGCATTTTCCTTTTTGTTTTTCTTCAGTTTACAATGCTTTTTTAATACCATATTTCCAGGTTTTTGGGTCATTTCTCCCCCTTATTTTCCAAGTCCTTTGCTCATTTTCATTTTATTTTATCTCATGGATAATTGAGTAAAAGTGTGTTTTACACCAATTATCGACATGTATTGATCAAATTAATGGATGAGCAAGAAATATTTTTTGTTAACTTTTGTTTTTTGAGGGTTGACATAATAAATACAAGGTTCTAGATTTTAATAAATGATGAATTCTCTTAAGTTTTACTCATTTTCTCTTCACCTTATAAGAATCTGTGCACTTTTACACCATACTTCCAGGCTTAGATCTGTCGATATTTTAAGTAATGGTACATTTTGGGTCTTTGTCAGAGAAAATGTACAAAAACATCGATCTGAAAAGAGACAACATGCATTGCTCCAGATTTTACCTACAAGTCAGTTTTCATTCCCAGCCTCACAAATGCACAACTACATATCAAATGTACCAAGTAATTTTAAGGTCAAACTCTTCATCTCCAACTAAATCGATGCATTTGAAGCCTATCATTTCAACCTAATGAGATTTTCCTTTTTCCTGATGGTATTTTATTACATTTTTCTTATGTCACAGGTGATGTTCGTTCTCAGCCTGAGGAGATAATGGGTGTTTCAGTGACTTCAATATGAAACCAGTAACTTGTTGAATAATACATTCCTTCAAATCAAAAATATTTCCCTCAGCAGCGTGGTGGGCGCAAAGTTATTTCCCCGAGCAGACATGAGAAAAGCTCCCAAACAATAATAATGATAATAATAATATAATATAATAATGGAAAACCGGCCTGGAGGTTGGTCACTTATTATAGATGTCACTGAACCCTGCAGGAAAAAGTAAATGGAAGCTGTTCCACATCAATCTTCTTCATGTCGACTTGTGAAACCAGCTGAAGCCAACACTTTCTGCTCATGTCATCGACTGGAATTCATCACCATAATCAGGATGAGCGTCACCCAGACAAAAGCAATATCCTCAGTCAGTGGTGAAAATGAAACTTTTTTTTGGCGCTGTCATACAAAAGCCAATAGTATTTACTCCTTCATTTGTCTTGATGAGAATGCACAGGATTTGTTTACATGCAGCCGGACGCTGTGAGCTGTGAAATCTGATTTAATTCACTGACAGGAAACCAGTTCTGGAACATGTGAAATCAGCAAAACTATGACAGATGTAGGTGTGTTCATAGAAACACTGGCTTCACAGGTTTATACATACATGTGTTTAGACTGGAAGTCAATCACTGTTATTTTTGTTAACCCTTTGTTGGTCACACTACAAAAATCGCAGTAAATGTTTATTTATTTTTTTGCTTCTTCCACCTCACAGGGACTATTATATAATTTTTTTTTTTACTGAGCCTAAATTTAACTAAAGTATTAAAATTCAATTCAATTCAATTCAATTTTATTTATAAAGCCCTAAATCACAACAAAGTCGTCTAAAAGTCGACTTTTAACTCAACTCAAACGACTCAAAGTCGTAAAACTCAAACATTATTCCATCATAGAATTTTACCAACATAATTTGTGACTTGGTTCAAATTAGATGTATTAACTCTGTTTGTATCATTAGTGATTAGCATTAGCGATTAGCATTAGCAAATTATTACATGAATACCAAAGCATTTCTGAAACATGATGAGGATTATTTATGTAAAATAGACTCTTTAAAAGTTAATAAAATTAAAAAAATCAAATTTGCCTGTAATTTTGTATCCAAAAGTAAAGATCATAGCAGAGTCACTGTCACAGTTATGATCTTCTTCCTTGGTGGTATATATACTAGCATGACCTGCATATATCAGTGACAGTGCCACCCAGTGGTGTTTTTGTGCATTACATTCTTCTTACAAAAGGAGGAAACTGCCTAAAAAGTTTGGTGTCAAAATACTTCAATTTAGATTAGATATCAGGGTTCAGTTACCTTTACCAAACGGTTAATAATGGATTAGATTTATATAGCACTTTTCAAGGCACCCAAAGCGCTTCACATTAGTGTTCCATTATTCATTCACTCTCACATGCTCCCTCTGGTGGTGGTAAACTACATATGTAGTCACAGTTGCCCTGGGGCAGACTGACAGAAGCGTGGTTGCCATTTCGTGCCTACGGCCCCTCTGACCACCACCCAACATTCATACTCATTCATACACCAGTGTGAGTGACACTGGAGGCAAGGAGAGTAAAGTGTCTTGCCCAACGACACAACGGACTGACTAGGACAGAGCGGGAATCGAACTGCCAACCCTTCGGTCAATGGACAACCCGCTCTCCCAACTGAGCCATGGCCGTCCCAAACGGTTGAGCTGACCAACAAAGGGTTAATTCTAAACTTACTGTTGAACCCTTAAACATCCAAACATCCACTATTGATGAAAACCATCTAGTGATCTGAACTGTTTAATCCTTGTTGATCCACTAATCTGATCAATACATGTCAATAACTGGTGTAAAATACAGTTTTACCTCAATTAATTATCAGATAAAATGTAGAAAAATTTATAAAATGAGCAGAATACTTGAAAAATAAGGAAAATATTGAACAAAAATCCTGGAAATATGGCATAAAAGTTTAAAATAAAATAGTAAAATAGAAAAATGAGATTCCATCATTTTAACAATATTCAGAACCCTGTATTTATTCTATTAACTCTCAAAAACCAAAACCATCTACTGATCTAAAATATGTAATACCTGTTGAACCACTAATTCTATCAATGCATGTATGTCAATAATTGGTCTAAAATACAGTTTTACCTCATTTATTAATGGGATAAAATGTGAAAAAAGGAAAATAAGCAAAATGCATGTAAAGTGGAGAATAAATGAGACTCGCTAGAACAGAATGGGATTTGAACCCCCAACCCTTCAGTACCACAGTGCTTTAGTCTCACAGATAGTTTGTCTTTTGTGTTGGAATCGTCTCTGTCATCTCATCATGAGTAAACTGCTTTTGTTTTTATTATTATTTTAATCAGTAGAAATTCCAGGTGACCCCATGTGGGGGGGGGTCTTGACCCCAAGTTTGAAAAACATCAGGTTTTACTGATGAATTTATATGTGAAACATACCTGAAGTTCATTACCTATTGGAACTTAGCTGCATTTATCAATTCTGAATAAAATCATGAGGCATGAAGACTGTCATCTACTGTATATATACATTCATATTAAATGTTGACTGATTTGAGTGTTGTTTTTATACAAATGTAAATGTTAAAATTCACCTTCCTAATGAGTTAAATCACTTAGTTTTAATATAAAATGTGTGATTATTTATTCATTTTTTTGCTAAAGAATGCTGTTCAGTTTGACCATAGTTGATGATTTTAGTGTTTTTATCGTCTAAATGAAATGGTGGAAACTTTAAATTGTATTGTGGTTCAAATGTGATTTATTTGAAAGAATTCTTTTATCACTGTGTCTGTGTGTGTGTCTGCAGAGACATATCATGCTATAACTCAATGAATACTTGGGATATCACCATTAAATTACATGGACATATACATATAGCTAATGCACATCCGATGTAATGATCCATTTGAGTAAAGGTCAAAGGTCAAGGTCACAATTAACTAGAAGGTCAAAATCACATTATAGGTTATAACGGAGGGTCACAGAACTTTCATATTGGTACCAAACGATTTTTACAATTCCCATAATTGGTGTTATCACCTGCGACCAATAGTTTTTCAGATCTCTGGAGGTCAAATGTGACATGTAGCAACATTAACTTCTATAACACTGTTTGTGTCAAGCACAGACATATCATGCTATAATTTAATCAATACTGGATGTATTATCATAATATTACACACACTGATGCATATATACATATAACGAAATTATCAATATTGCAAAAAGGTCAAAGGTCAAGGTTGCATTTAGCAGAAAGGTCAAAATCACATTATTGGCTCTAATTCAAGAACAGGTTGCCATAGAAACTTGAGATTAACACAAAATATTGGCGAAATTAGGCATTCTCTTATGCATTTAACAAAGTATTTGCATTTCATTTAGAGTTTTTGTAAATAATGTTTTTAGGTCTATAACCCACTGTTTTATTTTTCACATAAAACTGCTGTTTACTGTTTGATTTGATCCACATAAAATGACATATTGCAAATGTACAGTGATTACGGTGATTATTTTACTCCATGTAATGTGTGGTTACAATAGACTGAAGCTGTAATTAGTGTTTTCTTTGTTTGTTTTTTTTTTGTGAGTGTTGAGATTGAAAGCACAGTGAATAATACTTTATTGTAGTTTAACATGTTTTGTTTTTGCTAATTGCAGGTTTGGAGGAAAACAAGGGGATGTTTTGTGTTTCATATTCACAGGGTTTTATGTGAGACGATGGAGCTTCTGTCATATTGTGTTTTATGTGTGTTTGTTCATTTTCTGCAGGATTTGATAAATTCTTTTATTGACAGACTTATCAATGCAGTTTCATATGTTAGCTAGGGAAAGATATGACTTACCAACTGCCGGAACTTGTTCTTTTTTCTTGTAGGTTACTCTTTTTATTCATAAAATGTGCCCAAATAAAGTAAATAAATAAAAGCTTTATTACTATTTTTTGACATTATACGGTCCAGATGTAACATTTTCCCTTTGGTCATAGTTGTACAGAAAAATGTCACTTTTCATTTACATCAAAGTAATGTTTTATTCTATTTTGAGTTTTCAGGTTTGATGCAAAGGGATAAAATAAAGTGAGATTCTGTTTCAGCTTAAAACCCTGTATATATTCTAACCAACTTGATACTGTAAATGTTCATGTGTCTCAGTACATTTATAGATAGAATATCTTAAGTTAATAACTTCTTTCATATTACTGTTTTGTTTTTTTTAGCTCATCCGGACAAAGTCGCGATGAGCTATTGCCATACAAATGGTATAATAACAAATATTTTAATAAAACAGCCCTAAATGAAAGAAATAATACAAATATGTCTAAAATGATCAACATAATAAACAAAATAATCAACAACACAGACTGAACAAACCTAAAAAAGTAGCAAAAAAGAAACTAGTTTTAAAAACTTACCAAATAATACATAAATGATAAAAAAATAATCAACATAAAACATAAAAATCAACAACAAGGACTGAACAAACAAAATGATAAAAAAAAGAAAACAGCCCAAATTGAACAGAATGACATGAAAATGTCAAAAAAATAACCAAAACAACCAACAACACAGAATGAGCAAACATAAAAAAAAAAAAAAAAAAGAGAAACTAGACTAAAATTTATCCATAAATGATCAAAATAACACAATAATGAAGAACAGACTGAAGAAACTACAATAAAATGATAAAAAAGGAACAAAAAAATAGGAAAACAGCCAAAAAATGAACAAAATAATCCATAAATGATCAAAATAATCTCATGAATTGAATATTGAGGTCGCTCAGCATCTTTTATTCAGCTTTATTATTTTTTTTTTACTTTAATCTTCTTGAACCTACACGTCTACGAATCGATATGACCGACGTTAAAGTGGGTTAAACCGGGTCGTCATGGTTACAGGTTCAGACCCTGTTAATAAACCTTTTTAAATGGGATGTGGGCCTTTCCTCCGTCCGCTCCTCGGTTCAGTGACGGATGGCCTGAATGGCTGGTGGTAATTACCCACGCTGCTCTGCGGCTCGGAGGTGAACTGATGCCGGAGGATGGCGGTGCTGCGTTAACAACATCAGGCTAATTAGCATGCACAGATAGTGTCGGTGATGTGGGGGATCCATTCAGGCGGAGTGGAAATGCTCAATAGCACAGAAGCTAATAATCACCCCTTTGTGGTCAGAAGATACATCAACCTCTCAACGACTCTTCTTTAGTTTTTTTAAAATTAATTTAACCCATAAAGACCCAGTGTGATATTTGCGGTATTTCCCAAATTACATTTTCTTCCATATTTAACCATCTTTATGTGGTTTGTCAACATTTATTGTAATATTATCGTCTATGTTTTGTATTTTTTTCAATGAAAATCAAGTATTTTCAACATTTAATCCACTGATTATGTTGACGTATGTAGACAGCTGAGATTGAATTTGATGATTACTATTTCAAAAATTGAGAAAAACTGAAGAAAAAGTGACTTTTACAGCAAAAGTTCACATTAACTGAACATAGTAGCTATGTAAATGGTAGTCATACATGTAGAATTTTTCTTAGTTTTTTTTTTGTTAATGTAGTATGCTATTTTGTTCATCTTCTTAATTTTATTCACTATTTGCTTCATTTAACAATTTTGTAATTATTAGCTTTTTTAATTTTATTTTCTTATATTTTGTTAATTTTCTTGATAATGTCATTAAATTTCTTCATCATTTTGTATATGTATTATTCTCACCCCTCCACATTGAACTTTTTCTAAATTATTTATACCCATTTATTAAAAAAATATCCTGTTCATTTAGCATTTTTTATATAAATCATGTTTTATTTTTTACATATCTAATTCACAAATCATGTAGATTTTCAATTAAAACGAAGAAAACTGACGAAAAAGTGACTTTTTCCAGGTACATCTCTCATTAATTGAACATAAACCCAGTGTGTCCATCCACTGTCATTGATCCAACTCTATGGGTTTTACTGGTGAGTCAATATTTTAGAAGATGATGGTGTTTCCATGGTAACCACAGAGCCTCTGAACATCCAAATGGGTCATATCTGATGACCATGAAAAGATGAACAACTGCATTTTACACCAATTATTGACATGTATTGAAATGATTAATGGATCAACTGGTATTAAACAGTTTAGATCAGTAAATTGTTTTGGTTTTTGAGTGTTAACAGAATAAATACACTATTCTGAATGTCATGAAATAATGAATTCTGTTAATTTTTTACTAATTCTGTCTTCACCTTAGAAGGATTTATTCACTTTTATGCCACATTTCGAGGGTTTTTGATTTATTATTTCTTCTTTATTTTTCAAGTATTTTACTAAATTTATTCTCATTTCACAAGTTTTTGGACATCTTATCCAGTGAATAATTGAAATAAAACTGTATTTTACATCAATTATTTACAGGAATTGATAGAATTAGCTGATCACCAGTTGTTAAACATCAGGAGAAGGTGGATATTTGGGTCTTAATGAGTTAAGAGAAGGAAAAAGAAACACAACCGTAAAACAACAGTTTTATAAAAAGTCATGTGTCACATTCAGTTGTTACCAGCTCCGTTAAACACTGACTTTTCCATCTAAACGTCCCACATGGTTTCACTTCAGTAAATCATCAAAAAGTATTGAAAATGTCCCAGAACTGTAAACAGATATGTGTTTCAGAGTTGTTGTTTTTTTTTTTTGAGGGGGGGGGGGTAACATTAATCATGTAATAGAGATTTATCTGGTGTCTGGGGATGTAAAATGGATATAAAATAAATCAAAACAGCTCAATTTCCAGTAGAAACTGCAAAAACATGAGCAGACAAGGCTGATTATTAATGTAATGATGCCAAGTTTAATGAAATATTATTTATGATTCACCAAACAATGACTGAAAGCACTGATATATATATATATATATATATATATATATATATATATATATATATATACATATATATATATATATGTATCATTCATTTTCCACATGGTCTCTATAAATTGTAAATGTTCTGCTTGGGTCTGAATTCTTTATTTATTCCACTCCACAGGTCCATTGTTGACCCTATGTCTGAGTAAAGCTTTAGAGTACTGGCCCTTTAAATGAACATGAGCCACTTCAGGCTCCGCCCCTCCAGGCTTTTGACTGTGCTGCTCTGTCCTGTTCAACCAACAACTGAACAGTTTTGTTAATGGGCTCCAAGTTTGGACATATTTTCAGTTTGGACTAAAACCACTGCTGGGTCTGAAGTCTGGACCTGATATGAGCCGCTGCTATTTTATTATGTTAGTTTTTGTTTGTGCTGCGATTGGCTCGACCCAAAAATCTAATCTAATTTAATATAATCCAGTCCAATTTTATCAAATCCAATTTAATCTTATTTTATCTAATCTAAATCCAATTTTATCAAATCTAATGTAATACATTCTGATGTAATCTAATCTACCGTATTTTCACGACGAAAAGGCGCACCGTACGAAAAGGCACAGTCTCAGTTATGTGTGCAATTATTGTATTTAACACACAGATAAGGCGCATCTGAAGATAGGGCGCGGGTTTTATATACATGTTTTATATACGGTACACGTCCGCCCCTGTGTGTATTCATATACTACGTACGCCCGCCTGACAACACACACGTGCATATTTAAAAATAGATCGGGAGCAAAACTGAGTTTGGTTGTGCTTTATTTAAGTATTAATTACAACAACACTAAAACAAGCACATTACTGGAAACAGTCACTCAAACCCATTGAAGTCCTCATCCTCTGTGTCGGAATTAAACAGCTGCGCTAAATCACACATGACAGGTTCACGTTCCTCACTGTCAGAGTCAGAGTCCGTGCCGTGCGGCTCCCCAGAAATGATGCCGGCTTTAGCAAAAGCTCGAACAATAGTACCAGCAGACACGTTAGCCCAAGCAGCTACAATCCAGTCACAAACTGTGGCGTAACTCGCCCGGCGCTGCCTTCCAGTCTTTGTAAAACTGTGGTCTCCTTCGGTCATCCACCGCTCCCACGCCGCTCGCAGCCTCACTTTGAACGGCCGGTTCATGCCGATGTCCAGCGGTTGGAGTTCCTTCGTCAGACCTCCCGGAATCACAGCAAGCGTAGCGTTCATCTGCTTCACTTGTTTTTTGATGTCGGCGGTGAGATGGGCACGCATGGAATCACAAACCAGCAGCGATTGTGATGTGTGGAAAAAACCACCCGGTCTCCGTACATACACCTGCCTCAGCCAATCCATCATCATTTCCTCGTCCATCCAGCCCTTTTCGTTTGCCTTAATAATGATGCCTGCTGGAAACGTCTCTTTAGGCAAAGTCTTTCTCTTAAAAATCACCATCGGCAGCAGTTTCTGTCCATTAGCATGGCAGCCGAGCACAATAATCCGCCGGACGCTGCTGCGCTACCGTCGTCCTGCTCCGGATGGAGAAATGGCACCGCTTCATGAACCGGAAGCACCAAGACGGACCTCCGTGGAAATCACGCCTGATCCACGCCCACAAGCCCCCCTTTTAACGCACCGATGTTCTCTATCACGTCCGCAGCATCATGGTTCTCAACTACGTCCGCACACAGATAGGGCGCTCTGGACGATAAGGCGCGCTGCACATTTTGAAAAAAATCTAAGACGTTTATATGCGTCTTATAGTTGTGAAAATACGGTAATTTGATGTAATCTAATCTGATCCAATCTAATCTAATCTAATTTGGTCTAATGTAATCCAATAAAATGTCATCTAATCTAATCCAGTCCAATCGAATTTGTTCTAATCTAATCCAGTCTGATTTAATCTAATCTAATTTTATTTGTTCTAATCAAATCCAGTCTAACCTAATCGAATCTCATTTTATTTGAACCAAACATAATCTAATCTAATCTAATCTAATCTCACGTGCATGTGTCAAACACAGATCTGCTGTTGCCATAGTAACAGTCTACCTGGGTTCGTGGCGTGCTCCAGGTGGCCCAGGCTGGTCTGTTTGGTGACGGTGTAGATAAGTTCTCCTGGTTCGCTGTCCTGGTCACTGGCCGACAGCTGCAGCGTGGTTAGCTTCTTCATAGTGTTCTCATCCAGGACCAGACCTTTATTCACCACCACGGACGGAGGAAGACGGTCCTCTGCAGAGACAGACAGACAGACAGACAGACAGACAGACAGATGGACGAGAGTTTAACGCCAGCAGGTAAAGTGGAAGGAAGGTACGCGATGTGGACATTCAGGTGTTTCTGTTCTAACAGGGGTCTGGGATACATGGGATCATCATCATCATCATCATCATCATCATCATCATCATCATCATCATCATCATCATCATCATCATCATCATCATCATCATCATCATCATCATCATCATCATCATCATCATTTCAGGATTTTTCCAGAGTTCATTTAAAAAGAAACAAGTAAACTACATTTAAAAAACACAGACAAAACACTATCACCACTATTATAAAATACATCTGTAAGAGTGTTGTCACAAAGATCTCACTGAACTATGTCAACAGTATAATGAGGGAATTCTGAAAACTGTTCAAATCACAGATACATTTATACATTAAGTTTCTCATAACAGCCTGAATAGTTATTAGGTCTTGTATTGCAAAATAACTGACTAGCATAAGACCATCAAGGTTTTTTTGAAACAGTATTTTCAGCTTTTGTAAGTTTTTAAACCTGGCTTACAAGGAGGTAGTATAAAAAGGAGTATAATACACTCTGAAGAAATTTTACTGAATATTTTCGGTAACACTTTACATTATGGATTGCTAATAAGGTGGTAATTCTATGGTTATTTTGATATAATTTCATGGTAATAATCCTTTGTAACCATTTATTATAAGCAATTTCCATGCAGTTTCCAGTACAATTATGATTCATTACTTGCAATACAAACAGCTTTCATTTCAAGTATAATAAAATGGTAATTATTTGAAATTAATCTGTACTTACTGAAATGATGAGTTCAGGCTTTACTTATTTTTATTTCATTTCCTCAAAAACAAGGAGGTAATTTCCAGAAAAATACACAGCATCAGTCACGTAAAATGCATTATTACTTGTTTCTACCCAATTACTTAGTTATTATAAAGAAACAGATCAAATCAAGTCACTGCAGTGGTAAGATGGTAAAAGACAGTATGTGCTTGTAACTACCCTGGAACAAGTTAAGTCATTTAATGGAAATTACATGATATTAGAGCTGTAAAATGAACCTCTTCCTATTTAATTACTGCTGTGTTGATAATTATTACCATGAAATTACATTGAAATGTCCATAGAAATACTTCCTTATTAGTGATCCATAATATAAAGTGTTATCTTAGTTTCTATCCACAGTGAGAATTTTCTTGCCAAAATATTGGCCTGGGTATAGAATAGAATTGTATTGTATTGGTTAGTTAGTTAATGGAAATATTAATGTTTCTATGTCAAACCATTATGAACAGGACATCTTACAGCTGTAGACATGATGTGTCCCAACACTTTTACCCATATGTTATCAATATGTCATTTAAGATTAACATCATATCTGATATAGTGGAAGTGAAAAACTGAGAGAGAGAGAGAAATAGAAAGAGAGAGAGAGAAAGAGTGGTGGAATGGATAAAACTATGAATTGTGAGGTTCATGATGGCATTACCAGTGAAGTGAAGAAGCAACAGAAAGAAAGAAAGAAAGAAAGAAAGAAAGAGAGAAAGAAAGAAAGAAAGAGAGAAAGAAAGAAAGAAAGAAAGAGAGAAAGAAAGAGAGAAAGAAAGAAAGAAAGAAAGAAAGAAAGAAAGAAAGAAAGAAAGAAAGAAAGAAAGAAAGAAAGAAAGAAAGAGAGAAAGAAAGAAAGAAATAAGGAAAGAGAGAAAGAAAGAAAGAAAGAGAGAAAGAAAAAAGAAAGAAAGAAAGAAATTGTGACAGCTCAGATTATTTCTGAGCTGTCTTATCATTCTGTCCAGGCCCTGTTTAAAGCTGGTGTTTTATTACTTAAAATGGAATGTTTAGAAGAAAGAACTATGCAGATAATGTAATAAACCCATAAAGACCCACACATTCACTGGGAACCCCAACCATCTACTGATTTAAACTGTTTAATACCTGGTGATTCACTAATCTGATTAAATACATGTCAATAATTGGTGTAAAATACAGCTTTACCTCAATTATTCATAGGATAAAATGTACAACAACCTGTAAAATTACAATAAAAGGAGCAAAATACTTAAAAAATTATGAAAAAATACCAAGAACCCTGGAAATGTATTACTAGTAGTTTTATGATTCTAATATAGACACTTATTTAATAAAAGAATAAATAAATAAATGTGTACTTTCCTAGGTCCCAGGAGGTCAAATATCTAATTAATAAAAGCAGACTTTTTATTTTTCTCCCTCTCTCTTTCCTTTGTAGCTGCTGCCATTAACATGCTGTATGTTTTTTTTTTATTCTTAATGTTGTACAACTAAAGGTTAATGTAACAGCAGTGGAAGGTCCTTAAAACACCAGAAAACAGACACAAATGCATTGATTTTCTAACACTTCATCAATGTGACAACACCTGAACTCCAAATCCTTAGAAGCTGCTGCTCTATAAGAACAGTAGAAATGTTTCCTGGGGACAGAAGTCACAGGCTTGTAGTTCAATGCTTTATTTCAATACTTGGCAGCTAATCTGAAAACACGGTGCAGAGCCCAACAGCTGCCAGTTCAAACTCGCTGCAGTTGTTTGAGCCGTTAGCGGCTGGATTTGCATACGTTGTACCTCAGCCTCTCTGCTACCTGCTGTGTGTTTGTCTGTTTGCTTGTACTCCATGGATTTAACATGTTTTTTTTCTGTCAAACTGATGAAAATGTTTCATGCATTTGCTGTGTTTGGATGTTTTTTCTTATGTTTGTTCCCAGTTAAATCATAAAATGTTCCAGACTGTCACCAGACCTGAAGGAATCCTGTTCATTTCAGATACTAATGTCACTGACAGTAGGACAACAGACAAAATATTTGCATTTGAAAAGCGCAGTTTCAGCCCCTAAATAATGTTTATGTTATTTTGTGTTTTGCTTGATGTTCCGACCATCATCAGTCAGTAGTGTTTATTCATCCAGGTTCCCAGTTCCCACTGAGCTGCATCTGGAACATTTCTGATCACAAATGTCTGACATTATTAAACTTAAAAAGAATCTTATTATTCACAAATACATCCCGACAAAGTGAGAAAAAAAAATAAGGATGTGTTTTTAGAGCATGGAGACTGAGAAAACCAGGGGACAATTTAAAAACTGACACCAGCCCTCAGAAGCTCTGACAGAGCGGTGATACAGCGGCCTGGGGCACCGTGTTTTCTCTCTGGCAGAGCTGCGGTGTGTTCTTCCCTGCCGAGCAACCGAGCTAGCCAGGAGCTAAGTGCCGAGATAGCTGAGAGCTGAGCCATTAAGCTAGCTGGGAGCCAAGCTAGCTGAGAACTGAGCCGTCATGCTAGCTGGGAGCCAAACGAGATGGGAACCAAGCTGCGGAGTGAACCTGGGACTCAAGCCAGGGACGTAGTTAGGAAAGAACCGAGCGAGCTGGGAACTGAGTGTCAAGATAGGGGTGAGCCTAAACATTGAACTACCTGGGAGCTGAAGTTCTAATCTCGCTGGGACCTGAGCTATCGAGCTAGCTGGGAGCTGAGCCGGCGAGATAGCTGGGAGCCAAGCAAGCCAGGAGTCGAGTGAGCTGAGTAAGTCAAACTGCGGAGTGAGCCATGGCTGAACTAGGGAAGAACTGAGCGAGCCAGGGTAGGTGTGAGCCTAGCCAGTGAGCTACCTGGGAGCCAAAGTTCTGTGCTTGTCAAGAGCTGAGCCGCCAAGCTAGCCCGGAACCGAGCAAGCTGGGAACTGAGCTGTGGAGTTAGCCAACCTGTGGAGCGAGACCAGGGTTCAAACTAGGGCCTGGTGACGAGAACAGAGTATAAATGCAGGTGTACACCTCATTGGTTGCTATGGTAGGTGCTGTAGTAGATATTCATAATGGATTTGTTAAGCCTTAGTCAGGGGGGAGGCAGAGGGGACACTACAGCCTACCATATTTTGGATGTGATTGCAGTACCAGTTTTGGCCATAACTCTACATACAACACCTTTAAAATAAATCTACAGGAGCCACGGAAACAGCTGCTATGAACCACAGGGGGTTAAACCTTTAGTTCAGACAATATGACTTTTATGGTATAAGTTTACTGATGTTTTAGACCAGGTTGATTCAACACATGTCAGATGTTTCTAATTGTTTGTGCTACTTCCTGTCATTTGGTAAACTGATAGTCTTTAGTGTGATCATTTTCTTTATTTTCGTGATCAATTCCTACATTTTTTTAACATACATTTGATTGATTTACTGCTTTTTTCATTTTATTTACATTTTTTGTCGTTTTTTCTTCATTATTTGAGTAAAGTCCTTCATTTTTGTCAACTTTTTTAACTCATTGACTGCCAGCTATGTCTAGAATACATTGCGAAAAGACAGATATATATGTCTTTGGCAGTCAATGAGTTAATTGCAGATTATTTTAGTATTCACTAGTGTTTAATCTGACATGTGTTTGCACTATTTATTATGTCAAGTCACTGTATGCATTCAAGATGCATCTAAAGTGCAGCAGCAGCAGCAGCAGCAGCAGCAGCAGCAGCAGCAGCAGCAGCAGCAGCAGCAGCAGCAGCAGCAGCAGCAGCAGCAGCACATCAGTACTCACTACAGACAAAGGACTAAACCTGCAGTAATCGCCTTGCTTTCTCCTCCAAATGAAACACGGGCTGCTGTTTACTGAGCATTATGGGTAACAGAGGAAGGAGGGAGGCGTACCAAGCACGCTGATGAAGAAAGACTGGTCGATCAACTTGTTACCCTCCGGATCCAGCAGGTTGAACTTGAAGGACAGACTGCCTCCCTTCTCCCCCTTCCCGTGGCTGAACTGTAACAGACCTGCAGACAAACAGGAGGACAGCGTTTAATGACGTACTGGAGCTGATCAAACAGGACGTATAGAAGCAGCAGCAACAGCAGCACAGACCAGTTCAACATCAGGCCTAAATCTGAGGGGACAGAAGTGAGATTCATTAAACATTGAGAAACACCATAAAAGTGCATATTCTCATTCTTTATTCTGGTGGAAGTGCACATATTTGTATAAGAAAAAGAACCGACTCAGCTTCTGCAGCACGAGTGAAAAACTACAGGCAGTGAAATGGTAAAAGTCGGCCTTTGAAGGACATTTCTACCAGGGTTTTATGTGCAAAATAAACTGAAACTCATGATAAAAAAATAGTGTGTATTAACTTTATTCAAGTTTTCAATGTCACTAGCAAAACTTGGAGCTTTATGACACCTTTTCTGGACTAGTATTTTCATTTAATCTAATTTGTGTTCATCCGTTTAAGGATAACACAGTCCAAGTGAATTAGGTAAAATGTTAAATTAATACATATCACCATGAAACTTCCTCTGATTACTTCCACGAGTATGAAAAAAACTGTAACAAGTTTTTGAAATGTGTACGTTTAATTATGCAAATTAGGTGTCATCTCATTAAAATATGTGCAATATTACATATATTTTCAGTTGATAGAGCTGAAGATATGATAAAACTAGGTCAAACTTTTTTTTTTTCATTTTCTTCACACAAGATGAAAATAAAATTACAGAAGGATTTCAGAATACCTAATTTTATTACCATGAAAATCTATTTATATGTGTAATAGCCCAAAACAATTAAAAATTAAATTAAATAGTTTTTTGTAATTTAAAAAAAATATAAAATATCACATAAATCAGGCCAGGAATGATTTATTAAAACCCCCTCAGTAAATATCTTCAGGTGCTATAGTGTTCAACCTTCAACATGCATTTTTTCCTTTTCAATACTACATTTATTTAAATATTTTTACAAGTTGTACATGAACATAGAAACAAACACAAAGGTACATTCAGAAAAATTATTGAGTCCATGATAATCCTTCCAGATATTGAGTAACCTTGTCAGAATACATGATGTGATTATGGACGGTACAGGGAGTAATTACAAAGTCCTAGAAACCTGCAACAAATCAGACAAATCTTTGTTCTTAATATAACTAAAGAAGTGGCCCCACACCTTTTCAAAAAAGTCTTGTTTGTCTTTTAAAGTCTTTTCTAATGATACACTTAAAACAGTTTTGCAATGCTCCATGACAGAGCGATCACTCTCTTTGTTTGTAATATTCCCAGGTTTATAAGAATTTTCTCATAATGATTTATGTGAATTCCTTCAGGGTATAATCCTAATATAAAAAAAAACTTGAGTTCCAGCTTTCATTTCTTTCATAATATCTCATGTAAAATACCTCTAACTTCTGCCCAGAATTCCTTAATTTTTGGGACATAACCACAGATAATGGAACAACCTGTCTTTCTCTTTTCTGCATCTATTACAGAGATCTGGAATCTGTTCATTAAACTTGTTAAGCTTCAATAGGCATTTGATTAGGAATGGAGAAAGGCAATGGCGCCCATGTGTTCTTTTAAATAAAGTAAAATGCTCCTGGAATAAAACTAATGAAATGTTACTATGTGTGTTAGTGATAAAGAAAACTCAAGTCTTAAATGATGGTTGGCTCAAGTTTCCAAGATATGTCTTGGGTTGAAATGTGAAATTCTTAGAATAAACAAAAGAATAGGTTTTAGTCCAAAGGAGTCTCAGATCTACCAGATCTACTTCAAAACACTGTCTGAACATTATGATCCAGGTTCTTTTTAGTAGAATATTTAAAAATCCATTGTTTACATGTACATAAACCACCATTCTGCTGATAAGATTTAGCACATTTTATATTTGAATTAAAAAAAAAAAGTAAAGCAGTGTAATGTGCCTTTAGTCAATGTTTTTAGCACTTCAGCTCATTTTACCCTTACCCTATCTATCTATCTATCTATCTATCTATCTATCTATCTATCTATCTATCTATCTATCTATCTATCTATCTATCTATCTATCTATCTATCTATCTATCTATCTATCTATCTATCTATCTATCTATCTATCTATCTATCTATCTATCTATCTATCTATCTATCTATCTATCTATCTATCCATCCCTTAATTTACCTTAATTTTTTCGCTTACTTCAATGTTTTTGCTTCATTCAACATATCTATCTACCTACCGACCTGTCCGTTTATCTGTTTGGTTATTCTGGTTTAATGTTTGCACTTTCCAACACTCACTTCATGCATGTGGAGGTAAATAATAATAATTACCTCCACGAAGGAGGTTATGTTTTACCATGCATTTGTTTGTCTGTTTGTTTGTTTGTCGGCAAGATAACTCACAAAGTTATGGATGGATTTTGATGAAACTTTCAGAGGTGATTGATAATGTGTCAAGGAAGAACCCATTACATTTTGAGCTATAAAGGTCAAAGTTCAAGGTCACAGTGAAGGTCAACAGCTAAAACACATACGCGGTGATATCTCAGAATCCAGACAAAATAGTATCAGGCGTTTTTTTTTTTCCCATTGACTTCATCTTACCTTCAGACATCAGATGAGATAACACTGATAGGCTCGATGACATCACATTTTGACGTCATATGACATAAGGCCAATGGTTTATTTACAAAATGTATTTACGTTAAAGCATGTTATTGACATATTTTGTTAAATCTGACAATATCTTGTGCTTCATATTTAACATTAGATCGAACATGTGAAATGTGGTCGTTGTGCGACGTCGCATAACGTCAGAGTGACGTCATACGTGGTTGAATATTGAAATGGACATATCTCAAAAATGGGGCCGAGATTTTCTTTTAATTTTTTGTAACCCTCTAAGGAATTGCTAATGACTGATAAAAATAAATCGTTAGAGAACACTAGTTTACAAATAAGTTACGAACATCCAGATCCAAACCTTGGCAGACTGGTGCTGCTTCACCCACATACTGTCATATACCTTAGTTTGTTTTCATTTGGTCTAATGTAGTTTCATTTACACTAGTTAAAATGCGATTAAATAAAGCATGTTTTCTTTAAAAATTGTGATATTTCCCCTCATTTGTCGTGACCTCTGAGCCAGGTCATAAAAGTGTTGAACTGGACAGTTTGGTGCACATAGGTGCTGCTCAGGTGGCTGCTCTACTGGAGCGTTACAAAAAAGTCACTTTGAGAAAATGGCATTCAAAGAGAATTTAATGCATTTCTATAGGAAAAAAACCTGCTCTGAATCAGAATAAATGATCAGTCCCTTGGTAGTAATAATACAGAATATTTTAAGCTCATCAAAATGGATTATTTAATAACTTGGCAGGAATCAAAATCTTAAAATTGACCACTTTATGAAAAATCAATCAATCAAATTTGCTTTATGTGTCTCAATTTAAATATTGAGAAACACTATAAAAGTGCCGATTCTCTTTCTTTATTCAGTTGAGAGTGCAGGTATTTGTGTGAGAAAAAGACCAGACTCAGCTTCTGCAGCACGAGTGAAAAACTACAGGCAGTGAAATGGAAAAAGTCGGCCTTTGAAGGACATTTCTACGAGTGTTTTATGTGCAAAATAAAGTGAAACTCATGATAAAAAAAAAAAAAAGAACAGACTGAAAATAGTGCGGATTAACTTTACTCAAGCTTTCAATGTCAGGAAATAAAAGGTATCATAAACTGTACAGTTCCACATATATTTGCAAACAGTCTTTTAGGAATTATCCACAGACACAGACATAGAATTCCACATTTCCATTAATAGGTGAAGGTCTGATTAGAAGACGGAGTCAGATGATGGTGTGAAGATATTGTCAGTTCAGAACCAGAATTTGAGGCTTTTTGGGTCTGAGTCCTGTAGAGTTCTGGTTCATAGAGACCAGCACTGGCTTTTATATTTTCCATGTGACATCAATAAATGATTAAACTGAAACCAAGTGTATTTTAAACTCATCTTTGGAGCTTCCAATCAACTAATATGAAAATTAATTCATATTTTAAAACTTTTAAAAATCAATTAATCGCTACTGTTTGTTTTGTTTTCTGAAAAGAAAATCCAATGACCAAAAGATATAAACTTGAATTAACACTGGTCTTAAAAAGCCATAAAGACAAGAAAAATCTATTATTTTATAGGAAAAAAAAAACCCCTGGAGCAAAGAAGATGAATTGAATTGAATTTTACATAAGAATTATTTTTTATCACAAATGTTTTATGCTTTATTAGAATTCCAAACTCAAACTATCAGCTCGATCCTGAAACAAAAAATAAAAAAAAGCACTTTCCAAACTTCTGTGGCTGGCAGTTCAATACAGCTTCCCTGTGTTTATACATATTTAATGTTATTCGGGTCTTCAGCAGAGGAGCAGTTGGACAGTATGAGAAGCAAACGTACCTTTGTTGACGTCCTCCTGGGTGAAGCTCTGAACTGGACCTTTGACTGAAACCTTGTCCACTCGTCCGTCATTACTGAGCTGGAGTTTTCCCATGGGAGGGTCTTTGGTGAGGATGTACCTGAGCTTCAGACTGTCCGAGTCCACGTCGGTGCCCTTCAGGTTCTGTTCGGTTATTTTAGATGAAGACCCTGCAAACGGACGACAGGAAACTCAGTCACTCTGACTGAAACCACCTCTGCTGGGAACAATAGGATCAATGTAGAATAATCCAGAGGTCTGCTTTTATTTAGGTCTGTCAAATGATTACAATTTTTAATCAGATGAATCAAAGGGAAACTGTGGATTCATTTTGATTAATCACAATTAAATATAATCCATATTTAATCTATACACTGGAAAAAAAATCTAAACCTGACCAAGTGTATTGTTCTCATTTATAGTAAAAGATCTCATCACACTTAAATTCAGACAGAATCACCCAAAGAGTTTAATACAAGAAATAATTTATAGACAATAGATCTGAGAAAATCAATCAACCCATCTATCTATCTATCTATCTATCTATCTATCTATCTATCTATCTATCTATCTATCTATCTATCTATCTATCTATCTATCTATCTATCTATCTATCTATCTATCTATCTATCTATCTATCTATCTATCTATCTATCTATCTGCCTATATGTGTGTGTGTGTGTGTAGCTTAATTCTAGATTTTTTTCTTGCTTTAATCAAGATCTTTTTGAGGTAATTCGAGCAAAAAAAAAAAAGAAATCTTAAAATAAGGAAAAAGAAAAAAATATGTTAATGAACAAGTGAAAATTATGTTTTGTGAATATTATGTGTATGTGCATGTGAAGGCAAAGGCACATTTATTTGTATAGCACATTTTATGTACAGGACAATTCAAGGTGCTTTACATAAAACATATAAGAAAATTAAATTAAAATAGAGACATAAAAACATTTAAAAGACAATGAGAATCTAAGTCAAAACTCCAGTGAACAATAATGTTTTCAGTGTGATTTAAATGAACAGTTATTCAGGTAGTTAGTTCCACAGGTGAGGAGCAGAACAACTGAATGATGATGAACTTTGTTTGATTCAGATTTTGGGAACACACAGTAAACCTGTTCTTGATGACCTATGACCTTAGGGCTCTGGATGCTTCATATGGAACCAACAGGTCTAACATGTATTTGGGTCAAAGGTCGTTTAGTTCTTTATAGACCAGGAGTAAGATTTAGAATTGTAACCTTTGACCCACAGGAAGAAAATGTAAGGATTTTAGGATGTGGTCCAGTTTCTTGGTACTGGTCAGGACTCTGGCAGCAGCATTTTGGATCAGCTGTAGCTGATTGATTGATTTTTTTTTTTTAGACGAGTGAAGACACTGTTACAATAATCTAATTTACTAAAAATAAAAGAATGAGTTTTTCTGTGAAGATGATCACTGATTGATCCAAAGGACTTGATTTTTTTTTTCACATATTACATTAATTGGAAGTTAAACCATGGACTGTTTTGTGGAGAAGAGGTGGGATTAAATAAGTGTTACTTCCTCCCACTCCTTTTCTAATATGCAAATGAAGCCGTGTTTTGTTTAGTTTTTTTATGTACATGTTCTTTTTTTGTCTTGCTTTCACTAGTGGGGACAGAGTAGTGTTGTTTTGTTTGTGTTTGTCTGTCCATGTGTGGACGCTGCTGTCCTCTCACCTGCTGGCAGTTGCAGTCCTCTGTTGACCGTCATTCGAGGCCCTTCGCTCCTCCTCACATCCATGGTGAACTCCAGGCGTCCAGTGTGGGTGTAGATGCCATCGGTGATGGTGAAGCCCATTTCGTCCACTCCGCCGCTGACCTTCTCGGGCGTGTAGACCAGCAGCTGGTCCAGGACGTCCTGGTAGGTGAAGGTGGAACCCTGCGTCAGGACGCGGCCGTTCTCCAGCGGCTGCGAGTAGAACTGTCGTCTGCGCAGTTTGCCTGAGGAGAAATAACATTTACTAAGGGACAGTGTTTAACCTCTTAACAACCTTACAATATTAATGACATTATTTTAATAACACCTATATATACAGCTCCCACATTAATGACATTATTTTAATAACATCTATATATACAGCTCCCACATTAATGACATTATTTTAATAACATTTATATATACAGCTCCCACATTAATGACATTATTTTAATAATATCTATATATACAGCTCCCACATTAATGACATTATTTTAATAACATTTATATGTACAGCTCCCACATTAATGACATTATTTTAATAATATCTATATATACAGCTCCCACATTAATGACATTATTTTAATAACATCTATATATACAGCTCCCACATTAATATATATACACACACACACACACACACACAGGGCGGCTGTGGCTCAGTTGGTAAAGCGGGTCGACTTGGGCCCCCAGTAAGACTGACAGAACCTTAGAAACCCGCTGGTGAATGTGAGGCTAAAGTAAAGTGCTTTAAGCACCATGAAGGTGGAAAAGCTCTATATAAATGTCGTCCATTTACCATATGCTGTGTCATGGATCTTACATCTGGTGTCATGTTTATGTCTTGTTTTTGTATGTCTTTCTACAGTTTTTGTCTTTGTTGGTGTTTAGGGCTTTTTATTTTGTTATGTGGGTTCATGTTCATGTTTCCTGCTTTACTTCCTGTCACCAGTGTTCTCCCCGCCTCCATTAACTGTCACATCATTGGTGACAGCTGTCAGAAGGGTATAAATATGCAATCTGTGTGTTTGTCTGGTGCGAATCTGTCTGCGTTATGCGACTTATGAGCAATTGTACATTTACCACTGGTTTCTCGGCTTTTGACTTCTTGTTTTGGTTTTTGGATTTTGATCTCTGCCTGCCCCTTGTCTGTCATTGTGTGGATTTTTTGTGTATTGACCCTAAGCCTGTTTTTGGACCCGGAGTTTTGCCTTGCCCCTCCTCGGTGCCTCTTCGGACCTCGGACCCTCGGCGTGACCCTGCTACGGACCTGGATAACGGTGTGTTGGATCTCCCTTATTCTGTCATCGGTTGTCTGTCTACAAACCCTGCCTGCCTGACCATCCTTCTTCCCGGTTTCACTGCGGCCCGCGGTGTTCCGTACGGACGCACCGGGAGGAGCCTCATCCGTGCTCACTCATTATTTAATAAAAACTGTAAAACGCACCTGGAGCCTCAGAGTCTTGCATCTTGGGTCCATCTACTACCCCTTTCGTTACAGTACAGATTCGCCAATTTATGATGGATCCGGCAGACTCTCAGCGCGTTCAGCAGACTCTCTCCAGTCAGGGTCAGCTTCTTGGTAGTCATGAACATAAATTGGACTGTCTAACCAAGAATGTTTCACACTTGGCACAAATGGTCTCCTCGCTCCAAATTCCATTCCCGACACCCGAACCCAGCATTCCAGCCCCCGCTAAATACGCCGGCGATCCGTCCACCTGCCGTTCATTTTTTAATCAGCTTAAACTGATATTTAAATCCCAACTGGTTCGGTTCGGGTCAAGCGCCGCCAAAGTCGCATATCTGGCCAGTTTGTTAGAAGGGCCGCCTCTTAGTTATATGAATGCCCTCATTGAACAGGACTCGCCACTGATTTCTGATTATGATCTGTTAGTTGGAGAGTTGAAAAAAATTTATGATCATCCCGTTCGGGAGCAGGAGGCGGGTCAAAGACTACTGCGCATCACACAAGGAGAGAGTTCGGTCCGTGAATATGTCAGCCGTTTTCGTACACTGGCAGTCGAATCCAGGTGGAATGACAATGCACTCGTGTCAGCTTTTAAAGCAGGCTTAACACCTGAGATCGGCCGGGAGGTTTCCCTGCGTTGTCGTGATTCCAGTCTAGATGAGACCGTATCCTGCTCTATTGAAGTTGGGGATCAAGTCCTGCAATGGTCTGCATCCGCCGGTAGGGGCGCTGTTTCTTCTAATTTTCCTCCTGATGAACCTATGCAGCTAGGACGAATGAGACTCTCCACAGAGGAACGACGGTACAGGATTTCTAAAGGTCTCTGTTTGTACTGCGGTAAAAAGGGGCATTTTGTCAGGAATTGCCCCAACAACAGGCAAGTCCACCCAAATGATAAGTTACTGTTGAGCTTTGAATCTATCAAGTTGAAACAAGCTTCTAGAATTAATGTCACAGTGAGAGTGTCTTCCAGTTTTTCTTCCCTTCTCCAGGAGGCTCTGATTGATTCTGGTGCTGATTCTAATTTAATATCAGAGGATCTGGCTGAAAGACTGCAGATCAACCGGATTCCACTATCAAGCCCTCTGGAAGCAGTGGCATTGGACGGCTCTTTGTTATGGAGGGTAACCCACCGCACTCCTTTTTTATCAATGGAGTTTCCAGATCACCACACAGAAAAGATTAGTTTTCATATTTTTCCCACTACTACGCAACCCATCATACTTGGATTACCCTGGCTTATCAGACACAATCCACACATAAACTGGCAGACAAAAGAAATTATGTCTTGGGGCTCAAGTTGTCTACAGTCATGCATTTTTGATAAGAGTAGAGAGACTGGTCCAGATCCAATCCAGATGGCAAACATTAACACATCCAATGAGAAGTCTGAATTCCCTGCCTTGGACCAAGTACCATCATGCTACCATGATCTTAAACAAGTGTTTAGTAAGACTAAGGCCATGTCCTTGCCACCTCATCGACCTTATGACTGTGCAATTAATCTCCGACCTGGTACAGCACCTCCTAAGGGAAGGTTATATTCTTTATCTGGTCCAGAGACAAAAGCTATGACAAAATACATAAATGACTCTCTGGCCTCAGGTCTCATCCGTAGATCTTCGTCACCTGTAGGAGCTGGGTTCTTTTTTTGTAGATAAAAAAGATAAGACACTCAGGCCATGCATTGATTATAGGGGGCTTAATGAGATTACAGTCCGAGATCGGTATCCACTGCCTTTGATGTCTTCAGCCTTTGAAATGCTCCAAAATGCTAAGATTTTCACCAAGTTGGACTTGCGTAATGCTTACCATTTAGTCAGAATTAGAGAGGGGGATGAGTGGAAAACAGCATTTAACACTTCGATTGGACACTTCGAATATCTTGTGATGCCTTTTGGTCTCACCAATGCTCCGGCTGTCTTTCAGGCCTTAGTGAACGATGTCTTAAGAGATTTTTTGAATGACTTTGTTTTTGTGTATTTGGATGATATTTTGGTGTTTTCCCCGGACCTGAAACGTCATACTGAGCATGTACAAGCTGTCCTGAAGAAGTTATTGGAAAACAACCTCTATGTCAAAGCTGAAAAATGCGAATTCCATAAGGCTTCTGTGCAGTTTCTCGGGTTTTCTATCTCAGCAGGACAGATTAAGATGGATCCTGACAAGGTGAAGGCAGTCCAGGAGTGGCCAAGGCCTGGGTCACGACAAGAGGTCCAGAGATTCCTGGGGTTCGCCAATTTCTACCGGAAGTTCATCAGGGGATTCAGTAGAGTGGCCTCGCCTCTTCATGCACTAACATCACAGAGGACAAACTTCAGGTGGAGTCCTGAGGCGGAGACTTCCTTTAAGAAGCTCAAACGACTCTTCACTTCTGCACCTGTGCTGAGATTTCCTGACCCGAACCTTCAATTCATTGTGGAGGTAGACGCTTCAGACACAGGTGTTGGTGCAGTTCTTTCTCAAAGGTCCCCGGATACTGGTAAGATGCACCCATGTGCATTTCTATCTAAGAAGTTGTCAAGTTCAGAGAAAAATTATGATGTAGGTAATCGTGAGTTATTAGCCATTAAGGTAGCCTTGGAGGAGTGGAGACATTGGCTAGAGGGCACTGAGCAGCCATTTATGGTCTGGACAGACCACAAGAATTTGGAGTATTTGAAGACTGCGAAGAGACTCAACTCACGCCAAGCAAGATGGGCTCTATTCTTCACTCGATTTAATTTCACTCTCTCCTACAGACCTGGGTCAAAGAATGGCAAACCAGATGCCCTATCTCGAGTTTTCCCATCAGAAACCCCCAAGCTGGATCCTGAAACGATCATCCCAAAGTCTTGTCTCGTGGGTTCTTTTCGTTGGAAGGTGGAGGAGAAGGTCATGGAAGCAATCAAGGATAAGGTAATCCCATCTAATGTGCCACCTGGATGTCTGTTCGTTCCTCAGGAATTACGTGGAGAAGTCATTCACTGGGCCCACACCTCCAAGTTTTCCGGCCATCCTGGTATTCAACGCACCTTAGCGGTTCTTTCCAGAAGGTTCTGGTGGACTGGAATGAGGAAGGATGTGGAGGAATATATTGCTGCCTGCACCGTTTGTGCAACCTGCAAGAGTCCCAAGTCCAGTCCCGCTGGACTCCTTCAACCCCTGGACATTCCTACGCGGCCCTGGTCGCACATCTCTATAGATTTTGTTACTGGGCTTCCAGCTTCGCAGGGTAAGACAACTATACTTACTGTTGTTGACCGGTTCTCTAAGATGGTTCGGTTCATTGCCCTCCCTAAACTACCATCTGCTAAGGAGACGGCCGCAGCCCTGCTTGACCAGGTATTTAGAATATTTGGTTTACCTGTCGACATTGTGTCTGATCGGGGTCCTCAATTTACGGCTCAGTTTTGGAGGGCCTTCTGTACACTGATTGGGGCCTCTGTTAGTTTATCTTCGGGTTACCACCCCCAAAGTAATGGACAAACCGAGCGTATGAATCAAGATCTGGAAACTACGCTTAGATGTCTGGTAGCTAGGAACCCTGCTTCCTGGGTGGACAATATCATCTGGGTAGAAGTGGCTCATAATTTGTTGCCTTGCTCTGCCTCTGGTTTCTCTCCATTCCATGTGGTTTTCGGGTTCCCTGCTCCTATGTTTCCAGAGGCAGAAAGAACGACCCTGGTGCCATCTGCACTGTCTTGGATCAGGAGAAAGAAGAGGATGTGGACCTGGGCCCGGGTTAATCTTCTTCGGAGCAGGAAGAGGATGAAGAAGATGGCAGACCAGCATCGGGTAACCAACCCCAACTATGAGGTAGGCCAGAAGGTCTGGCTTTCTACGAAGCATCTTCCATTAAGGGTGGAGAGCCGTAAGCTGGCTCCACGTTTTATTGGTCCTTTCCCAATCTCCAAAGTTGTTAACCCTGTGGCTTTTCGTCTCCAGCTACCTAGAACTATGAGAATACACCCCACTTTTCATGTCAGTCAGCTTAAACCTGTCCGGGGTAGTTCTCTGTTACCACCCACTCCGCCACCTCCACCTCCCCAGATGATTGAGGGTGGACCGGTATACACAGTGAGACGACTCATCCAGTCCAGACCAAGAGGCCGTGGGTTCCAGTATCTGGTGGACTGGGAGGGATATGGTCCAGAGGAGAGATCTTGGGTCCCCGCTTCCTTCATAGTGGACCCGGACCTCATTACAGAGTTTCACCGCCTCCATCCAGATGCCCCTGGGCCGTCCGGAGTCCGCCCTTGAGGGAGGGGTACTGTCATGGATCTTACATCTGGTGTCATGTTTATGTCTTGTTTTTGTATGTCTTTCTACAGTTTTTGTCTTTGTTGGTGTTTAGGGCTTTTTATTTTGTTATGTGGGTTCATGTTCATGTTTCCTGCTTTACTTCCTGTCACCAGTGTTCTCCCCGCCTCCATTAACTGTCACATCATTGGTGACAGCTGTCAGAAGGGTATAAATATGCAATCTGTGTGTTTGTCTGGTGCGAATCTGTCTGCGTTATGCGACTTATGAGCAATTGTACATTTACCACTGGTTTCTCGGCTTTTGACTTCTTGTTTTGGTTTTTGGATTTTGATCTCTGCCTGCCCCTTGTCTGTCATTGTGTGGATTTTTTGTGTATTGACCCTAAGCCTGTTTTTGGACCCGGAGTTTTGCCTTGCCCCTCCTCGGTGCCTCTTCGGACCTCGGACCCTCGGCGTGACCCTGCTACGGACCTGGATAACGGTGTGTTGGATCTCCCTTATTCTGTCATCGGTTGTCTGTCTACAAACCCTGCCTGCCTGACCATCCTTCTTCCCGGTTTCACTGCGGCCCGCGGTGTTCCGTACGGACGCACCGGGAGGAGCCTCATCCGTGCTCACTCATTATTTAATAAAAACTGTAAAACGCACCTGGAGCCTCAGAGTCTTGCATCTTGGGTCCATCTACTACCCGTTTCGTTACATGCTGGAATTATTGAAGAGAATTGTTGAGTCTGTTTGTATGACTGTACTATTATGATCCTTTTATGGTTCATAAGTCAGTTACTGCATTATGTGTTACTTGTGGTTCCATGCTAAAATTTGGAAAAAAAATGTTTTATATTAAGGGTTAGGGTTAAACAAATAGGTTTTTCGACTTATTGTGACTCCTTTTGCAAAATTCAGACTTGCTTGTCCTTGAAGATAGATTCTGTTCATTTAAATGTGATTTAGTTTTTCTTTTATCTTATTTTTCCTTGTTCTGTTTTATTTGTTTCTTTCCATTTTCCAAATAAATAAATACAATTCATGTCTGGATGTGACGCTGACGTGTGCGGCACCTCTGAACCACATCTGGTTAAGTACAGTGATTATTGCTGTCAAATGGAGGACGTTTGAGTTTTCACACAGTACATGAAAGACAAGGAAGGTCTTTGTAGAAACTAATGAGTCTTTTTAGATTCCATTAAATTACACCGCTGCTTAAATCAAACGCAGGTTTAAATGGGATTTGATCCGAAATCCAGGAGCGTAATGAGAGGACAGACACTCACACTATCACAGTCACACACTGACACACACTTTTAGGGCTCACACACATTTACCACCACTGCAACCCATGTTTCTGTGCAGACTTTGACCAGGAAACAGTGAAAAATCCAATAGATAGATGCAGTTTATTTATCCCAAACTGGGATATTACAGTGCAGCAGCGGGACACATTAAAAACAAAATACAAGGGAAAATAAAACACAGCAGGGATGTCAAACTCATTTTAGTTCAGTTCAATCTATTATCTTACAAAGTGCATTTTAGGTCTAAAAATCTCATGACCTTTTAAAATAAGACATAATCACCTGAAGAGTAACTTTTCAGTGAGATATAAGAACATAATAGATACACAATAAACTGGAAAATTTGATTTCAAGAAAGAAATATACAGTAAGCACTTGTACCAGTGACAGTTTTTTTGTTGCTAGAATGAAGCAAAAAAATAATTAATTAAATATATAAAATTATTAAATAACTAATTTCAAAAATCGGAAATTAGACAACAACAACAAAAAAAACTTACGATGTGAAGAGTCAGATTTATCTTGGTAAGGTTTCTTGAAATAAGATTTTCCAGATCTAACTTCTTACATCTCAATGAAAAGTTCCTCTTTATGGCAAAAATAAACTTGGTAAAATTAGGATTTTTTTCAGTGTAGTGGGTTGGTCCAGTGAAATAATATCATAGCAGCCTGCCTGAAATTAACTATGATGATATATTGCAGAATTGATACTTTCTTATACCCATAATAGCGATTCATTTTCATTTCCATTTGCATAAAATAAAATTAGGGCTGACAAAATTAACACATTAACACAGATTAATGACAATTAAGTCATCTGGAGAAGTGTCTCTACTAATCCATTTTGAAGTTTGTAGAATCTTACCAAGATAATTTTCCCTTTTTTTGTTGTTGCTTGAATTAACTAAAACAAAATCTTGAATTAACAAAAAATTTGAATTTAAAAAAAATTTAAAAATAAAGCAAAAAACATTACTAAATTAAGAAAAAAATGTTCTCTAATCAAGTATCTTAAGCGAAAATAAAGAAAAGCTAAAGAAAATTTTATTTTGATTAAATTATAAGATTTTGTAAATCAGATTTTTCAGATCTATTGTCTATAAATCATTCGTTATATTTCACTGAACAGTTCCTCTTTAGGTGATTCTGTTTCATTTTAAGTGTGATGACCTATTTTTGTCTAGAAATGGCACAAATACACTTGGTAAAATTGGGATTCTTGCAGTGAAGTGGGTTGGTCCTGTCACAACCTGTCCCCCAGATCCACTCCAGATCCACATGGTCCACACCACACAGTTGTAAGTCGTTGCTGATCTGCAACTATTTAAGTGAGGCTACAGTTACTGGTGCGGGACCATTACAGTTTGTCGTCTCCGTAACCTGGACACTCTGCCTATTCCCATACCTCCATAACCTGGCCCTTTCATTCACCACCACGGACTCTGGCTGATCTACCCCCAGGTTTTGTTTTGTCTTTGTCATGATTTTGCTTCAGTTTTTATTAAATCTGTTCTCCCTTCAGCACCGGGGCGTCTGAGTCATTATTCCTCTTCACCCATCATGATAGGTTCAGTAAAATAATATCATAGAAACCTGTACAAACTATCTCAACAACAAAAAACATTCAAATGTGAAAAACAAAACATAAATATCTAAAGAAAAATAGGTGAAATTTCTTAACTACACAGACATAGAACACTGTAGGCATTTGGTTTTTATCATCCCAGTGTTCCAGGTCAAAATTGGTGTTTACTGTGACCTCTGACCCCATGAAAATTGAATGAAACCTGGGATAAAAAAAATATATATCTGAAATTCAAACAAAAAGGCTGAAAGACACATTAAGAGTAAAATGAAGGTCACACTAAACATAACCGAAGTTTGAAGAAGCTGAAACTTTAGTTTTTACTGCTGTTCACACTACAGTCAAATATAATATTTTACTGATATTCTCATATATTTTAAATGTATTTAATGTGTTGTCAGGTTCTACAGATGGAAACTAGCTATTTAGCTATAATCTGGTACAGCACATTTCTGTGTCTGTGAGTGTAATAGTTTTTGTACATTGTCTCTTAATAAAGGATAAAAAAAACAACAACATGTGAACAGCAGTCAAAGTTCAAGTTTCAGTGAAAAAGGAAAAAGCCCAGCTTCTTTAAACCACAGTGGTTGTACTCAGTCTGACCTTCCTCTTACTCTTAAAGCCTTTCATTCTTTTGTTCAAAATATTATAATTTTTTTTTTTTATTCCATGTTTCATTCAACACACGTCAGATGTTTCGAACAGCTTTGGCTGCTTCTCATCATAAGGTCAGAGGTCACACTAAACAATGACTGTATACAACTTTCTACTTCTTCCTACTCCATTTCAAGCAGGTTTAATGTGCAGTGTTGTACCTGAACGAGTTCATTGAATAATCGTTCACGAACTATATCATATTTTTGACGAACATGAACGACTCGTTCACTTTTGCCAAATGAACGGGAAGTTGTGAACGCGGTTATTCTGGCATTTATTGAACTGTGCTCTTATGTAGTTCATATTTTTCATTCTTATCATGTTGTAATTATTGAGTCCTATAAGGAATAAAATGGGATCAAAACACAGCATTATCATAGATGTCATTTTTGTATTATTCTGAACTAATGTTGGCAACATAATGTTGTGGAATAGCCAATGAGAAGTGTTGTGGGCGAGAGAGAGAGAGAGAGAGAGAGAGAGAGAGAGAGAGAGAGAGAGAGAGAGAGAGGGGTGCAGAGAGTTTTTGGGAGAAAAAGAGTTAAATATACAGAGTGTGACCAGCGACAGGAGCAGGTGTTGTCCCGTTCTTGGAAATAAACATTGAAAACGAAGTTCACCGAAACCACTCCTTGTGTTCTAAGAACCTGCAGAGGGAAGTTAACCCTGGGAGGAGGACGACATTTTCCCCTGATTTCCTGACTACGGTCAGGATAACGTCAGGAACTGTTAATAATAAGTTTACAATAATAACACAAAAAAAGAACAAAAAAGTTCATTTTGGGATCCATGAACTTCTAGTTCATAATTTGGAAGAATGAACGATGAACTGAACTAATTCATATTGAGTAACTTGAACTGAACTTTGGACTAGTTCTTAATTAAGGTGAACTTTCCCAACACTGTTAATGTGTTTGATTTAATGTACACGTGTATGAGTGTATATAATAAGCCAGAAGGCGAAGCTCTCGATCTATGTTCCGACCCTCACCTATGGTCATGACTGAAAGAATGAGGTCACGTGTTCAAGCGGCCAAAGTTTGCAGGGTTCAGCCTTAGAGATAGGGAGAGAAACTCGGACAACTGGGAGGAGCCAGCTGAGGTGGCTCAGGCATCTAGTGAGGACGCCTCCCTGGGGAGGTGTTCCGGGCATGTCCATTCAGGAGGATACCTTGGGGCCGACCCAGGACACACTGGAGGGATTTTATACCTCTCGGTTGGCCTGAGAATGCCTCGGGATTCCCTGGAGGAGCTGGCTGAGGTAACTGGGGTGAGGGATGTCTGAGATGCTGCCCCCGTGACCCGGACCCAGATAAAGCGGGAGACGATAAGTACGAGTAAATGGTAAATGGACTGCACTTATATAGTTCTTTTCCACCTTCATGATACTCAAAGCACTTAACATTAGCCTCACATTCACCCATTCACACACACACTCATACACCGGTAGGTTTCTAAGGTCTAAGGTCAGTCCTACTGGGGGCCTAAGTCAGGGTTCAGTGTCTTGCCCAAGGACACTTCGACATGTGGACAGCCAGAGCCGGGACGCGAACCGCCAACTGGGCGACCCACTCTACCAACTGAGCCACAGCCGCCCAGTAGAACATACAACATAGATATCTGCGGCTTATAACCTGGTGCGGCTTGTATATTCTTTTTTTTAATTATATTTTTAAACATACAGCAGATGCAGCTTATATACAGGTGCGGCTTATAGTCCAGAAAATATGGTCATCGAAAGGTCAGTGAAAGTTTTTACACAGTAGCGTATACGTCTTTCTGGTAAAGTTATCACCATTTAGCTTTTTTTTTTTTTTTTTTCTCCCTTTTGCTTTAACAGCTGACAGAAGAGAGAGGCTGGAAAATAGACATGACATGTAACAAACTGAGGATTCATGTAGTGAATTTGATTGTCAATGGAGAAAAAAAAAAAGAAAAATCAATGAAAATTCCTGTTGTTAATGTTATTTCTTATAATGACTTTTTTTTTTAATTTCTCATGTGTGCTTTAACACACCAGTGTTAATTTCTATGTCAATATATTTTTAAAAGGTTGCTTTAAACACAGTTCTTTCATCCACAATGTTAATTTGACAAAAAAATAATAATAATAAAAAAAAGGCAATTTCCAGTTTCAGTGTTGGTTTCGTACTGTGAATAAAGGCACAAACCCATGATGTTGTGTTAAAATGAATGTAAAATCACAAAAACTAACATTGGAACTGTTTATTACTCATGTTTGTCCCAAATTACTGTAAGTGGACGACATGTGGAGAGGCTGTGTTTGTGAAAAGACAGAAAAGCTCAACATGAACCTCATATTCATTAAATACTGGAACCACACTGTGAAGTTTGTCTATTTTTATTCTTCCTACTCATCTTTATTCATAATAAGCAGAATTTATTATTTTCTTCATGGAGCTTCACTTGAATCAGCCATTGATTTGGGTTTAATGTATTTGTTTTTATGAAGACTTTTCTTCCTTTGTATGTATTTTCCAAGTCTTTTCATGTTGCCTGTTTGTTTTATGCAACTGTGAATTATTATTATTATTTTTTAATAATTCAAGATTTATTGTTTTTGCCTAATTTAAGTTAAAATAAATGAAACAAAAATGTTTCTTGGTTATTATTGAAAGTAGATTTTCCAGGTCTTATACTAGAATCAGTTCTTTTTAAATGTGATGAGATATTTGGACTAGAAATGAGAAAAATACAATTTAGTGTCATATTCAATTTAAATTCTATATTGATATAAATATCTATGTCAATAACTAATGTCTTATTTTTTCTCATATTTCATTAGTCAATCTTTTGTGTCTTTTTCTCTGCAGTTGCTTGTTTTTTTTGGTATTTATTTTTTTACTGCTGTTAATATAGAAGTGTTATCTCATCTTTATCTTATCTTACCTTGCATTATTTTTAGGTCTGTGAAATTATTAAATTAATCAGATTAATCACATGGTTACTTTGGATAAATTTCGATTAATCATAACCAAAACATTTTGTCAGTCGACTGTTCTGTCTCGCTTTGATTATATATTCTGTCTTCTGTACACAAATACACTGAAAAACATTAAATGTGAAGAAAAGAAATACATAACACATGCTAAAACCCTATAAAATTCACAAAAAAATCCACAAAAAATTAATAAGACATTCAAAAACTCTTCTAACATGTGATAAAATATCCAACACATGCAAAAATATGAATATACTGTATAACAAATTAACATTTTTATTCAACACCTTTGACAGTTTCAACAAAACTTGAAACAAAACAATCATTTAACTAATCAGATTAATCATGATGATAGATTAATCCAAGTTAATGCATTCATTTTGACAGCCCTACCTTATTTTATTTATCTTCTCTGACTGTATCTTACCTTATATTATCTTATTTTATCTAATGTAATCTTATCTTATGTGTCGATAGTAGTATGCCTAGTTGATCTTATTGAATCCTCGTTCTACATTTTGATTTGCAGGGTGTGTGAACTCTGAACAGTGTTCGTTCTTTCTGTAGCTTCCAGACTCTTCTATCTGTTTTTCCTTCGTGTCCGTGTTGAATGTGTTGAAAAGACGAGCTGCCTGGGACTCACTGTCCTATATGAAATCACTTTGTGGCGCCACAGGCTGCTGGTTTTATAGCCGTGGGACAATCAGTTTCACCGGCTGCTTTATGGTGCTTTTACAGAGGCTTGGGGGTGGGGGGTGGTGGGGGGGTGAGGAGGAGGATGTAATATGTAATAGAGCGGGAAGAAGGAGGTATGCCGACAGCTAGAAAAGTATCAAATGGAAGTTAATGGTTAATTTTGTTCTGTTTTGAGACTTAAAATGCATAAAGTTGTATAAGATGTGACATTTTACTGAGATAAAGTTTAAGTTTAGCAGAAGCTCTTACAGTATATGCATCACATTTTCCCTTTGGATGTATTGTCCCTATTAAATACACTTAAATAAAATAAAATAAAATATAGGGCCAGATTAGAACATTCTGTTTTATTATAGAAACTATTTTTCAGATAAAATAAATTTTTATACTATTTGACATTACATTTAAGACAAAAATCTACATATAACATAGTCAAAAAGACACACAAATTACCTGCTACTATTATTTACTTATTTTTAAATATATCTTTTATTCTGTCATGGGTGTATTTTGGGAATTTAATAACACTGGTCTACAAGAATAGAATAAAACTAATGGAATGTTAGTGATAAAGAAAAGTCAAGTCTTAAATAAATGATGGTTGGCTCAAGTTTTCAAGATAAGTCTGGGGTCAAAGTGTGAAATTATTAGAATGAAGAAGAGAATAGGTTTTAGTTAAAAGGAATATATTTCCATGTCTTGTGAGGATTAAGTTTGTAATCATCCATCCATCATCCAAAGCAGCCATTGGATAGAGAGCATAAATGTTTCCCCAAAAAATAAAAATATAAATATATATATATATATATATATATATATATATATATATATATATATATATATATATATATATATATATATATATATATATTAATATAACTCAAATTATTACAAAACATAAATAAAAAATTTTTAAAAATCTAAAACAAATCTAAAAACAAAAAATAAATAAAACAATAAATAATAATAATACAAAAATTAAATAAATACTAATAAAAAAAGAAAACACACCTTCAAATCTTTGAAAAATACAGGTTTTGCTTTGCACCTGTTTCCCCCACATTTGAAAAAAAAATTAATGTATTTTTACATTTGCATAAATTTGCATACTTCACACAGATTTATATTTTACTAGTTGGGATCTACATTTATATTGAACCTTCATGGGGACCTACATTTCGGTCCCCATAGTGTGATTGTGTAAACATACAGTAAAGATAGGAATACACACACACACACACACACACACACACACACACACACACACTGATATTAAAACCTGTGAGGTAATGGAGCTGCAGAGTGAACCTGAATCAATAAATCATTGATTGGAGCTTATTGTGGACAGATGTGTGTGGAGAGGCAGAAAAGATGTAGAAAATGAGAAGCAAAGTGAGAATTCTGTTTAATATGGTCTGTTATGTCGTCACGTTAAAGGTTCAGTGTGTGATATTCTAAATAAATGAATAATGGGATGAATGGGAATGGGATGGCAACGTCCATACCTGATCTAAGGCAGAGGCGAGTGAATACTTTGAACAAAATATAGTCTATAGCTGCGTTTCCATTACAGTTTTTCACAAAACAATATCGATATTCCTCAAATTTCAAAAAAGTATATTTGCGCTTTGAACGTGTTTCCATTGACGGTTGTTCTAGGCAGGAGTGAAATAGCATCCCACGACATTTCACTTCAGATCCCTTGACCGCAATATCACCCTGATATTAGAGTGAATATCATTTCAAGAACATCAATTCTCTCGTCAGTAAAAGTCACTGGCGAACTCTTTCAAGACACTAACATGTAAAACAAACCACCTGTCTCACATTATAAGGGTCTGCACATGAGGTCCCTACCTTGTCAGACCAAGATATTAAGTGGAAATATGCTTTAGATGTGTTTAAATGACATCCGCGAATTAGCATGTAATAGCATTAGTATGAATGAATTGGTTGATTCTCTCGTCAGTAAAGGTCACTGGTCAACTATTTAAAGGCACTAACATGTAAAACAAACCACCTGTCTCACATGATAATTGTCTGCACATGTGGTCCCTACATTGTCAGGTTGAAATATTAAGTGTAAACATACTCAGCACTTAACAATAACAACAAATCATAAGCAGCCAATGGTTGTTATGGTTACAGGCTGTTATTTTCACTCCGAGAGAAGTGATCATGTGATTATGTGGTCACATCCTGTGACATATATTGTGGAGAAAGTGTTTCCATTGCGCTTTTGTGATATATTACAATATCGAAACGTCTGAAAAACCACCTCATGAAAGCGTGGAAACTTTGTATCGATTCAGGTGTTTATATTTCCAGTTTTTATAGCAATATTTACATTTTGCGAATTTCCAAGGGTAATGGAAACGCAGCTTATGTGTATTAGGTCTGGGCAATAATCTGAAAATTTACTATTGCTAAGATTTACTGTAATAACCGTCGTCATTTTGCCCATGACTGTAAATTCAATATTTTAATGAAAATGAAAATAAAAGTGTTTTCTGTCTATTTTGACTGTGTGTGATATGTTCATTCCCCTTTAACCCTTTGTTGATGAGCTCAACCGTTTGGTAGAGGTAACTTTGAACCCTGATATCTAATCTAAAATGAAGTGCTTTGACACCAAACTTCTTAGGCAGCCAATGATATGTTCAGGCTAGTTCATATATCAACAAGGAAGAAGATCATAATCGAGACAACACCTCTGCGGCATTTTGGACACAAAAATGCAGGAAAGTTAGATTTTTTTTTTTTTTTTCCATTTTATTAACTTTTGAGTCTATTTTACATAAGTAATCATCATCATGTTTCAGAAATACTTTGGTATTAATGTGATATTAAAAAAAACATGCTCAACCAAACCGTAGTGATGATAGTAAAGGGTCATGAAATGCCAATGCTAATCGCTAATGCTAATCACGAATGATACAAACACAAAGAGTTAATACATCAAATTTTAACCAAGTCACAAACTGTGTTGGTAAGATTGGTGAAGTTTTAATACTTTAGTTAAACTTAGGGTCATTAAAAAAATAAATCTATGTTTTATGTTATAATAGTCTCTGTGAGGTGGAAAAAGCAAAGAATTTATTTTTTTATTGTGATTTTTGTAGTGCGACCAACAAAGGGTAAGGACTGTGTGGAGTGTGTTCTTTCAAAAGTGTGAAATTACTTTAACAATTTACAATGTTACGATCGTCTTTGAACTGTCTAGTGTTGAAATCACATCGAATGTCCTGAGGAGAACGTCCTGACCACCGCCCCATGTAAGTGGTAAATGTTCTGCACTTATATAGGTCTTTTCCACCTTCATGGTGCTTAAAGCGCTTTATATTAGCCTCACATTCACCCATTCACACACACACTCACACACTAGTAGGTTTCTAATGTTCTGTCAGTCCTACTGGGAGACTAAGGGCGTATTCACATGGTAAAGTCCGGACCAAGGTTCGGACCAGAACCTTTTTTTGCCTTTTCACACTGTACTTATAATCCAGACTTTATTTACAGTCTTCATTCACACTGTATTGAATCAAGTGGACCAACGGACTTTAGAACGTCATGTCGTCAATGCGTGTACAGCGTGCGTCTCTCTATACTCGACCTTGATTGGTTAGTAGATGAGCGTGCTACACTGTTGCAGGAAATGGACCCAGATAATGGATCCAGTTACTAGTTTCATAATTTTTGCCCTATTTTGGCAATGTTGCCAACTCTCGTACCAGCGGCTTGTCTCCAATTCAGTCTTTATAGTATCATCCGACCAAATTTCAATTAAATACCTGGTTTCCTCGTCTCCCCATGTCTTGTCGCGACTCATGCTTGGACGTTGACTTGATTCCGCCCACGTGACTGTGACGTAATTGGTTCCCTAAACAGACGTTTCACACTGTGCACCAGCGAACCTTGGTCCAGACCGAGACTACCTCCTCAGCTCGGACCAAAGACCTGGTCTTTAGTCCGGACCAAGGTTCGGGGGAGGTTTCACACTTGTCAATAAGGTTCGAACTTTCCTGGAAAGTCCGAAAGTCTGGATTTTCTGAGTGCTATGTGAATAAGCCCAGGGTTCAGTGTCTTGCCCAAGGACACTTCGACATGTGGACAGCCAACCCAACCTTTCGGTCATTGGACGACTCACTCTACCAACAGAACCACAGCCGCCAGACTGATCCAAACTAGCATCTACCTTTAAACATTTTCTGAAAAATGTCATGGAAGTTGGTCCAGTAGTTTTTGTGTAAAGCTGCTTACAAATAAACAAACAAACAAACAAACAAACAGACAAACCAATTCAGAAACAATACCCGTCTCCTCTTCATGGGGTGGGGTAAAAAAAAAATATATATTGGTGATGATCGGGGGACAGGTCTTGGTGGAGGTCTGTCCTGTCAGTGCTTTTCTAGTTTGATTCTTTCTTGGTCTCATTCAGCAGATTTGTTTTCCATCAGCTGATTGTCATATTTTGTCATCTTTTCAGCACTTACTCCTATTTCTGCACTTTTCTCCTTTCATACAATTTAATTTCTGGTCTTTTTTTGTCGGCTGTGAAGGATCTGTTCTTATATTTCTGCCATTTGCCTATCAATGGAGTTATCATTTCAATGCAAATCCAGTAAAACACACACCGGGACATGATAAAACGTTCCCATAAATGAAGTAAAAACCCTCAGATTGCTTCTTGTGTGGCATTAAACCAACCATTAGTGTTCTTCACTGCCTGTTTTGACACCTTCCCTGATTCTCTGAACGACGCCTGAGTGGCCTGAGATGATATATTGTTGAGGAAAATAACCTTCTTTTTAAGTATGATTTTTTTTTCTGCAGCCGTTTCTTTGCGGTCGAGCGGCTTTTCCTGGCAGGCTGGAGGAAAAAACTCAATTTGGGCTGTTGACGGACCGTCAGAAAAACAGAGTGTGTGGAGGTCAGTAGATTTGAGGGCGTGTCATGGTGCGGCGGGTGAGGGATGGCGGCGTTTGGCGACTTCATCACGTTTGAAAGTGTTTGTGCGCTGGAAGTGAGAGTAATATGTTTATGTGTAGGTTGGTCTTCTATCTATCTGCTCGTCAGCGTAACTCACTGCTAGGCTGTTCAAGTGTTGGTGACATGTCTTTTGGATTTGTGTTTAAAGGATAATATATAGACATTTGTTTGTGCAATTCTGCAGTTGTGGTTGTATATACTGTATGTCAGTATGTGTAATAAAGACCATCAAACTAAACTATCCCCAGTAAAAGCCATGGACTTTTAGACACATATTAACAAGTAAAATGATAAAATATTAGTATTAAAATCTATAAAATAAGAAATGACATGTAAAAAAATAAGCAAAATATGTACTAAAATAAAGATACATTTAATATAAAAACAACCAAAGTAATGAATAAAATGAACAAAAATTAATAATAAATCAAAATAACAAGAAATGAACCACCAAGTGAAGTAATTCTAATTCTAACAACAAAAAGAGCTAAAGTAATGAATAAGATGAACAAAAACGAATAAAAAAAAACAGTAAAGTAAGAAATGAAAAGAACAAAATCAGCTAAGGTAAGGAATAAAAAATGAGTAATAAATCAACAAAGAAATAAAAAATAGTGGCAAAATTAACGAAAAAGAGCAAAATAAGAAATGAAATGAACAAAAGTGAATCAGAAAATGGACAAAATAATCAATATATTATTAAAGCTAAGGTGGCAGCAGTTGTGTGCACATATTCAGATGATCACAAACATTATTATCTACATGTTGTTGTTTTTTTGTGTTTGTTTACCATATGCTGGTTTTCTGATGATGGTGAACAGGATCTCGTTCTCTGGCGTGTCCTGGTCGAGGACGCTCAGGGACGAGTTGGTGATGACGACTCCAGAGTTTTCCTCCACATGGATGCTGCTGACGGACACCAGTGGTTCTCTGTCCTCTTTACTCTGTTTACAACACAAAAACAAACATTCACTTTAACCCCACTGGATCAGTTCAGTACAAAAATAACATAATAATCTATACTATACTATACTATACTATACTACACTATACTATACTACACTATACTATACTATACTATACTATACTATACTATACTATACTATATATATATATATATATATATATATATATATAATGAAAACTATAGTTTTCTCTTTTTGTGCAAAAAAAATAACATTCAATTCTAAACATAAATACATGTATTTGACTGAGGTACATGTTAGAGGTCTTTGTATTTTAAGTACACTGTAAAAGTGAAAGTGAAAGTAAAAGTACTTCTGAGAAGAAAATGGACAAAATAATAAAATGTAATCTGTTATTAAACCTATGTACATGTACTATGTGTAAATCTATATACATGTACTGTGTGTAAACCTGTGTACATGTACTGAGTGTAAACCTGTGTACGTATACTGTGTGTAAATCTATGTACATGTACTGTGTGTAAATCTATGTACATGTACTGTGTGTAAACCCGTGTACATGTACTGTGTGTAAACCTGTGTACATGTACTGTGTGTAAACCAGTGTACATGTACTGTGTGTAAACCTGTGTACATGTACTGTGGGGAATGCTGTGTAAATGTACTGTGTAAACATGTGTACATGTACTGTGTGTAAATCTGTGTACATGTACTGTGTGTAAACCTGTGTACATGTACTGTGTGTAAAGCTGTTTACATGTACTGTGTAAACCTGTGTGCATGTACTGTATGTAAACCTGTGTACATGTATTGTGTAAAGCTGTGTACATGTACTGTGTAAAGATGTGTACATGTACTGTGTGTAAAGCTGTTTACATGTACTGTGTGTAAAGCTGTTTACATGTACCGTGTAAACCTGTGTACATGTACTGTATGTAAACCTGTGTACATGTACTGTGTAAAGCTGTGTACATGTACTGTGTATAAAACCTGAATGTCTATCTCCACATTGAAGGCCTCAGTCTGACTGTGTCCGTCGCTGATGTAGAAGCTGAACGTGTCCTGCTCGGCCTGAATTTTGCGCCGCCCCTCCTGGACGTAGAAGATGTAATCAGACGTAAGGTCATCGACGGAGAAGGGGGCGTCGGGGGTGACTACCCAAGACCCGCCCACTGAGCCTCCTGTCCAATCACAGCAGAAAAACAGACACATATCAGGTTACTGTGTCAGTGCTCTGTTTTTATGGTTATTGTCTTGAATGTCATTCATATCATTCATTTATACAGGATGAAATGTCGCTTTGGTGTAAGATGGCAAGAGAAAAATAGAATAAAGACAAAAAAACAAGTCAAATAAATAAAAATATGTCAAATATTAACTTGTACATAATGGAACACAGGACAAAGAACTGTGGAAAATGGAATAAAATTTAATATAATATGGATTAAAAGTGACTACATTATACACTATAAATTTAAAAGTCTGATATTGATGATGAATTTATTGATTTATTTACTGATTGATTTGATTATGTTGAGCATTCACAATAAACCTGTGAGTCAAAAGAAAAAAAAAATTCCTTTACGCCTGAAAATATATTGAATTGTATTTTATAAATGTATACATGTTGATGTCATTATATTTTATTCCATTTGTGTCCAGGCTGACTAGTGTTTATGAACAGCAATTATGATTTTATTAGAGGTTTTAAGATATTTGAGTGAATTATTATTATTATTATTTTATTGATAATTTTTATTTTTATCTATAAGCACAAGGGGAGCATTTTTCCCTGTATTCCAGAATAGTTTTTAAATATCTTTAGAATTTTTTTGGTGGATTTGAGCATGTGTTGTATATTTTCGCCCTGTATTCTTTGTATTTCTTAGTGTATTTTGTGGGGAATTTGAGTACAAAAAAAAAAAAAAACAGAAATGGAAAGTAACAATGTAGAAGTACTTCATTACTGTACTTAAGTAGATTCTTTAGGTATCTATACTTTAATTGAGTATTTATTCTTCTGGCAGCTTTTTACTTTTACGCCTTACATTTTTGTATAAATATCTGTACTGTATACTCTTTACATTTATATAAATATCTGTACTTTATACTCTTTACATTTATATAAATATCTGTACTTTATACTCTTTACATTTATATAAATATCTGTACTTTATACTCTTTACATTTATATAAATATCTGTACTTTATACTCTTTACATTTATTTAAATATCTGTACTTTATACTCTTTACATTTATTTAAATATCTGTACTTTATACTCTTTACATTTATTTAGATATCTGTACTTTATACTCTTTACATTTATATAAATATCTGTACTTTATACTCTTTACATTTATATAAATATCTGTACTTTATAATCTACATTTATATAAATATGTGTACATTACATTCTCAGAACAGACTCGTTACTTTTTCAAACTATACAGATTTTGACAGTACGAAAAATCAGTCACTTCAGAGATGTGATTTATCTGATTAAAATTTTAATCATTTAACCAACTTCATTTTTACATGTTTTCTTCTTAAAACACCATATTTAGTTGTTTTCAAGCATACTTTCCTCCATTGAAAACGGCTCATTATGTTAATACTTGTGTACATTTATTTGTTTTCAGGACTTTTACACCCTGTCATTTCTGTTTTTGTTAAATAAAGTATGTTAGTTCCTGTTCCTGCTGTGACAGAATGATTTTCACTGGCTTTATTGTAACTGAGCTTGCGTTACTCTCAGGTGAACAGTTAGGACGCCATCAGTTCTAGGCCTTTGATGGATGGAATGACAGCAAAGCATGTCTATTTTTTCCCCCGACTGGCCATTTCCTTTCACTTTCGCCTGAATTGTTGGGCGTTTCGGATGCACCTGGGGACTGGGCCGGGTCCCTGCAGAGCACATTTCCATCGTAATGATATGAATTTGTGCTTATGGCGGCAAAGGAGCAGCAACCAATGTACAAAATCAACCTTGAAATCACTTGAAGTTTGAGACAAAGTGAGAGTGTCTTTATCAGGGAAGATGGATGAGTCAGGCTTGTGTGTGTGTGTGTGTGTGTGTGTGTGTATGAGAGTGTGTTCCAGACACAACACAGTCAATCACATCACACCTCCATCATCTGAGCGTTCTAAGGGAGTGTGTTATCTGGAGGAAAACCCCCTCAGAATCACAATCAGGACAGGAAATCACCTGCAGCCACTGGGGAGATGCTGAGGAGTTTGGGCAGTCATTGCTTCTGTATGTTTTCACCCCCCCCCCTTCACCCCGATTTGTTCCGGTTTCAGAGAAGTAGAGAAAGTGAGCAGGTGATGTGTCTGTGAGTGAATGAAACTAATCAAAGGTGAGAAATCATCTGGGCGGAAACAAAAAGAACAACAGGAAATGAACTGTTCAGCAACAGGAAATGCGGGTGTATTTATTATCCAGTTCACGATGAAGGAAAAACAGAAAGACAGTTGACTCTGTTCAGTTTGAATGTGACTAATGGGTTTGAATTTATTTATATTTTATTAGATTTCTGCAGTTTGATATAATAACTGGACTAGGATGATATGATATTGGCAAAACGTGCGATATGCGATATGGGTGTACAGCGTCAGGGTTCAAGGTTACTTTATTTTTTTTATTTCTCTGTGGGTAGATTTGTTTCGCAGATAGAATAATTGCATTTGGCATTACGACAAAACACATATTATCTCTGTTTATGTGAGAGTTTTTATCCCTGGTTAATTCAGAATAAAGGTTAAATCCACTTTAAGATGACCATGTAAACACCTAGTTCCAGTTTAAAATGATAATTCCGAATAAATTATCCTAATCTTAATTTTAAATTCAATAATTCCTTTGTTATGTAAACAGTTAATTCAGCTTTAATATTATTCCTGATATTCTGCACATGCTCCTGATCTTGTTGCAATGACGTACATATGTCATGCTGATGAATCCCATATTCTATCCTGTCTGCATTAGTATATTTATTCCTATGGTTGATTCAGACAAGCTTTTGCTTTGTAATTATCACAAAAATAAATGCAAATATCGTATTGTAGCATCGGGGTTTAACATGTTGCTAGTTGAAAACAAAGACAAAACAGAAAATAGACACAATCCTCTTCTTCTAGTAGACATCCGTTCTGTCCAATCAGAACCCTCTGTATTTCCAGTTCCCGTTTCCTTTGTAAACCTTTATTTTGTCCATGTAAACACGAAAGAAATAGCTTTAATTCCAAATTATTTTATACTGAAGAAATAATGAATAAGTATGAATGTGTGTTGTTTCTATATTCCACTCAGGTGTTGGTTGCATAATATAGACACTGTTGAATGAGTTGATTCTAAATGACTTTAGGCAGATTTTGTTCATTTATTTTGGCTTGAAGTTGAAGGACAGGAGTGAAATTTAAATATATTTAAATGTTGAATATGTTAAGTTATTGATGAGAATAGGGGAGGGATTAAATCAGTGTTTTCTTCTTCCCACTTCTTTTTTGGATGTAAATTCATTTCTCTTTTTTCTTTTGATTAAATGTATTGTGGGAACGCTTGAAATAAACAAAATGAATCAATCAATCAATCAAAATAACTATTACTTGAAATTAAATTAGGCTGAAGGTGGAAATGAGTTTGACAGCCATGTGTGTCATGACGGTGTTTCCTCTACTTTCTACAGACGACTCCATCTCTGAAGCTCATGTTTCTGACGTAGTGTTTATTTCCACTCGCTCGGCCGCCCACTCTGAGTCGAAGGTTTCTGCCGTGAAAGGAAGATGCTGGAGGGGTGTTTACTGGGTTTGACGGTGTACAGATTGGAATGACTTGTTAATGGATTGATGCTATGTATAAGTGAATAAAATTGAATTGAACTGAACAATTATCTCCAGTAAACCTCTAATGTTAGTGTGAACTTCCAATGCAAATTTTATGAAAATCTGTCACTGATGCAAAACAAAAGCTATGAATTCGTAATGAAAATATTCAAAGGCAGATGTGTAAGGAAGTTTAAATTCTTCAGCAGCATCTATTAAACAGTAAATGTTCTTTATAACACAAACATATGCCTGGATATCTTCTTCTTTTCTCATGAATATGGGCAGTTACTGCATCCATTGTACAAATGTAAAGGTAGAAAGTTACATTTTGGATATTAATGCATCATATCGTTAGCCTCATTAGCCTCATTAGCCTCACAGCATGAATGACAAATGTTTGACCATATTTGTTCAGGTTATCCACATGTTATTGTTAAAGGATAGATTGTTCATGTAAATATTTTCATCATTTAATGTGTTTTTTTTTCTCTAAAATAAATCCCTAAATTCAGTTCGACACTATTGACTGTTAATAACCCTTCAGTGCAATTTTGCCACCTTGTAATTCATCCTACGGGCCAGATCAGAACCTTTTGATGGGCCAAATTTGGGCCCCAGGCCACATGTTTGTCTCCTGTAAAGTAGATGTTCATTCATATTCAGTGACATTCAGAGGCTCTGTAGTTACTGTCATCTTCTATAACACTGATTTACTAGTAAAACCCGTGGAGTTGGATTAATAACAGTGGATGGACACTTGGGTTATGTTCAGTTAATAATAATATTTTATTGAAAAAGTCCCTTTTTTTGCAGTTTTCTTAGTTTTTGATATAACTCTCAACTTTAAACAGAGTCTGAATGAATGACTACATGATCAGTAAATTAAATATAGGAAAATAGCTGATTTTCACTTAAAAGTGCAAAGCATAGAGCACAATAATAGGATTACTGGCGAGGCAGATTATATATATATATATACACACACACACACACACACACACCGTTCACCACCAAACATTTATCACTTATCCCTTTCAGCAGTATCAACATTTCCTGAAAATTTCAGCCAAATCTGTCCGGAACTTTTTTAGTTAACTTGCTACAAATCACATACATATGACCCCTGACCCCACATACCCCCCAATACTACAAACATTTTATCAATTCCTCCTTTTTCCAGTGTCAACATTTCATGAAAATCCACAACTTTTTAAGTTATCTTGCAAACAAACAAACAAACAAGTGGTGCCCGGCACAAGAAACCCCGCCCCCCTTGCACACATTTTACCTGATTTACACGACAGTATCTCTTATCAATGCTAACACACATTTTTTGTGACTGTGACCTTGACCTACATTCACTAACACTTAATGGGATCTATTCTGGACTACCTCGCACCTTTCCTGACAACTCAATTGAATTGGGTACAGTAGTTTTTCTGTGAAGCTGCTTACCAACCAACCAACCAAACACATAAAACACTGGCAAAACCAATTTCTTGGCGGGATAATAAATGATGAGAAATCACTTCAGAGGAAACTCCATGTGGAACCTGCCACAAATGTAGCACTGGGTCGTTATGGGTCATGGTTAAATGTGTTTTTTACAGGATTATTACTGTGCAAAGACCCTTATTGCAGCCCAAATGTAATCCTTCTGGGGCCCAAAATGGACATTTGTGTCTTGACTGGATGCAAATGTTTGTTTTATCTCTACTGCAGTCCTGCAAATGTCCAATTAAGAGTTTGGTACTGAGGTACATCCAGAGCTGCACACAAGCACTGGTGCATGTTATTATTGTTGAAGAAAACAGGCGGTGCATTGACAGTGACAGCACCCCCCCCCCCACCCCCCCACCCCCGTGCCCTCACGACAGCAGCGATCCTTTCACCCTGCACCGTGGACCTGCTCTGCTGAATATCAACCACTGTCCCGCGGCTCCAGCTGCCATCAAGGACAGTCATCTGGGACGTGGAGGCGCAGGACCGCTGCCAGCTGCTTATCTGCAGCTCCAGACTGACACCATCTCTCAGCGAGCTTTTATCCTTCATTAAATCTGCACAAAACTTGTTCTTGCATGTAATATGGCAGAGGAAAATGGCTCCGCATCTATTACTGCAAATGAGAAGTGGTCCTTCACATATGCAGCCACAGTATCTATGCGGTGTTAGTAACTAACTAAGTAGCAATAAGTAGAGTTTAGAAGTACTTAAGAGTTGTCATTTATTACTGCGCTACATCCATTTGACAGCTTGATTTAGTTTGGAGCAGAGCTGTAAACACATGTGGTCACCCTTTCAGTAATTGGAGTTGATGCTAAACCCTTTCTTAGAACTGTCACCGGCTGCCTTTCCAAAAAAATGTCAAGAGGAAAGTAACGTGAACTTTTGAAATGTCACAAAAAAAACCCTGAAATAAATAAATAAATGAATAAATAAATAAATGGAAAATGTAGATTACAGAATGTGCATGTTCAGACTGAAAATAACTGGGCAGCTTCACTAGAAAAACACAAAACCTAACTCAAGTTAATCTAAGTGAGCATGAAAAATAAAATCATGATAGTTTTAGTATGAAAGTATAAATAGTTGTCAGACAGGATTTAACTGCTTAAAAAATGGACAAATGGCTGTTTTTTTGTTTTTTGTTTTTCTCCCCCTCTCCCCATTTTGAACCAAAATAAATAAATACATAAATGAATGAAACAAAAGAACATTGCAAAAAAAGTAAAGGTTGAAATTTGTTTAGATATATTTTATTTAGTGATTTTAACGTCACATGACCAGGAAGTAAAAGTGTTAGAAAAAAAGACAAACAAATTTGTTTCCATTTGACTGCATCTATAAATGATCACAATCACACACAACAACATAAAAAAATAAAGAAATATGGACGCAAAACAAATACAGTACACTTAGTTGTGGTTGGCATGGCAACACAGTCTTCTGTTTAAAGGTATTGTGACGTCCAAAACTCATTTTTGATATTTTCATGTTACTATATGGGTCGTCTGGCCTCATTTACACCAAAAAAACATGAATCTAGACTGTTCAGTGGTTTTCCTATGGTCTGGGGCTCTTGGAGGCCTGAGCATGAAACGCTCTCTCTGATTTGTCTCCCGCTTAAGACGTCACACTCGGGAGAGCAATAAGGAGACCCCCCCCTCTTCTCTTCTGCCCGTCCCCTGTGCTCAGCCCCGCCCCCACCAACGTTACTATAGAAACGGTGTTCACATGCGCTCCTGCTCTTACAACCTTTTCATCGCTGAACGGTTTACTCGTGTCGTAATGGCTCCTAAATCACACCTCAAATGTCATGTTGTTGGCTGTGTAGATCAGCAACAATCACTATTTGACCTACCAAGCTCCCCTGAAGAACTACGTTCCCAGTGGCTGGCTTTTATCTACCAAGGTAACGTTCCTGCTTATTTACCCAAGAGAGTCAAGACTTGTTCCGGTCATTTTCGACGAAACTATGAATTAAAAACTTATAATAACAAATTAACAAGACATGATGAGTTAACATCTGGTTTTAAAGTCTTGGTTTGTTAGAATATCAAACTGTTGTGTCAAAATACAAATAATAAATACACTTTTAATGTCGCGGTGAGACGGCAGACCCCCACCCTTCCCCCCAACGATCCGACGAAACTATGAATTAAAAACAAAACTATGAATTAAAAATAACAAAGTAACAAGACAGGATGAGTTAACATCTGGTTTTAAAGTCTTGGTTTATCATTATTTATACTTGGTATCATTCTTTATTAGGCAGCATATGATACAGTATTTCTTATACTGTACAGCAGGAAGGAGGGGGGGCTGGCCGCAGCAGTTTGGGGGTGGAGCCGAGGACATGACTGACAGGCGAAGCGCCCCAAGTAGTCTGTTGAGGTGTTCATGTGTTGCAGGCATAGTACTTGGATTCAGACCACAGAAATCCACAAAAATGAATATTATGGAGTGGGGTTTTTTGGTTGAATACTTTTGAAACACGTTTTAAATTCATTGTCAAAGACTTTGAATGCTATGAAAACAACATGTCACAAAACCTTTAAAGTGCTTATGGCTGCTGGGATTAGCCTCCTTCCCAAAACAGTGTCCGTTATCTGCAGCCTGAGGGTAGTGGGATGACATATCGGTTGAGTGGGTGTGGACTTTCCTGTTCTATTGAAAAGACAAAGCATCTTATGGACTGGTCAATGAGTTCTGTAAGGTTAGGTGTGGGAAGACCGATGATTTTAGTGGCATGATGTGTGATACTCAGTGTTGTATGGTTCAAGTTAAAACCAAAAATGTAAGAGAGGAGATGACAGATTTGGTTTCACATTCATCAGATCCAGTGTTTGGATGATTGGGCTCCATAATGAGGCCGATATAAAAGTTAAAGTTGTAATACCAGTAGTGACCAGTAGAGGCTGCTACAAAATACCATGGCTCACAGACTTAAACTTAACATTTCGATTTCCAGAACTCATTCTTATGCAGATTATTTGGATCATGTCAAATGTCTGCTGGCCTTCTTTACATTTCGGAGTTTGGTTCGTTTATTAATTATTGTCAAATGTGTGGCTGTCTATCGTTGTTACAGCCACACATTTAAGCCTGCTTTATACACCCGGAACCAGACGAAATTTGTCTTTCCATTCCTGGCGTTGCTCCTGGAGCTGTTATTCATACCTCCGTCCATAGTATAGATGTTTGAAATCCTCTAGGGGGCGGTAATGAGACGGAGTAGCAGTTATATTATTTCAGTTTTTCATGGTGGTTTTGTGTCTGACATATGATAAAATAAACCAATTATTCATCAACCATCAGTCTGTGTGGTTCTGTTTAGTAGCAGATACCCAGTCTTTGTACAAATAAAAGATACTTTAATTTATTGTAAGAAAATAAATCTTGTGGATTGCAGCAAAAACTGTAAATAAACTTCTAGTTTTGTGGTAAACAGCTGGACTGTGTGTTTTATTGTCTTCTAGATCGAGGCATAAATGTATTAAACAGGTTTAATGGTTCCATCTTCAGACTGAACAGATTGTAGACACATTTATGACTTTTATATTTCCATATTTTTACAATCTAACACTTTAACAAACTCACACTTTACTCACCTAAAAAGTATCTTGGAAATTGTGTGTAAATGTTCCAAAAGAGCTCAGCTTTGATATACAATACTAGTATTTCGACCCTAACCCCCAAAGGGGAGGAGAGGGTGTTGTTTTTTTTGTTTTGTTTTGTATCTGTCTGTTTGTTTGTTTGTTTGTCAGCAACTTTATGAAAAAACTAGTGGACTACTTTTCAAAGGTCAAGGTCACAATAAAGTGGACATTGTTACATTTCAGTGAACTTTAATACAAGTTGTTCATTGTTGGACAGACGTGTGTCTATGTTGTTCCTCCACTGACAATTTTGACGACATCATCACAACATGTCGACTCGACTTCGACTTTATTAACGAATAAGTCAACTTGAAAAAAAAAACTGAAGTTGTTAAATATATATATATATATATATATATATATATATATATAAGGGCATTAACTAAAATGTCGACTAGGCAACACGTCGACCTCCGTAGCACAAGTCGACTTAAATTTTCAGGCGTTGACAAGTCGCACGTTATTCTTTTTGTCTCTCTCTCTCTCGGTGCGTAAACACAGACCAGACGTAAACAAGTCACCTGCAGGTAATATAGTTGTGGTGGGCTAACAAAACAATAGTGACACACACACAACACATGTGTGGAAATACTTCACTTTAGATGAAAAAAAAAATTGGCACTGCATCTGAAGAGGTATCGGCTAATGTTAGTGATACGAGCAGCATTAGCTAGCTAACCTGTGTAATAACCAGCGCAGACAACCCGCATTTTGACAACATGCTCTTTTCCCCCAAAACACATAATATGGATAGTGTTGTGTTCATCTTGTTGGCCTTAAACTTATTACACGTAATATAAAAAATGAGGACGTGTGACAGACGTGTGGACAGTCCAGTTTTAGAGCTGTGGGTCCAGACCAAATGCTAACATATGTTCAACTACTGACGTTGTTCAGTTAAATTTAACAGAAAGCTCTTTGCTAACGTTAGCCTTTGTTTTGTTGCTGTTAAAATGCTGTTTGATTCGTGTTAGTTGACATTGTTATGTTGCAGTGAACTTTAATACAAGTTGCTCATTATTGGACAGACGTGTGTCCAGTGTTTTTTTTGTTTATTTTTTTTTGTGTCTGTGTTGTTTCTCCGCTGACAATGTGATGACGTCATCACGACCTGTCGACACGACTCCGACTTTATTGACAGATAAGTCAGACTTGACAGTCAACTTGAAAAAAACTGAAGTCGTTAATGCCCTAATGTATGTATATAATATATATATATATATATATATATATATATATATATATATATATATATATATAATTGTGGTCGTCATTGGCTCTTGTTCAGTGAGCCTCATATGTCCTGTCTGTTAACGACAGCATTTCCCAGGAGGCATTGGTTTCTTGTAACTCATCTCACCTGTTTCTCTTTTCTAAACTATTCCTCTAGGGGACAGAACAAAGTGTAGCGACGGTTGAGCAAGCAAGCAGTCAAAATTGGGATTTCGACAATGGCTCCATCTGCAGCCGGCTATCTGGCATCGCTAATCCACCACATAATCAAGCTGTGACAGATGGTGGCGGATCTGCAGGGAATTCAACCGGCATTGTGTTCATATGGGTGTGACACAAATAGAAATGTGAAAATAATTTGGAGTAATGCAGGTGCAATGGTGGCACATACATAAGGAGCGTGAGATGACATTCCACGCTCTTCTTTCTCACTGAAGCTCTGACAAAATAAACCACGAATAAATGAAATGAAACCTTATGTTCACGAAGTGTTTGTTCTTTATCTAAATAAAAATCCTAGACTTTTTCTAAACTACAATTTTTCTCCCTAAGAGCATGGCTTAATGTACCTACCTACCTACCTGCCTGCATGCCTACCTACCTACCTACCTGCCTGCCTACCTGCCTACCTACCTACCTACCTACCTACCTACCTGCCTGCCTGCCTGCCTACCTACCTACCTACCTACCTACCTGCCTGCCTACCTGCCTACCTGCCTACCTGCCTACCTACCTACCTACCTACCTACCTACCTGCCTGCCTACCTGCCTACCTACCTACCTGCCTACCTGCCTACCTGCCTACCTACCTACCTACCTACCTGCCTGCCTACCTACCTGCCTACCTACCTGCCTACCTACCTACCTACCTGCCTGCCTGCCTACCTGCCTACCTGCCTACCTACCTACCTGCCTGCCTGCCTACCTACCTACCTACCTACCTACCTGCCTGCCTGCCTACCTGCCTACCTGCCTACCTGCCTACCTACCTACCTACCTACCTGCCTGCCTGCCTACCTGCCTGCCTACCTACCTACCTACCTACCTACCTACCTACCTACCTACCTACCTACCTGCCTACCTACCTTCCTGCCTGCCTACCTACCTTCCTGCCTGCCTACCTACCTACCTGCCTGCATGCCTGCCTACCTACCTACCTACCTACCTACCTACCTGCCTGCCTGCCTGCCTACCTACCTGCATGCCTACCTACCTACCTACCTACCTACTTACCTACAAAAGTGCATGAAATTCAAATAATTAAGTTTTTACTACAGTTATTCCAGTAGTGAATGGTTGGTGAAATCTACGGCTGGGCGATATGACCTCAAGTCAATATTAAGATAAATTGGGCAGTTTTACCTCAATGATAAATGGGTGGGTGGGGGGCTGAGGTCCATATGCATTTCAGTTGAACATTTTCTTTTCTTTTTTGGGTAAAATGACATTGGTTATTATAATACATTTTCAGTTTATCGCCCTGGCCTACTGAAATCATATGTAGTTTTTTATTCACACTACTTTCTTACCTTACAGGATTACATGCCTTTGAGCAGACATTACAATTCTCCAAATGTTATATATTTTGCTTCTTTAAATTAACTTTTTAATTTTCAATCATACATGAACAGAAAATACTTTGCTTGGGCTTGAACTCTTCATTCATTCAACTCCACAGGTCCATCTTAAACCCTATTTCTGAGTAATGACACTAGAACGACGGTTTGAAGCACTGGCCCTTTAAATACATGTGAGTCACTTCAAGCCCCGCCCCCTTCAGGTTGATGTCAACAGTTCTGTTTGATTGTCAGTCTATGAATGCGGCTTTAACAATATTTTTTTCACTCCAGAATGTAATCGTTGAATAGAACTGAAGGTTCAGTACTCATCAATAGAAGCAGCAGTAAAGAGTAAAAGTAGAGACATTAAGGAAAGGTGAAACTGTGGGGTACAGAAGTGCTTTCAGTCTATAATGGTGGAAAAGTAGTTCCTCTTTAGATGTAGTGTCTCATTAAGAGGAACCTTGAGTAACAACAGTGTCTATTGAATGCAGCTGCGGAAACCAGCACTTTAAAAAAAAAAAAAAAAAAAAGCAGTGGAGGAACATTAGCGGTGAAAACTACTCTTAATGATAACCTTAAAAACAGAACGGGTCTTATTTTTGGGACGTCTCCAACACACCAGACAGCTTTAATCACTGCCACCTCCATCTCAGTGTTGTTGGTGACACTTTTGCTAGTGTTGTAAGTGCCAATGCAAATGGATTAAAAGGCCTTGGATAAGATAAATGGACTAATTATGAATCCACTCATACATAATTATTTCACAAAAAAACTACAACAATGTATTCAGAGAGTGCGGTGAGATTCTTCCTCAAACTTTGTTGTGATAAATTCACTCTAAAATACAACAGTCGACTAAATCTGTGCATGAAATTTCAGACACAGGGAGTTTTTTTTAAATACACAGTCCAGTATTTGATTAGGAATTGAAATGAAATAAAAAAAAATAAAAAATAAAAAAGAGAGAAAAAAAAAAGGAATTGAAATGAAGCTGTATGCAACAGCAATGTTTAGCCTACTAACAGGTTGGTCCATCTCCTAAAGCAAAGAAGATGTCCTTGTTACTATCCTCATGTGTCAATAACATTCCAGTGCTCAAGGGCAATCACAAATAAAGCTCCTTGATTGTTGTTGTTTTTAAAAAAGGATGCAATGAAATCGTGAATTTCCAGGGCGTGTAACTCTACACTCGACAATTGACTATTTAAAGACGACTTCTGCAAAGGTAAAGGCTTGAGGTCAGTGACTCTGGACACACTGTGTGACGACATGACGACCTCAGGACACTTCAGTTTGCCTTTAGGGACCCTCTACTTACTACCACATAAGTGTGATGTTGTTTTGAACTTTAGAAGAGTCTAAAAATAATGTTTCGTGTTGGTGAAAAGACATGTCCTAATCACTTCCATGCTAACACAGTTTGGCTCAAAGTGGCAAAATCTAACTTTCTCAATGTACATCTGAATAATGTGATTTTGATGTTAACTGTATGTGTGTAGCTACTCCCAATCATCTAAAAATTGAGCTAAAATACATTTTATTCTGGTTAATCCTTTTAATACCGACCATATCAAATGTAATATCTTTAAAAACCCTGTAAAATTAATCTACTCCACCTGTATTTGTAGTGTAAAAACAGACAATGTAGACATTTATCATTCAGTTGTTAATTTTACTGGATAAACAAATGGGTAAACTTCAACATGCTGTAATGTATTTCACAGAATTGCAGTACCAGAGCAGTTTTGATTTATCATAATTATTATTATTATTATTATTATTATTATTATTATTATTATTATTATTATTATTATTATTATTATTATTATTATTATTATTATTATTATTATTATTATTATTTTATTTACAATTTTTTGTGTGACATTTAAAGTGGAAATTTTGATACTTCTCGTTGTATTTGTTTATTGTTAATTCATGTTTGTCTTTCCTGTAATCTGGAGTGGATGTGCGTCAAGGGAGGGGGGAGTGGGGGGTTGTTCCACATGTTGTTTGTCTGTTTATTTGACTTTTGTATGAAAAAAAGAGGGAAAAAAAACAAACAATAAACAGACGGTTAAAAAAATTGCACATGCTTTGTGTGTATAATTCACCGGTCACTAATACACACCTACTGAACGGCCTTTTATGAGACCTGAATATTTTATTGGCCTCAGCATTTCAATTTATTGTGGCCAAATTGAACTACTTGTTATGTATGTGGTTATATGCTGATTTTAGATGACTTGTGTCTCGTCTGTGTCTGATGTGGTGTTCTCCCTGTGGCTTTATAAATATAACATAATTGAACTGAATTGAAAACCCAAACACTACCTTGGTGTTTTATCGTTCTCATTGTGACCAGAACTGTTTTCTCTAATGAACCTATTATAACCAAATGCACTGTGTCCTTATAATGTGAACGACAAAAGAAAACATTACTGCCTGTGGCTGTTTAAGTCCACTACCAAATATTTCTGTACACTTTATGTATATTTGTCGTTTGGTTCATTTTTCCTGGTTTTTCAAGTGTTTTGCAAATTTTACAAGTTTCTGTACATTTTATCGTTTGAATAATTGAAGTAAAACTGTATTTTACACCAATTATTGACATGTATTGATAGAATTAGTGAATCAACAGTAAATGCTTTTGGTATTTGACGGTTAACAGAATAAATAAAGGCTTCTGGATCTTATAAAATGATGATTTATATTAATTTTTCAAGTATTTTGGATTTTTTTTCCCTCATATTTGAAGGTGTTGTTCACTTTTATAAAATACTGCGTCTCACCATTGAATCAGTGATGCAAAACTTACATGCAGCAGCTCTATTTCCTTCTTCGACAGCCGGATTGATCATTAGTGCATGAAACGTAAGGTAGCCACGTTGTTGTTTGTGCTGCAGGTTCACAGCGTCAGTATAAAGTAATGGTTATAGTCTGTAGTATAGTAGTAATATACTACTTCAAGGTTTTTTTTGGTTCATTTTTCCACATTTTTCTAGTATTTTGCTCATTTTAATCTCATTTTAGAAGTTTTTGTATATATTACTGTGGATAATTTAAGTAAAACTGTATTTGACATCAATTAGCATTCAAGCCGAGCCCCCCAACTCTGGAACTCTCTCCCACTACCCATCAGAAACACGGACCCACTATCCACATTCAAAACTCATCTTTTCAAACTGGCTTTCGCTTAGTTTTTCTTTTCTGTCCTTTATTTATTTTGTATTTTATCTATTTATTTATGTATTTATATTTTATTTCATCGTATTTTATTTGACATATTTAATTATTTTTAATGCATTGTCTGTTATGTAAAGCATCTTTGAGTGTCCAAAAAAGTACTATATGTTTGAGGTATTATTATTATTATTATTATTATTATTATTATTATTATCATCATCATTATCATTATTATTATTATTATTATTATTATTATTATTATTATTATTATTATTATTATTATTATTATTATTAGCTATTTTTAACACATTTTTGTGGCACTGTAAACTCAAATAAGTTAGTAGAACGAAAAAAAATGTAAGGCAATCGATTGCCTCAATACAATTTTCCAGAACTTAAAATGTAGATGCTTATTAAAGTATACTTCAATTAAAACATTACTGAGAAACTTCGTATTTTAAGGTTCAGTCAGTCCTACTGGGAGACTAAGTCAGGGTTCAGTGTCTTTGTCCAAGGACATTTGGACATGTGGACAGACAGAGCTGGGACGCTAACCACCAACATATTGATGATATGGTACGTGAAAATATCCTGTTTTAAGGTGGAGTTGCAGCTCAGAGTTTGTTCTTTCATGTAACAAGGAGGATTTTCAAAGTGACATAAGAAGGATGGAAGGAGAATGACCGTCCTGACAGGAGATCCAGACCTCTGATAACAGCACGAATGCAGATCCACACATGTAGACCCACATGTAGACCCACATGTCTACACACACGTCTACACACACGTCTACACACACGTCTACACACACATCTACACACACATCTACACACACATCTACACACACATCTACACACACATCTCACCTGGCTTGGTGTTTTCGATGAAGCCATATTTCGGAGGACTGATGAGCCAAACCAGCAGGTCTTTCCTGGGCGTGTCCTGATCCGATACTATGATGTGATTGGTGGACAGCTGCACACGACCGCCCTCTGGGACCTGCACACAGACCTTAGTGTTAGTTTGACCTCAGATATATCCTTTATTACCTGTACATATTCATTATATATTGTGTACTAGTGATCAATATATGGATCTTTTGGGGCCAATACAATAGATTTTTTGCATCAGTCTTAGCCGATGACCGATACAGGCTGACGATATTTTGAAGTCGATAATTCTAGGCTGATATTTGGAGATGATAGTGACTTTTTTTTTGCAGTCAAATAATAAATGTTAGGAAATATCCTTCACTTGCAATTACAAAATTTAAATAGTGACAGTTAACCTAATAAATATTACCCCCCCCCCCCGTGTGGACAGCAGTATTTCTAAGAACATAGAGATGTCATGAACTTTACCTGTCAGTAAATCATTGCAGAAAAAAAGAGTATATCAGTCAATGCAACACTGATACAAGAAAAAAAAAATTTTGGGGGGGGAAATAATACCAGATGTTTGGACTGTACATTTTTAAGGGAGATAAATATATATTTTTAGTAGTATTTGTACATTTTGGAATTACACCTATGTATCTTTTGTATATTGTTAATATTTTTCAGTATGTATTTATATTTATAGTCTGTTTGTACTTTACAAGTTTGCCGCTGAACTGATTGTCGTTGTTGTAACCATGACGATAAAGATGTATTCTGTTCTATAGATGCCAGTATCAAAACACAATGAAATCACAGAGCAATTCATATTTATCTATTCTGTTCATATTCAGGCGACACAGTAGGGCAGTGGATAGCACTTGTGACTCAAAGCAAGAAGGTCCTAGGTTTGATTCCAGCACCTTTCTGTGTGGGTCAGGGGCTACATTCAACCCAATTTGATTTCAAGTGGCCGGACCAGTAAAATAACTCCAAATGTTTGATTTAGTGCAAAACACCCCCTTTAAATTATGAACAATTATATAAATAATTTCAACAAAAAAGATGAGAATAACCAGAAAAAAAACCTCACATTTCCTAGTAAAAATAAATGCAATTTTAATAATGTTTCAACATATAATTTTTACATGAAGAAACAAAAAAAAATGGTGAAATTTGTACAGAATTTTCTTTAGATATTTCATGTTGTTCTGGTTTATCTACATTTTATTGTTACATTATAGTTTAAAAATGTAAAGATTTCCATATTTTCATGTTATGTTTTAAAACTAAAACACAGATACAAATTTGAAGTTGTCATTATTGACATGATGTAAAATGTTTTTCACATCAAACCAGGGAGAAAATATGGAGTTTTTATGTTATTTGACTCAAGATAATACTGATCTGTATGTGGAACCTGAACTAAAATGACATTATTACACTTTGCGAATTCATCCCAGGGGCCGTATTTGAACCTTCAGTGGGCTGCATTTTGCACCTGTGCCACATGTTTGAAACCATAGGTACTCATTGGGTACTCCAGCTCCTGTGTCTATATGTTCAGCTGTGCTATGAACAGGTGACTTGTCTCGGGTGCACCCTGTTTATGTAGCTGGGATAACCTCCATGTGACCCCTGTGACCCTAGTGTAAATAAAGCAGGTTCAGCAGATCTATATTCATGAAGAGGTCACACCTTTGGGTTTTTTTATGTTGCTTTTTTTTCTGCAGAACAAGTTGTGAATGTGATAAATTAAATATATCTGTTACATAGATATTTATTCCAGACCTTAAGAGAAAGCTGACAACTTATTAAGTGTTGCTTTACAGCTGGGTTTGTAAAGTCGCTTCCATATTGGGGACTGCTGTTCAGGGAATTTCAAAACAAATCAAACAATAAACAGATGTAACCGCTTGAGACGTCCCACTTTAACAGGTACAGAGGCTTTTTTATGCCGTGTCTTTTTCTTCTGTGCTGGACTAAAAAAGAAAGGCCTCCCAGATAACCAGAGGACAGAGTTTTACAGCCGAGTCCTTGGAGATTTGTCTGGCTATCTGTCAGTTTGTGCTACAGGATGAATCCCTGAGGACGTCTCTTCAGAGTTTTAAAGTGACCTTCATTAGGACTGACATCATTTCCCTTCTTCGCAGGAATCTATGTCCTGCTTCTCCTACAGTGCATTGTTTATGTTTTGAAAAGGAACAAAGTAAATAAAGAGTGAAAGTAGAATTAACTTTTCAAAGTCCCTGAACATCCACATCCAAATAAACAATTTAAAACAATGCTCTTGTAGACGGAGCCTCAGTGAGTCTGACAAAAAACTTATGTAGAAAGTGGAGAACTTAAAGTAATACTATTAAGTAGAGATGAACTGATCTGACCATGAAATCACATCATTTCAGGCTCAATTGTAAATAGTTATTACACCCGATCAGTGTAATCAGTGACATATATATATATATATATATATATATATATATATATATATATATATATATATATATATATATATATATATATATATATATATATATACATATACATATATATATATATAAATATATATATATATATTTATATCTATGTATATAAATTTTTTTTTCACAGGGTTTTGCTGAGCATGGCGGGGGAGTCGCTAGTGAAGCCCATCAGCCCAACCATGTTTTTGGAAAAAATAAATTAATAAATAATAATTAAAAATTGACATAAATATGAAATAAATAAATAAATAAATAAATAAATAAACAAATGAATACATGTCGATTACATAATCCACAAATAGGATAAGTGGAATAAAGATTTGTCATATTCAGGCTTAATTATGATCTATTTAATAGAAAGCAAGGAAGTGTAAAGGGTACGTTTCAACGTTATTATGTAGATATTTAAATGTATAATCCACTATTACCATTCAAGTTAACATTACACAACCTGTCTCAGTCACCTTTACCCCAGACCCTTACCTCTCCAGTCACAACCTATCACTCAGATCCACTCCAGATCCACCTGGCCCGCACCGCGCAGCTGCAAGTCATTGCTCATCTGCATCTATATAAACAGTGAGGCTTGCAGTTGCTGGTGCTGGACCATTCAGTTTGTCACCTCCATAACCTGGACAATTCATTACCACCATGGACTCTGGCTGATCATTAGTTTTCTGTCTCTGTCATTTTTGCTTCTGTTTTTATTAAATCAGTTCTCCTTTCAGCTCCTGGCATCTGAGTCCTTCCCTTTCATCTCACCCATCATGACAATTATGGTTAGTATGACTAGTTGTAACATCTATATATTTCATTAAAATAAATACATAGTGATCCTTAGCCTGGTGGGGAGCAAAGCAAAGCCTTTTGGTCCACCCGGTCTATAATGGGAAACACTGTGTGTGTGTGTGTATATATATATATATATATATATATATATATATATATACACACACACACACACACACATGTAATTTCCAATCTATAAGCCACTACTTTTTTCCGCTGCGATAAACCCTCAGCTCAAACGATGCGGTTAATTTATGTTTGTTGGGCTTCATCTGATGCTGAACAATGAAGAAAGAACTAGGGCTGCTGCAGGTTAGCTTAGCATCACTGAACAGTTGGTGAGACACTGGAGACAACAGTGTGGGTGTGGCTTATAGTCAGGTGGGTGTGGCTTTTATTCAGGTGACACCAATAGTTCAGAAGGTATTCAAATATACATATATATTTATTATATGTTTAGTCACTTTTTTAATGTATTCTAGAAGTATTGGCTAATCAGTCAAAATCAAAGGACTCAGAGTCTGTGGTAAAAAAAAATCCTGATTGGTCCATCCCTACTATGAAGTAGGTATGGAAATAGCAGAATTCCTCATTGTAAATGTAATCACAATCACAGCTGCAGTGCTGCACATCTGAAATGTTTGGAATATTAAGTATTTGTCTTGAAGTGGATGTAAACAGCTGATCTAGTGTTCTTCTCATAATTAATACAAATGTGAATCTTCTAACAGAACAACAGAACAAAGACTATTCATTCAGAACAAGGCATAACGTCCAAACAATAAAGGTGAGAACGAGTCAGACGGCCTCAAAACAAATGGTGAACTATATGTTGTTATAGTATATGCTTTCATTTGAAATCGTTGGCTTGTGTTCAGAGAAAATGGGGAAAGAATTGTCCACAGGGGTTCCTAAAGATGTATGACGTTCTACACTTCAGAACATGCATTCATCCTCAATCTGCTTAAAGGTAGGGTAACGAGATCTTAGAAAAACCATTCCATTTCAAAATACAGAATTCAAAAGTCCAAACCCTTTTCTTCAGACATCCCCTTGAAAACCACATCGTCAGAAAACAGGCAATGTTTGTCATGAGGGTTTGTGAGAGGTGGACAGGTTCAGCTCAGGCTCAGGAAAAGACAATAAAAATGAACTTCTAAGGAAAAATGTCATATCACTGCATATGTCGTATTGATGGAAAAATGCACAACCTCAACCAATCAGATGTGAAAGATGTAAAAAAAAAAAAAAGGTATCGTGAACAGTTTCTAAATGAAAACTACACTGTAAAGGCAAAAATGAAAAGTATTGAAAAACAGCTGTTTTGTTTTTCTGCGCTGTAAAATAAGTTAGCAGAACTTAAGGCAGGCATGTCCAAACTATTCCACAAAGGGCCGGTGTGGCTGCAGGTTTTTGTTCCAACCAACCAAGAGTAAACAGTTTGACCAATCAACTCTCCGAAGACTGAGATCAGTTGATTAATTGAGTCCAGTCTGGTGTGCTGCTGCTTGGTTGGAACAAAGACCTGCAGCCACACCGGCCCTTTGGGAATGGTTTGGACATGTCTGACTTAAGGCAATCGATTGACTCAATAATTATTTTTTTTAAATTCGATTTATTTGAACATTTAACGTTTTTTTTTTAAGTTGATGAACTTAAAAAAAATACAGTTTTCCAGAACTTAAAATTCAGATGCTTATTAAAGTATACTTAAATGAACTTATTAACTTAGTATTCTAAGGTTCTGTCAGTCCTACTGGGAGACTAAGTCAAGGTTCAGTGTCTTTGTCCTAGGACACTTGGACATGTGGACAGACAGAGCCAGGACGTGAACCTTTGACCCTTCAGTCATTGGACGACCCGCTCTACCAACTGAACCACAAAGTTTTGGTGTGATAGATATTGGTGGTTATTTGGAGTAATCTGAAATTATATTTCATCATCTACTACATCAGTTAAGTTGATTTTTTTTCAATCATCTTCATTTGACACAATAGAAATAACAGTACAATAACATTCTCAACATTGAATGACTTAATTCCACCAAGTTCTACCTCATATGTTAAGTTATTAGCTCCGAGCATTGACATTATTATTATTATTATTATTATTATTATTATTATTATTATTATTATTATTATTATTATTATTATTATTATTATTATTATTAGTATTATTATTATTCTGTCACTGCGAAAGCTCTTTGAACGTTCAAAAAAAGTGAATTTTATTTGACCCCACATTCAAGGCCGGCAAAATATCTGATATTCTGAAGTCGCCGAAAAAAAAATGTTGCAAAACGCTTCGGCCACGCCCTCTCAAAAATCTAAATACATGACATGGATGGGAGTGACCCTCAAATTTTTTTTTGCCGTACAAACATGACACTTGGTACACATATATCCCATGGTAGGACAAGTAAAAAGTTACATTATGGCCCCGCCCTAAACCCAACAGGAAGTCAGCCATATTGAATGGAAATGTGAAACTCTAAAATACCACCCCTCAAACAAAAAGTATGATCTCAACGTGTGTCCATCCGATCTGATTTACACCAAACTTGGTAGAAATCACCTACACACGTGTGGGATCAAAAGTTATCATGCCACATTTTGATCAAATATTGGGTGTGGCTGTGATGACCTCACAGTGAAGTGGCCATTTTTAGACACATAAAAGTGTGTGTATCAGATTGAGTTGGACCCAATGTAACATTTGTTCAGAATAACAACCTGAACACCATGATATTGGACTTGTATCGTTAGATGACATAATGACTCTCTGTCGCCCCCTACAGTTTTGAATGGGAGTGAAAAAAACGTCCTCCCGCTGTTTGGTGGTCACCGCGGGGGAAGCGAGGGCCTATGATGGTTTTACTAGTGTCCACTTATCCACTTATTTTTTTATTAAGGGGAACAAGTTCCCCTTAATAAAAACAAAAAAAAAATAGTTGGAAGAACATGTTACAGCAACTTAATACATTTGAGTTAGTAGTACTATGTCTGAAACTTTGAGTATTCACAACTGAATATATTTAATTATTCTGAATATTCGGGTTTACAGGATGGTGCGTTCCAACAGTCACATATTTACACTGTGTGAGGGTCAAATAAGTCGCAGCGTAGTGATGGTTTTCGGGTTCATCCGTCTTGTTAATGAGCGTCTTTAAATACAGCGGCGGCTTTAAACTGCTCAGTGAGTATTTCAGTCTGTCTGTATGAAGAGGTAAGTAATGGAGCGATGTATCTGCACTGTCAGATAAATGCACATCCATGACTCCGTACTGGTCTGGCTTTAAGTGCCAGTTTATTTCCATCCATTCCTTCTGGCTGTCAGATTTCAACCACCAAATGTGCTCCATTAATAATAATAATAATAATAATAATAATAATAATAATAATAATAATAATAATAATAATAATAATAATAATAATAATAATAATAAAATTAAAAAAAAAAACTAGAGCTGACAAATGTTTTGAAAAGCAACAGAGCAATGAAGCGCTGTAACTGTTCAACATATAAATAAATAAATAAATAAATAAAACTGAGTCATCCAGAGAGAGATGAAAATAATGATGTGACATAAAAAGACAAATATATTCCACTAGTGTCAGCACTTCACTGCGTCAAATATTTGATTATTTTATGTTTTTACCTGAAGGAAACTCTAATTTAGTCTGTTTTATTCCAGTTACTTTTCATTCTTGAATCATAAACGACTCAATTGTGTGTTAGATCAGTGCATCATATGCCTTAATGAAGTGATATTTAGCATTTTTTTTAAAGGGAATTCTTCATTTTCTCACATTTCCCTGTGGTTTACATGAATTGTAAATGCTCACCTTGGGTCTGAATTAACATCAGAAAGGTGGTTTGAAGCGCTGGCCCTTTAAATGTACATGAGTCATTTCAGGCCCCGCCCTCTCCGCTTGTGTTCGTTAATACAACCAACAATCATCCCAGACAAAACTGCATTTTCTTGCCATTAAGACCTTGACTTTATGTTCTTTTATATTTGTCTTCCTACTTTTTTTTTGTGTGAAGCAAATACGTTTATTTTAATGAATATAAGAATCAATTTGAATTGGCAGTAAATTGTGTTTTACTGACAGAAATGTTTTCAAAACCTGTGAAAATCACAAAAGTGCATGAAATTTACGCAAATAAACCTGACTAGAATCATTCCAGTTGTGACCGGTTAAAGAAATCATACCTAATTTTTTTTTATATAACCTACTTTCCTCATATATTTGTTATATTACAAGTTCATGTGCATTTGAACAGACTCTAACATTCAGCTATGAAAGAAACTTTTCTCTATATTTTATTGAAGGAGTGGTATTTTGTTTTTGTTTTTTAAATGAATTTCTCCATTTTCAAACATTTCCCTGTAATCTACATAAACTGTAAATCAGGGGTCTCAAACATGCGGCCCACCAAAGGTTCCAATGGGATGAATTTGCCAAGTGCAAAAATTTCACATTTAAGGCTGTAGAACTGATTTTAGTTCAGGTTCCACATACAGACCAAAATGATCTAGAGTCAAATTATAGAAGAATAACCTACAAAAAAAAAGACTCCATATTTTCTTCTCATTTTGATGTGAAACTAACTTAAATTATGCCCATAAATAATGATAACTTCAAATCTCTGTCCTTGTTATGGTGCAAAAAAAATAACATTAAATTAGGAAAATATTTACACTTGATAAATATTTATATGAATAAATATGAACAACCTGAAATTTATAAAGAAAATTAAGCACAATTTTAACAATTTAGTGTCTTTTGTAGCAGATCTGATCCATAATGCATGTGCATAAATGATAAATTGACGCATAGTATTGTTAGAATTTCATGTATTTTTCTTGAGATATTTCAGTTTTTTCGCGTTATTCACATCTTTCTTGTCAGATAGTTTATCTTAAAACAGTATTTTCATAAGGTAAATGGGGTTTATTTGCACTAAAACACATTTGTTATTGTCATTTTTTTCCCCAAGGTTATTATTATGCTATTCTTTTATTGGTCTGGAGATCAAATTGGGCTGAATGTGGCCCCTGAAAGTACTGACTTTGAGACCCCTGCTGTAAGTTCAGTTTAGTGTAATTTGGAGTATATTTGCAGATATAATGGGAGTGGTCAGGGCACATCCGACAGTCCTTTCCAATCCTTCCTCATCCATGAACTCAAGTGTAAAATGATAGGGACGTCATCTTCTAACTCTAACTCTTCTGTCATGTTTCTCAACAGAACTTTCACAAACAGAAACAAACCCAATGAATGAATGTGAGTGGTGGTAAATGATGACATCACCAGTCCAGGGTCAGGCACAGAGTGTGGACAGCTATGTTGTAATAATATTTTGTAATAACAGTGCATTTTGTAATAAATTTTGCCTCATTATGTTATAATTTATTCCATTTTGCAGCAGCAGGTGCTTTGGTGGTGTGGTATTAAAACTCAAAGAACTGTTTGGGAAACATTCCAAGTATTTTTTGGCTTGACTGGTAATTAGACATATTAGACATGGACAATTTGAAATTACGGATATATTTGGGAAGTAGAACTTTTGTTGGTTGTTTAACCTTTTTGAGGCAATTTCATATTTGTTTAAAATGAATGTTAATGTAAACAAGCAGAAGACACTTATGTTGTTTAACCTTTTAAGCCTCAAAGGGGTTTTCTGGCAAATTCAGTCTAAAATACATGCCCAAATTAAAGTAAAATACAATTAACAAACAAATAAACTATGCTTTAGAATTGTTATTACATAATTCACCATTTTATTATATTTTCTAGAGAATAAAAAAGTTGCATTTTGTAATAATGTTCTTAAAATGTAATAACTTATGACATAATGTGGCAAAATTTATTACAACATGCGTCGGGTCAGTTTATTACAAAATGAAATGAAAAAGTTATTACATTTTTGACGTTTATTACAAAATGTGAGAAACCAATGGTTTTAGTGGCTGCATATCAGTGCTACACATTACACCAAACTGAAACAGGTGAGTCAATGATGTTGTTTTATCACTGATATAAGGTCAAAATTGTAAAAACAGAACTTCTCCTTTAACACAGAAGTCAGCCTGTTTAGCTCAGTTGATAGATCATCTTAATCTCAGGGGTGTGGGTTCAAGCCCCTCATAGAATAGAACAGATATTTCTTTGCCATTTGTGACTTTTATGCAGTTGCTCCTAGAATTAAATCACATAAAACAAGAACACAAGACACATGTAGAACTATATAAAAACAGATAAAAACCTACTCTACATAAAATAAGTATATGTATAAAAGTGCATAAAAAGGATATAAGAACCCAACAAGAACTGTTTAAAAACCAAGGAGACAAGAAATACAAACAAACAAACTAAAATCCACTGTATAGTATACTGTATAGTATATGTATATATATATATATATATATATATATATATATATATATATATATATATATATATATATATATATATATATATATATATATATATATATATATATATATATATATATATATATATATCCAAACACATACGCACTTGTGTCGCACACTGGCCAACAGTCTTTTTTCTATAAAAATAGAAATGATTTGTCTTCAGCTGTCAACAAGTACAGTAAGGATATTTTCCTCATAATCTTCTGTTATATAAAAATCTATCCACATTAATTGTTAAGACAAGTTTTTGCAAAGTTGTGACAGTCAAAAATGAAAGCAGTGTCTAATTATTATTTCAATGATTTTTCTTCAGAATTTCACAATAAAAACATATTCTTTAAACAAAGTTAAATTTTGGTTAGCAGAGTTTTTTTCTGAAGATGACTTTTTGTTTTATAAACTTATATTTGGGTTAATACGGTACTTGTTGCTCCTGACAACAGACCACACCCTCCTTCTGGAATCTGTTTACGATACCTTGATGCCGCTGCGGACTGTGACCATCGGCGGCTGTCTGGGGGTGGAGGTGATGGTGATGGTGCACATCTGGTTGTCGAGGCGATTGTTGTCACCATCGTACACGACGAAGTGGAAGATGTCAGTGATTGGCTGGCTGCCCGTCTCTATGGAGGTGATGTACCTGTGGCGGCGGAGAAATGTGTCGTCAGATTCAGCGACTGTCCTTAAATAACGACATAAATATGTGTTTATGTTTATGCGTCTGCTGTTGGATTGATAGAGGACTTAGCAGGGCTTTGCATTAGCCCTCCCACAACAATACACAGACTAATCTCTACAAAGCACTAATAAAATTGAAATCCATACCGCTATAATCTCTTCTAATCCCATTTAATTCTCATAAAACAATTCCTGGCTCTTGTTTTTACCATCCAACGTCACAGAGACAAAACTAATACAGGCGATTTGCAGATGGCCCCCGGAGATGGTCCTACGCTGGAGCTAATCAGGGCCCACATTATGGAAATGAAGCCGTTAGCATGTGAATATTTATCTGGTCTCATAGAAGGCCTCGCTCCCTCTTGGTGGTAATATCAGAGTGACGCTAATTGGTCGTGTTCATGCCAACAGTCATAATGAAGAAGAGGGAAGTGTATTATTATCTGCTAAGTTGTTTATTTTCATACTTGGTCTGTTGACACTGGAAGAAAAATACATCTTACCAAGTGTATTTTCACATTTCTAGTCCAAATATCTCTGCAAAGCAAGATCATTTTCACTTGTTCCATTGGCAGATTTTTTTTTTTTTTTTTTTTTTTGTTAATTCTTTATTTTTTTGTGGCTTCATTCAAGCATAAAAAATCCTGCCAATAACAACGAGCGGAAATGATCCTGGTCAGATTTATTAAATTAGATTTTGCCGATATATTGTCTATAAATCAGTTCTTATATCTGACTGTAAAGTGTGATGAGATATTTAGATTAGAAATAAGAAAAATACACTTTTTTTTCTCCACTGTATTTTTTTCTTGCTCAGTGAGATGTGATGAAGGGAGATAAGTAATTGTGGTAGAAAATTATTATTTACAACCAGAGCAAGAAAATATTTTAGAAATTTGGCAGATGGAGAGATGAATGGAGAGAGTCAAAACCATCTAGGACGCATTTTGGAAGAAAAAAACAATTTAAATCAAATGAACCAATGCAAGGATAAAACTATATTCTAACTATATTACACTACAAAAAAAAAAAATCTCAATTTTACTAAGTTTGTTTTTTGTATTTCTAGCCCAAATATCTCACACTTAAAATCAGGCAGAGAAACTTTTCAGTCAAATATAAGAACTGATTTATAGACAATATATCTGGACTAATATGATTTACAAAATCTTACCAAGATCATTTTTAATTGTTACAGTGGCAGATTTAATTTTATTTTTTGCTTAATTCAAGCCCCCCCCCCAAATAAATAAATAAAGATCTATTGATTCTATTCTATTGATAAGATTCTAGATCTATTGTCCAAAAATCAGTTCTTATATCTCACTGAAAAGTTATTTTTGAGATGATCATATACTAATTTTCAGTGCGATTAAACATTTGGACTAAAAATGAGACAAATACTCTTGATAATATTTAGATTTTTCCAATGTTTTTATATGATCGGTGCATTAAATGGACAAAATACCTGATTTTCACTGGAAAAATACAAAATGCAGAGGATAATATTGTAATAATTGTTGATAAACTCCTTAGGAAAGGGTAAATACAAAAAAACAAACAACAACTCTGAACAAGCCATAGACAATAGATCTGGAAAATGTCATTTCCACAAATCTTACCAAACTTACCATCATCCACTGGTAGATTTGTTTTGCTTAAAATTCAAGCCAAAATATCTTGTATTAATTCATAAAAAAATCTAGTGTAGTCATTATTGTTTTGTATCCCAGACCCCTGTTAGAAAACAAACACCTGAATTCAACCCCTTTTTGGTCTGTAATAAGTTAGATTGAAACAAACAAAGCATCTGTGTGAGTTTTTCCTGCTTCCTCTGGGGCTGGAAACGACCCACACCCACTCAATCTGCAATCAAGGAAATTGATCATGATGACGTCTGCGGTGCCGAAGACCCTCAGAGCTCTTTTATCTCTCAGAGCAGATTCGGTGCCAGACTTTTCCTTCTGAACACACAGCCTCCTTTATTGGAAACTCACTAATCCTCCTTGTACTTAAACCGAAGCCAGAACACGTGGCTCCTGTCCCGCTGAAATAAAACCTCCCGAGTCTCTGGTCTGAGTGGAAGATGATAGAAAAGTTTTTAATCGCTTTCAAAAACATGTGGAATAAACTTCATTTGCTTGCTCTGAACGCAAGGTGAAATCAAATCCCTGACAACTTTGAATCAACATTTTACTCTAAAGCTGTTAAAATAACTTTTTTCCATTTATCACGGGGCTAAAAAAATAAAAGGTTCATTCTCGTTGCTCCCATGAGGACTCGTGAATTTTTACTGCCGTACAACAACTGGAAAAAGGCTTTTGATTAAGTCATTTTTGGTTAATAGCTGCAGGTTTTATGCTGGTATTCTGTTTTATAAGCCTCTGAAGCGGTATTTAAACCATCAGAGAGACTATAACTTCACACTGGAACTGAGGTCGGAAATTTTGATAATTTTATTTTTTTTTTTACAGCTGGATTTAGACACAGAATCTGAAATAAGACTGAAGTAATTGATCTGGTTAATAAACAGAGAAGCAGAAACACACTCACAGGTGTAATTGGTGGAAGTATTGGTGCTGTTTATGAATACTACTCATTATGTTTCTGCACAAATACAACTTATTTTTAAAGCAGGGGCGTCAAACATGTGGCTCGGGGACCAAATTCGGAACCCCAAAAGGGTCAAGTCCGGCCCCTGGGATAACTTTGTGAAATACAAAAATTACTGAATATACTGATCATTTATTTTCAGGTTCCACATACAGATCAAAACGGGTCAGATCAGTAAAATACTATCATATTAATAACAATACAACTCCAGATTTTTCTCTATGTTAATTTAAACATTTTCCTGTCATTTTACTGTATTTACAATAAAAGAAACTATTATTTCACAAAAAAACATGAATAACCTGAACAAATATGAACATTTTGAAATGTCTGAAGTGTAACTTTAACAACATTCGTCTGGTTATTAAATTTTTTTTGTGTATTTGTAGATGCACTAATAAATAATCTACATCAGGGGTCTCCGACTCATTTTCTTCAGGGGCCACATTCCGCCTGATTTGATCTCCCATGGGGAGATAAATAATGACAACTTCAAATTTTTCTCATTGTTTTAGTGCAAAAAACCTCCATTAAATTATTAAAATACTTGTATGAATTATCCAAATGCAAAAAAAGTTACATTTCATAAGGTCAAAAAAAGGTCAATTTCAACTACGTTCTGCCTCAATTTATCATTCGTCCATGTGTTTTATTATGGATCAGTTCTACAAAAACACTAAATTCTTAATCACAGAAGCAGAAAATGGTTCAAATTCTGTTTAATTTTCTTTAAACATTTCAGGTTTTTCACATTTGTTTAGTTTTTTCACATTTTATTGATACATGATAGTTTGTAAATGTAAATATTTTCATAATTTAATATTATTTTTTGCAGTAAAACAATGACAAAAATGTGAAGTTGTCATCATTTATAGGCAAAAAATTAGAAGAAAATATAGAGTCATTTAATAAGTTATTATGCTCTTCATCCCAGCCGCATGTTTGAGACCCCTGATTTACATTGTAATTGATAAACTGAGACATAATCTTGTTAAATTGCATTTAGTTTTCTGAAGAAGTGTTGGTTAATTCATGTTATTCACATTCACATCATCACATAATTTCATTTTTTTTTTTTTTGCTCTAAAATATAGAGCAAATTTGGTTTAATCTGGTCCCTAAACTGAGTTTGACACCCCTGTCCTAGAGTATACACAGACACATGTCTTCAAGAACCAAAAATCAGACCATATTTGTTTGATGGAAACCACTGTAACTGGGACCAGAAGCAGAAACCACAGTAAGTCTTAGATTTTCTGTAAATTTCCATAATATGTGGTCGAGGTCTGATTGTTGTCATGTGACCCTGGACTAGAGGTGTAATGATTCTTCGAGGAATTTGAATAATTTGAGTTAAAAAAATGTTCGAGGCAGATTCATTGCCTCAAAGATTTGTTTAATTCGTGTCAAAGTTCATGTCATTACTCTCATACTGTATCTGTCAGTGGAAATGGTGGAAAGTAACGGCATGGATTTTTTTCGATATATTGTGCAGCCCTAGAATCTGTCTCTGTTTTTGGCTTTAGGTGACATTTTTATGGGTTGAAACTGACCAACAAACTAATCAGTGCATAAGTCTCATGATAAGTAGATAAAGTATGTGTGGAAAATGTCCCTCTAGTACACAGGTGTCAAACTCCAGTCCTCAAAGGCCGGTGTCCTGCATGTTTTAGGTGTTTCCCTCTTCCATGTGATGAAGTTTAACCCTTTAACTCCTGAGAACTAACAAAATAATGGTAACATGAGCAAAGTAAGACACAAATGGCAGAAAATCAAAGAAAAATACTAAAATAAAAAATAAACAAAATGTAGAAAAATAAACAAAAACGAATAATATTAACAAAATGACAATGTGGAAAGTTTTGAGAAAAAAAAAAAAACAATTACGAAAGAAGAAAACTAGTATTGAAATTTGGTCCCAGCAATTTTAATTTTGCCTTTAAAAATGTTTTTTAAATAAAATAAAAATAAAAAATCTTGCTTTTTGGCACCCTAAAAGGAAAACGGTTGAATTTTTCTGAATATTTAAACTAAATCATCCATTCAGAATACATCAGCGCTGACATTTAAAGAGTTAATAATCAGCTCCTCATCAGACTGATAATGATGCAATGGCCTCCAGGTGTAATGGAAGAGGGAAACATCTAAAACATGCAGGACCCCGGCCCTTGAGGACCGCAGTTTGAAACCCCTGCTCTAGCAGATCCTTCAAAATAAAAGCAGTGCCATTGTATTGGTCGCATCTATTCCAATGCATTGACTTGTAATTTTCCAGTGACCTCATGGGGACCAGGTCTATTCTGGATCTACATTTGTGGTGATTCTGAACTGGTAGAAGATGCTGTGTGAGGACAAACAAGGAGGACAGCTCCAATAGAGTTAGTCTGCTGTGTTTGAATGAATATGAATGAACAAAAGACTGTACAAAGTTCAAGTGGATCTATGCTTTATTTTGCCTCATCTCTGTTATTTATGCTGCTCCCACTGCACATTACCTTTAATAATAGAGCTACTTTTACAACCTTTCCTAAACACCTATCAGCATTTGTTATAATATAATTTCTCCATTTGACATTTTTCTCTATATTTAATTCACTGATGGTGTAGACATTCATAAAAGCTCAGAGGGTCGTATATTGAAATAAAATAAAACAAGAAAAAGTGACTTTTTCAGCAAACTATACATGAAAATGAGTATTAGTGCCACTGTCATTGACTTAGAAACACCAGCAACCTGTGTCCGTCATCAGCAACAGCTGGTGTATATTTAACCCTGGGTGAATTATCAGAACCTTTAGTCAAGAGTTTTTCCTTACGTGTTTGTCGTCTTCTTTAGGCATGAAAAAAGCAATGTGAAATAATTTTAAGTAACCTATTTTTTTTTAGAAAGTTACAAATATGTCCACTGAGCTGGACATGTGTTTAAGCAAAGAAACATGTCGGACCTAAAATGTCAATCACTACAATTGGGTCGGGTTGGGCCGGGCTTCTCTCTCGCTGACTTAAAAAAAATAAAATAAAATGTGCACGATGTGTGCATAAAAAAAACTAAGGAATACTTAGACCATGGTCCACAAAAAAACAGAAGTCTCTTCATCACAACACGTACTGTATTAAACTCTTACAATAAGAATTCAAAGAACTCCTTCCTGTCTCTGTCTATTATCCACCCGTCATTGTTCTTCTTTGTCTCTCGGTGTCTTTCTCTTAAAGATTCTTAAGGACGTACTGCTGCTGTGGTTTATGGCCCAGTTTTCAACCCGTCAAAACGACGGACAGCCTTACATTTTTCCTGTCAACTCTTAAAAAAATAATGGAAAATCATCAGTTAATATAACCTCTGCAGACACAGAAATATAACAGATGTAAATATATACAGTCTTGTTTCACTTAGATTTTGTTACAGGCTTTAATTTGTTATCATAAATCACTCCTCCTCCTTCCAAGTACTCACAAATAAAATATGAAATTTCGGGTTTGCTTCGGGCTCGGGCCTGCAAATCAAGTTAATTGGTCGGGCTCGGGCTGGGTCGGGCTTTAACACCCACGGGCCTGGGTCGGGTTGGGCTAGATTTTTTTAGGCCCGATCTTACTTCGAATATCAGAACACTATGGAATAAGTTATTTTTAATGCAGTTTTTGTTTTAATAAGACTGTGGATGATTCCCACTGTGGTGCGAACGGAACAACATAGCCTGAACGTCCAAAAAAACTAAAGAACTCATCCTGGCCTCCAGGAAGCACAGACAGCCTCACAGCCCACTCCTTATAGGTGGTGTACAGGTGGAAGTTGTCTCCACCTTTCAGTTCCTGGACTCCCAACACCAAAGCCCTGGTGAAGCAGGCTCAGCAGCAGCTGTACTTCCTATGCGCTCCTAAGAAGAACAACCTGGACCAGAACCTGCTGCTGGACTTCTATCACTCGTGGGTGGAGAGTGTGCTCATGTACTGTCTGTGTGTGGTGCGCAGGCTCCACAGCAGAGGACAAGAAGGCGCTACAGAGGGTCATAAAAACTGCCCTGAGGATTATCGGCTAACCTCTGCCCACCCTGGGACACCTGTCGACCTCCTGCTGTCGGAGGAAAATACAGGCCATCACTGGTGACCCCACACACCCTGCACATCCACTGTTCCACCTGTTGCCTTCTGGGAAATGCTACAGGTTGATCAAATAGACTGACAGACAATACACACAGCAGATGCCCATGGACTCATATGCACTGACTGAACATAGCATAACCTGCACTGTGCACTTTTTAAACCTAACTGTCATTTCTATTTCCTCAGACTTTTAAACCATACAGTATTGTTTTAAACTGCTATAGGTTGTTTACTTTGTTTTTTTTTTTTCATCTACCTCTTTTCAGGGTGCAGTGGCCTCAACAAAGTGCAATTTCGTTGTATTGTATTGTATTGTATTGTATTGTATTGTATTGTATTGTATTGTATTGTATTGTATTCTATACTATTCTATCCTTTTCTATTGTATTTGATTTGTACATAAATATGTTAGTGCAGATCAGGTATTAAGAACAGAGCAGTTACAGTAATGATATGAACTGCCTGATATACAAGAGAACAACTGTAAAAAACTGACCACTGTAGTGACCAGTATGCATTGAAGGGTTAAAAAAAAATGCTACCAACTTCGAAAAAAACCCTATCAGTCAATCACTAAAACAAACATCTGAATCCAATGTGTTCAAATACTTTTTTGTCCATATGTTGGATTAAAGGTGTGGATCCAACCGTGGTCACATGTTCAAACCTTCCCTGGCAGCCTGAGCACCTCTTACCTGATCCTGTGCTTGTTTATGTCCTCCATGCTGAAGGAGGAGTACTCCCTCAGCTCCTGGTGCTCCTGCTGGGACTGACTCCTGGTTAAGATGCCGTACATGGGAACCGACACCAGCTGGAGCCGAACATGGTCGTCAGTGGACGTGTCGTCCTGCAGAAAAAAAACAACGCAAAGTTTGATGACTTTATTCTCCATTTATTTTCAGTCAGTAGCTGATCCTGCAACCAAGGCTATTATTATTATTATTATTATTATTATTATTATTATTATTATTTTTTTTTTTTTTTTTTTAAAGTAGTACAAAGGAAATTTTTAGAATAACAAAAAAAGGAAAAAGTATACATGTAGATATATAGAACTCTACATATAGAAATGTAGCTCTAAATGCACAGAAATCTTGACAAAAACTTCCTAAAAACACTAAAAGTAAAATTACCCCCCCCCCCCACACACACACACACACACACCAAAAAAAAGATACAGATGTGACATTTTAATCAAAAACATGGCAAAAAAATAAACAACCACACAAAACAAAACATTTTTTTAAGGCTATGGGAAGTATATTTAGATTTCCTACATAATTAATGCAGATATCCTGAAATCCTTCTGTAATTTTATATTTATCTTGTGTGAACAAAATAAAAAAATAAATATTTGTAATTGGCTTTATCGTATCTTCAGATCTATCTACTGAAAGTATGCAACATTGCACATATAAGATTATACCTAATTTAATTAATTAACCATAGAAATTTCAAAAACTTGTAATACTTCTTTTTTTTCATACGTGTGTAAGTAATAATCTGAGGAAGTTTCATGGCGATATGTGTTATTTTAACATTTTTATTTTAACATTTTTATTTACCTGGAGTGTCTCATGTTAAACAGATGAATAAGAATGATATAAAATGAGAATACTAGTGTTGAAAAGATATCATAAAGTTCCAAGTTCTGTTACTGACAATGAAAACTTGAGTAAAGTTAATACACACTATTTTCAGACTGTTCGTTTTTCTTTTTTATCACGAGTTTCAGTTGATTTTGCACATAAAACGCTGTTAGAAATGTCCCTCAACAAATGTCGACTTTTTCTATTTCACTGCCTGCGGTTTTTCGGTCGTGCTTTCACTGTCGTAGCAATGAAAAAAAAAACACTTTCTAAGAGTAGATATCTGTGGAAATCTCTTCTATTTTGGACACTGAAGGTGAATTAAACACCACAAACACTGAATGAAACCCGTCTGATCTCTAACGCTGACGGCTCTACCCAGGGTGCACCTCTCCTCGCTCACCGTGTAAGCCAGATGTGAGCGTCTGATCACGGTGCTGCTTTTCTCGCCCACTTCCAGAGACAATGAGGCGGCTGGGTCCCGCTGGGGTCCGTTGCCGCCGGCGCCCAGCACCACCACCTGCACCGCCGTGTTCGCCATGGAGATGCCATCGCTCACAGAGAAGGTGATGGCATCGTCCTGCGAGGAGAGGCCGGCGTGTCGGTACAGAAGGACGTTACGGGTGACGTCGTTAAAGGTGAAGATGTCGCCTGAGGGCACAGAGTTTATGGACGGACATGGAACGGGTTTATTCAACAGACGATAAATATCGACAATCAGCCACATATAGTCAAAGAACATTAAATGATGAAAATATCTACATTTACACCCTATACTGTAAGAATAAACTGTGACTAATTTAAACAAATATAAACAACCTGAAATGGATAAAGAAAATTAAGTACATTTTTAATAATTTTCTACTTCTGTTACTGTTACATTTTTAGTGTCTTTGTAAAACTGATCCATAATAAACATGTAGAAATAAAACGTTCAATAATAAAACGTTTTTTGTTTGGATAGTTTATAAAAATAAGTATTCTTATAATTGATTTAATAGATGTTTTTGCACTAAACAAACATAAAAATGTGGAATTGATCAAATGTAACCCTGAAAGTCTTAATAAGATAAGATAAGATAAGATAAGATACGATACGATACGATACGATAAGATAAAATAAGATAAGATAAGATAAGATAAGATAAAATAAGATAAGCTGGAGTTTGTCCGTCTGTCTGTCTTTCAGCAACATTACTCAAACAGTTATGGATAGATTTTGCTGACATTTTCAGGATGTGTTGGGAGTGTCACAAGGAACAACATCTTACATTTTGGTGATGATCCGGAAGAGATCCTGGATTCTGGGTCACTTTGAAATGCATTCTCCATTTACCGCAATGTAAAATTTCAAAATGATCCAGAATCCAAGATCTCTCTCACATCCTGAAAATGTTATCGAAATCCATCCGTAATTTTTGGAGTAATGTTACAGACAGACAGACAGACAAACCATAACCTCCTTGGCGGACCTCTCTTCCCTGGCGGAGGTTGATGCTCTCAGAGTACTTTTCTAGTTTTAAATGTGATGGGATATTTTGACTAGAAATGAGGAAAAATACACTTGGTAAGATTTGTGATTTTTTTCTCAGTTTACTGTGGATCTCTCCCCACCGTTGGACATGCTGGTGTAGGAGACGCCGTCAGTCTTGACCACTTCTCCGTGGACCGGAGCCTCCACCAGCTCAAACTCTAACTCATCCGGAGCCGTGTCGGCGTCACTCACCGCCAACTGTTGACCACCTGAAACCAGACGGAAACAAAACCAGGAGACTGAGTAGTAGTGATGCGCGGTTAGGGGGTTTTACAGAAACCCGCCCCGCCCAAACCCAAGACATGGCTAGGCCCGCCCCGCCCAACCCGCATGATGTCACGTATCGATAAACCCAACCCGCCCGCTATCAACCTGCGAGCTTAAATTTGCCTCTAAACTCACATAGTACATTCGCAGCATCTTTACCTTGCGCTTCTAATGTTAAAAGTCATGAAGCATAATTTTTGCCTCCTTTCTAACGTCTCAATATGCACTCCAGCACATAAAATAAACTCCACCCACATCATCACTCTATAAAGCCAACACATACAACATTTCCGTACAACCTTCGCATCGCCTGTTTTAATCTTCTCCCTGATCAAGTCCGCCATTTTCACTCTTATCTCTGAGTGTTCAGGGAGATTTGGCGCTAATAACAAATAACAAAAAGTTGGGATAAAAAAGCATTCAAAACAGGAACTGACGGGCTTGCACATGCGCGAGCCGAGCACGCACGCACGCACGCACACACACACACACACACACACACACACACCTCAGCGGGTATTGATCGTCCCTGACCCGCCCCACCCGCATCCGCAATATGTATTAATACTGCGACCCAGCCCGCCCGACTCGTGAGTCACCCACGGATATCCGCTGGCCAGCGGGTAGCCCGCGCAACACTACTGAGTAGAATCGGGTCGAGCTGATACTAGTGGAAACGTTACATAAACCAGGTCCTAAGAATCTTCCTTAATCTCTTTAAAACTGTGAATCTTGGTGTGGAGTTGTAGTTTGTTGTAGATGAACTCCATTCTATCTCCCTCAGACAGGTTTAAATCAGTTAACAATTTCTGCTGCAGATGGGGGTGGGGTGGGTGGTCTCTTACCGATGTTGGCCTGACCCCCCAGGCTGACCTCCAGCAACGGGTCCAGGACCTGGAATACCGGGGGTTGCTGGTGATTGGACAGCAGCAGGACGGCAAAGTCCAACTCTGGGGTTGTGTATTCACCATCTGACACTGAAACACATGGAAGAAGAAGAAGCAAAAGAAAACACTGATTAAACATCGTACACTTTAACTCAAGTCCTATCTGAGAATGATTAACTGAAATCCATCTGCTCATGTTTTTACACAATACAAACTTGTTTGAAATAATAAATACTTCTACTACTAGTACTACTACTACTACTGCTACTACTACTACTACTACTACTACTACTGCTACTACTACTACTACTACTGTTACTACTACTACTACTACTACTACTACTACTACTGCTACTACTACCACTACTACTACTACTACTACTGCTACTACTACCACTACTACTACTACTACTACTACTACTACTACTGCTACTACTACTACTACTACTACTACTACTACTGCTACTACTACTGCTACTACTACTAATAATAATAATCTGCAAATTGAACAAGTGAAAATATCTTGGTAAGATTTCTGTAAATCAGATTTTCCAGATGTATTGTCTAAAAGTTAGTTCTTATATCCAACTGAAAAATGCCTCTTTTGGTGATTCTGTCTGATTTTAAGTGTGATGAGATATTTGGACTAGAAATGAGAAAAAATATATAACATGTAACTTTACATTTAAGTTTATCATTTACACATGTAGATCACAACTTACACTATAACTACACAACTTACAAAACATATTAATTTTCAGTCATATATACATATATATATATATATATATATATATATATATATATATATCAGAAAGAAAGAACATGAGAAGCTTGAGAAATACCAAGGGCTGAAAGAGGAGTTAGAGAAAATGTGGAGTGTGAAGGCAACAGTGGTACCAGTAGTGATCGGAGCATTAGGGGCAGTGACCCCCAAGCTGGGAGAATGGCTCCAGCAGATACCAGGAACAACATCAGAGATCTCTGTACAAAAGAGCGCATTGCTAGGAACAGCTAAGATCCTGCGCAGAACCCTCAGGCTCCCAGGCCTCTGGTAGAGGACCCGAGCCTGAAGGAGACACTGCCCACGTGGGGCGAGAGGAACATTTTTATATATATATATATATATATATATATATATATATATATATATATATATATATATATATATATATATATATATATATATATATATATATATATATGTATATATATATATATATCAGTGGCTTGTATCTCTTCCAGTGGCCAGGATATTATCCCAGCTGGGTATCTGATTACTGGCAGGGCATAGGTGTTAATGGCCTGGATCTTATTTTTGCCGTTCAGCTGACTTTTCAGGACCTGTCTTACCCTCTGTAGGTATTTGGCTGTGGCTGACTTCCGAGCTGCCTCCTCATGATTACCATTTGTCTGTGGGATCCCTAGGTATTTGTAACTTTCCTGCACATCTGTGATATTCCCTTCAGGTAGGTCAACCCCTTCAGTTGTGATCACCTTTCCTCTTCTAGATATCATCCGCCCACATTTATCTAGTCCGAATGACATCCCAATGTCTTTGCTGTAGATCCGGGTGAGGTGAATTAGGGAATCAATGTCACGCTCATTCTTGGCATACAGCTTGATGTCATCCATGTAGAGGAGATGGTCGATGGATGTTCCACTTCGGAACTGGTATCCGAAGCCACTCTTTGAGATGATCTGGCTGAGGGGGTTTAGGCCTATGCAGAACAGCAGGGGGGACAGAGCATCTCCTTGGTAAATGCCGCATCTGATGTTCACCTGTGCATTTGGCTTTGAGTTGGCCTCCAGAGTTGTCTTCCACAGCCTCATTGAGTTCTGGATGAACTCTCTTAGTGTCCTGTTGATGTTATACAGTTTTAAGCATTCCAGTATCCATGTATGTGGCATTGAGTCATAGGCTTTCTTGTAATCAATCCAGGCAGTGCACAGGTTGGTGTTCCTCGTCTTGCAATCTCGGGCAATTGCCCTGTCAACCAGTAGCTGGTGTTTGGCTCCCCTGGTGTTGTTGCCTATTCCTTTCTGTGCTCTGCTCATGTATTGCTCCATGTGCCTACTCATCTTAGTCGCTATGATGCCTGATAGAAGCTTCCATGTGGTGCTGAGGCAGGTTATAGGCCGGTAGTTAGATGGTATTGTTCCCTTCTGGGGGTCCTTCATTATGAGGACTGTCCGGCCCTGGGTTAGCCACTCTGGGTGGTTTCCCGATATCAGCAGCTGGTTCATCTGTGCTGCTAGGCGTTCATGGAGTGCTGTCAGTTTCTTAAGCCAGTAGGTATGAATCATGTCGGGCCCTGGTGCTGTCCAAAGACATACCAGTGGCTGGAAAAGGCTGGACTAAAGGACAGCACAGAGGCGCTACTCATGGCTGCACAAGAACAAGCCCTGAACACCAGAGCAATAGAGGCCAGGGTCTACCACATCAGACAGGACCCCAGGTGTAGGCTGTGTAGAGAAGCCCCTGAAACAGTCCAGCACATCACAGCAGGATGTAAGATGCTGGCAGGCAAGGCATACATGGAGAGGCATAACCAGGTAGTGGGCATACTGTACAGGAACATCTGTAAAGAGTATGGATTGGAGGTCCCAGGGTCAAGATGGGAGAAGCCCCCAAAGGTGACAGAGAACAAACAGGCCAAGATCCTGTGGGACTTCCAGATCCAGACTGACAAGATGGTGATGGCCAATCAGCCTGACATAGTGGTGGTGGATAAACATGAGAAGACAGTGGTGGTGATAGATGTAGCAGTCCCCAGTGATAGCAACATCAGAAAGAAAGAACATGAGAAGCTTGAGAAGTACCAAGGGCTGAAAGAGGAGTTAGAGAAAATGTGGAGTGTGAAGGCAACAGTGGTACCAGTAGTGATCGGAGCATTAGGGGCAGTGACCCCCAAGCTGGGAGAATGGCTCCAGCAGATACCAGGAACAACATCAGAGATCTCTGTACAAAAGAGCGCATTGCTAGGAACAGCTAAGATCCTGCGCAGAACCCTCAGGCTCCCAGGCCTCTGGTAGAGGACCCGAGCCTGAAGGAGACACCACCCATGTGGGGCGAGAGGAACATTTTTATATATATATATATATATATATATATATATATATATATATATATATATATATGACTTCCAATCACTCGTCATTAGCATCTACGTTAAACTAAACTTCACTAATCAAACAGAGCAGCTAATGCTAATGCTAGTTGTGGTGAGTATGAATGGAAAAAAAAGGATGATAAAATTAGTTGACCTTTCACCTTTTAAAGAACACTAAAGGGAAATTAGTATTAATCCTCATAAACACACTGTAGATGTTCATTATCTCCACAGTTCCATCACTGACAAATGTGTCTGAAGGATGAAACTGAGCAGACTTTAAGTAAAAGATTATTATGACATGGGATAAAAATGATGAGAAGAGCTGCAGATGGCAACTCTTAAGGACTCATCTGTAATTCAAGGGAAGTCTTTGAGCTCGTTAACTGTTTTTGATGGATTATCAGCTTTACCAATGCTTCCTGTCACAACTCAAATGTAAAAAATGTCTTGTAAAAATCCAACACTAATGGAACCTGAAGCACATTAGATAAAGACAGCAAAATGATCTTTTAAAATGACAGAGATTTGACATTAATAAAGTGTTTAAACACCAACACCATCTCCTGATCTAAACTGTTTAAAGCCTGTTGATCCATTGATCCTATCAACACATGCCAATAATTGGTGTAAAATACATTTGTTCATCTTTTCATGGTCGTCAGATATGACCCATTTGGACATTCAGAGGTACTGTTGTTACCATGGCAACATCATCATCTTCTACAACATTGATTCACTGGTAAAACGTGTGTAGTTTGAAGCTTTCTGCCTTGTTTTTATGTTCAGTTAATGATAGATTTTACTGAAAAAGTCACTTTTTCTTCAGTTTTGTGTGATTTGATTAAATTACCTTTGAATTTAATCTCAGCTTTTGAACTCAAGAATCACATAATCAGTGAATTAATTGTTGGGAAATACTTGATTTACACTGAACAATGCAAAGAATAATATTACAAAGGATTTTAATCATGGGGGGGTTGTAGGTTTTTAACTGTTAACACCTGAATGTGAGTTGGATTTTCCTTGTGTGAATCTTTTTTTTTTGTTAAACGTGTATTATGTTTAAAAACTAGTTGACAAGACATTCACATAGTGTTCCATGGCATAAACATGCAGGTTCTATAAATATTACACTTTAGAAGCTTTCATTTATCTTCAATTTGTCATCTGTTTAAGGGTAAATATAGAATGGAACAGAACAATCTTTATTGTCAGTAAGTTTTACACACGTGTTAACATGTATTACACACCGAAATGTGTCATCTGCATTTAACCCATGACTAGGAGCAGTGGGCTGCTTTATCAAGCGCCCGGGGAGCAGATGAAGAGGGGATTAAGTGCCTTGCTCAAGGGAACATCAGCCCACAATGACACTCCACCAGAGCTGGTGTTCTGTCAAAATGGGCATCCCCATCGAAGTGAGCTACCATCAGCCAAAATCCACATTATTACATCAAAATATGTTACTTTCCATTTGGAAACGTTACTATTGCTATTATATAATGTTCCCATTATCGGTAGACTTTTGAAATATTTTATTTTTCCAAAATTCGATTTAGATTTAGTGACTAAAAAGGTAGACTATTGTTTGCGTCCATTGAACTAACGTGAACAATAACACCCAGGTAAATCATGGTAACTTACTTAAAACTTACTAATGTTAATATCCAATCTATCGTAGGCATGTGATTGCTTACAAGCTTACTGGTCAAAGGCATGATAAAAATTAATATACTTTCAAAATATAACTTATGTCCAGCATCCAAGTCAATTACACATGTGGCTGAGGATGCCTGCATTGATGGGCTTTTTCTATGTGAAAACCCCTGGTGCTCATGTGCATGCTCAGAGGCACTTGGGAGCCCAATGTTACAGGATGCCCATTTTGACAGAACACAGAAACGCCAACCTCCGACCCTTCAGTCAATGGACGACCTGCTCTACCAACCGAGCCACAGCTACCCCCAAATATAACCCTGACTCATCATCTTCTGCAACATTGATTCACTGAAAAACAAATGTGTGTAGTTTGATGCTTTATTTTAGTTTTTCTGTCACATTTTCTAAAGTTTTGTGTTTTGACATGATAACCTTAGAATTTACTCTGAGCTTTTAAGAACATTTACATTTGTAATCAGTAAATTAACATTATGAAAACACCTGATTTGTACCAAAACATGTAAAATGGTTAAAAAAAGGTTAATATGATCATAAATGTTGATAAATCACAATGGTCACTGTAAAAAAACCATTTGGTGTAAATTGTCAAGGGTTGCACTGGAAATTTTTTTAAATCTAATGTGTTTTTCTCATTTGTAGTCAAAGTATAAGACATAATCACCAACATATGAATTTTTCAATGAGATATAAGGGCTGATTTATAAATAATAGACCTGGAAAATCTGACTTCAAGGAATCTCGCCAAGATAATTTCTGAAAAAAAAAAAGCAACAAAAAAGGCCAATGGAACAAGTAAAATGATCTTGGTAATTTTTCTACATATAATATTTTTTAAAAACTATTGTCTATAAATCAGTTCTTATATCTCACTGAAAAGTTCATACATTTGATGACTGTATTCTTTTAAGTGTAATGTTTTATACTATCAAGTCATCCACAATTATGGTGCTCATTACCGTTTTGTTTAATTATTTATTTATTGAATCTCTTTTTCTTTTGTGCTGGTTTGGTTTTCTTCTCTTTTTTCGATTTATTTATTTTTATTGATGGACAGTTAGTAGTTGGGAATAACACACCACCTTACAATCTTTAACTGCAATAGCACCGCCTGTTAATTTCTATCCTCGTTCGTCCTGTCCAGTCTTTGTTTCCCCCACACATCACTGAGGTGTAGCACTGCCCTCCCTGGCTTATAATAGTGAGTTCTAATCAAGGATGTCTGCTCAGCTTTCAGGGAGGACCGATGATGGTCACACACATGCACTAAATATTAAAATATGCATTGATCTCAAACAATGTTGACTCCCACCCGTAGTTTCATACAATGAGAAAAAATGCAGACAAAAAAAATAAAATAAAAAAATAAGTGTAATGTGATATTTGGACAAGAAACACTTGGTAATATTTAATTTTTTACAGTGCAATTGAGGTTTTTGCATAGAGAGCCAGCATATGATCAAAATATGGAAGAACTGAAAGAGATAAATTGTCTCACTGTTTCTTTTCGTGCCTGCTGACAGACCTAATAGTCACCTTAGCACCGCTTTAATGTCACTTTAGTTGCAGGACGAATAGGTGATAAAAGCCTCTCAGACTTTGGTGGATTAGTGCCTCAGGTCTGGCACTAAAGTAAAAAGCACTTTACCAACTAGCATTGAAACGCCTGTAAACACCTATTTCCCAATAAGGCAGAGTGCAGCGGCGCTTCATCAAATGTGCAGCAAACACAAGAGGCTGGGTTTTTATCCAGAGGCCAAAGGTCAAAGCTGAAATTCATCCACGGATCTGAAAGGCGCCTGTTGGAGCCGAAGTCCCTGATACGAGTAATGAAGAATCACTTCACAGAGGTGGACGGAAAGGTGAGGAAGGAAAATGAGGTTTAAGGGTGAGAACAGAAGGCGACGAGATGGGAAAAGAGCTGAGGAAGAGAGAGGACGGAGGAAAAAGAAGATGGAGGTGAAGGTGCGGAGGACACTGCAACAATCTAAATGTGGACTTTTTCACATCTCATCACACTTATAATAAAACATAATCACATAAGACTAACTTTTCAGTGACATATAAGAACACATTTTTAGACAATAGGTTTCAAGAAAATGTACCAAGATAATTTACACTTTATTTTTTGCTTGAAATCAGCAAAACAAAAATCTGCCAATGGAACAAATTAAAATGATCTTGTTAAGATATCTTTCCCAGATACTATATTATAAAAGAAATAAAAATTAAAAACATCAATTGCTATATCTCACTGTACAGTTCCTCTTTAGGTAATTATGTTTGATATTAAGTGTGATGTCATATTTGGACTGCAATTTAGGAAAAATACACCTGATTAGATTTGTATTTTTGCAGTGTACCTGTTAGAGAAATTGTGGAGCTCACTTGGGGAACCATTAACCTGATTCACATCATCTGGCTGCGTTTCACTAAACTACACCCTAGGCTCATACAACCATAAGAGTACTGTGTAAAAACAAAGGAGCCAATCAGTGTCGCTGGGTGGGACTTCCCATGACTGGACAGTGCTGGTGTTGGGCACTGGGTCCTCTTCAGCTTTTTTCCATTCCTTTATAGTGTCCACAGTACTCTGGTGTGAGACATATGTGAGTGGATTTTTCTGGAACATCTGACATGTTGAGACCAAGTTCTGCAAGCCACTGTTCTACACATTTTCCATAAGAAAGTTCAAGGAGTATCCACTGGCTGTTGCCGATGTTTCCTTTTATCCTCAGATTTTTCCTGCACATACGACAATGGTCATTTACAGACAACACAGCGGTGCGTTTAGGTGCAGTCATACTGTGGAGTTTGTTTTGATGGTCTGCTTACAGTATGGCTCTGTCGCTCTGTCGCTACATCACGGCTTGAGTTCAACATGAGTGGCTGACCCTAACCCTAACCCGTCAGTCAAGATAACTGACAGATTCACCATCTAATTACATGCAAGGATTTTAGATTGGTTGTGGAAGAGTCCCAGGTCCCTGAAAATAGCACTTTCAAATTGTATTAACAGCAGCCATTAAATGATCACTATCAAGTGGTTGAAACCTGAACCTCCCACACATATATTTGGTCTGAGAAAGGTGAGGGGAATCTGTACGATGGAGCAAATTACTTTTAATATCTATATGGAAAGATATTGTCCATATAGATATATTCTATGATTAAATTTTTAATGTAATAACCATTCATAAGTGGTTCATATATATAAAATGACCCCCCCCTCCACACCCACACACCCTTCCTTCCTCTGGAGCAGCTGGTCTTTTCTCTTCTCCATCTCTCTTACAGTCAAAACATCCTCCAACACTGGGCCAAGGAAATGGCAGAACTGATGGAACTGAACTCTCTACTTCTCTAATTTTTTCCGACACAATAGTCCTTCAAGAACTTGCATAACATACACACATATACAACCCCCCACCCCCCCCAACTTAGCCTGCCTCCAAAATCTTTCTTTACAAACTCACTGAAACAGTTCCAGCATGTGACCCTGTGTATAATATATGTATTTGTCTTTGTATGTGCTAGCATTCTGTTCTTACTGTAACTTCTGATGGTCACAGCTGTAGCGCTACCCTGCTACTGATGTTTGATGCCTTATATCAAAAATTAATTTCATTTTTATCTATCTATCTATCTATCTATCTATCTATCTATCTATCTATCTATCTATCTATCTATCTATCTATCTATCTATCTATCTATCTATCTATCTATCTATCTATCTATCTATCTATCTATCTATCTATCTATCTATCTATCTATCTATCTATCTATCTATCTATCTATCTGTCTGTCTGTCTGTCTGTCTGTCTGTCTGTCTGTCTGTCTGTCTGTCTATCTATCTATCTATCTATCTATCTATCTATCTATCTATCTATCTATCTATCTATCTATCTATCTATCTATCTATCTATCTATCTATCTATCTATCTATCTATCTGTCTATCTGTCTGTCAGTCATGATGTTTGGCATTAAATGGTTAGTATTTAGTGCTTTTGTTCAGAATCAGAAAGGTTTATAAGAGACAGCTTTAAAAGATGAGAAAGGAAATGGAGGAAGGACAGGAGAGCAAAAAAGTCTTGGTCTTTATTTACCTGTGAAATAGATGCTCAGTGACTCCGGCAGGCCTGTTGGGGTTATAGGAAAAAAAAAAAAGAAAGTGTTAAGAGTAAGGAGCGAGGTGATAAAAGTAAAAAAGTGTTGTTTCAGGCAGAGCTGACAGGGGGTTGAACACAAAAACTGAAGGGATGAGGCAATAACAGATAACCCTGTAGAAGCAGCAGATGATCTAGTGATGCAAAGACACCAAACCCAGATTAAGAGCAACTCAAGTCAGCTTTGATCTGGGATTATGGATTATCTTTCACAACACGAGTTTTAAAAATGAATAAAGCTCCTTTTGAAACTGTCGTCCTCGCCGTCCCCAGATTGTTTTGTCCTGGTCCAGACTCCTCCTAGCCTAGTAAACTAGCACGCCTCTAGTGGAAAAAAATAAAAAGAGCCTCAGCCAGGACTGGTAAAATCCATTTGTGTAACAAGATTGTTTAGCACAATGACGACAGGGTTGAAAAAGTATGAACAGATATCCAGACTATGGTCGGATAAGCAGCATGTAAACAGACCCAGTTGGATATTTTTCCTCCATTGTTGCTGGTATACTAACGTTAATTAGCCTAGCCTATAGGATGTTAAAACAATGAGATAGACATTTTCGTTGCTCTGTGACTTTGTTTGTGATTGGTCACAGTGCTGGCCTATTACGTGCAGAGCAGTTTGAAAGACAGCTGTTGATCCCACCCGTACCCTTAAGATCAATCTATGGATCGTCTCCAAACTATTAATTCATATCGTAGTCAGACATGTCAGACTAGACTCCTCCTGCTGCGTCCACGCTCACTTTTAATGGTGACTTTGGTGCAAATGACAAGTTGTATTATTTTTAAGAAAATAAGATTCTTGCAACAACAACAAAAAAAAGTTTATTAAACTTTCATAACAGCATCAGGTCTTTTGGGAAACATAAGCCTCCAGCTGAGATGCCAATATCATCTCTGGAGAATTAATTTTTTTGTGTTCATTCAGGGATAAAGTTGGAGTTGTCTTTACACTGATATACAGATGTATTACATTCCATCCCCACACATAGAAGATTTATAAGAAGTGATACAGCAGCAGGAGTTGGGGTTTTTCATTAGGATGCAGAGGAGCGGGGCTGCCACACTGATGTGAATTTATCCTGCTGCGGAGTTAAAAATTAAAGACGGGGGAAGAAAGTAGCAGTGTTTTGTCAGAACCACAGTAAACCGGCAGAGTTCTCCAGTCACACACTTTACAAAGAGAAAACATAATGAAGATCCAGACGGACTCTGCCCTCCTATCATGATTTCAATGCACAAATAATTCAAAATCCAGATGAATGTTACCCAGACACATGATACTGACTCGAAATGTTAAATACAAACGGCTTCATTTGTTTTCTACCAGTATCATCTGATTGTGTTGGTAACGACTTCAGCATTTGAAGGTTTAGTTTGAGCTGAAATCAACTACTTATCGATGATTTGACGATTTATTAAATTAGATGGTAAAATGGTGGTTCTACCAATGCGAGATTATTATTATTTTAGTTTTGTATATGATTAAAATGTTTAGAGTAGGGGTGTGTATTGGCAAGAATCTGGTGAAACGATACAAATTTATTGTCAAAATATCTCATCTCACTTAAAATAAGACAGAATCAACCTAAAGAGGAACATTTCAGTGAGATATAAGAAGTGATTTTTGGACAATAGAGCTTGAAAGTCTTATTTCAAGAAACTTCATCAAGATAACTTTCACTTGTTCCACTGGCAGATTTTTTTTGTGCTCAATTCAAGAAAAAAATAATTTTGAAAGATGTAACTGAACTAGGGAAGCAAGCTTTTATCTTTGATGGTCAGCTTTGTAAATACAAGCTGGACTGACTATATATATTCTGACTAAGGAAAATCAAATTCTCCTTTAATGCAGTTTAATCTACACCTGGCTTTTCTGCCTCAGTCCAGAATAATATACTTTATATAGAATAATCACTCTTTCACACTGATAGATCGAATATTTGGTCTGCACCAGGCAATTTAAATAGTTCTCCTGTTGCATATAGACTCCAGTGTGGTTGGCTTTTACACCTGCAAATGAGCCAAATTTGTTTGACTGATGTCAATCAATCAATCAATCAAATTTTATTTATATATCATCTTACAACACCAAAAAGGTGCACAAGGTGCTTTCCAAAATGAGATAAAAATAATAAAAAAACAAGTCACGACTATAAGACCAAGATAAAAACAAAGATACAAGTTATAAAACCATAATAACATAAAAGAGACATGGACAGACCGCTACATGTCAAACCTCTATATGTTTTAACTGAGATTTAAAAATAGTTAGCCCAGTCGTTGATTGTAGTTGTAAACATTAATGTTTCATCAATGTTTATCCTCTGGTAGAAATAAGTGCCAGTTTGGACTCATGACGCACTGACACATTGGAACATTGGAACATTGGAACATTGGTACTCGCTCTGATCTTTGTTGATTACATTTTCTGTGTCAGTCATTTTTAGTAAAATATCCAATTGGAGAATGAGTCATGGCTGTGTCTAGAGAACAGTTTACTGATAAACTGGAGTCGTGTCATTTCAGTCAGAAGAGATCTACTGTTTTTATGAATGTAAGTGTATTGATAGACTTTGGGTTTGGTATTTTTTGGGTCATTTATTTAGGCCTATTTAATTTGTAGTATGTAAAAGTGGTCCTTTGGTTAGTGATAGGTCAGGGTTTGCCCAGTTAGGTTCCTTCATGACAGCTCAGTGGAAGGATGTCTGAAGAGACAATCTATTTATATCTTATGTTTATTTCACCATCCACTGCTTTAGAGTTCTGTTTGTGTAAGTGATTTACTGTCATTATTATTTCTATGTAGGTGTGTATATTTTTGGTACATGTTGATTAGTGTTGGTAATTGTAATTGTGATGTCCTGCCAACCACATGACAAAGCTAATTAGATATTTTCTACTGCGTCTGTTTGTAGAACCACAGACATAATGATACAACTGCACCAGTATGCAAGTATATGTAAAGATCTTGTTTGATTTGTGAGTAAATATCCAAGAATTCAATATTGTGTATTTTGAATGATGCCTCAAAGCGCTCACAACTCCCACAACCAGTTTTAATATAAATATTGGAATCCCTCACTACAGTGATCATTCAACACCCATGATGCATTTGGAATAGTTGGTTTGGACTGACTGTCTACGATTTGGACCTGAGTTTATATTCTCACCAGTGGGATCGCACCAGTGTTTGGTATTTGATCTGCAGTCAAACAGATCCAGATTTTGGTATAGCGTAGATCCGAGCGTGATTGATGATTTTACACCAATAAAAACTAGCCAAACTAATACCTTTTCAATGGAATGTCTGATGTGAAGTCATCCTAAAATCAACATTTATTTGCAAAATGGTAGAGAAAACTATTACATGATCAGAAAGAAATACATTTTTGGCAAACAAAATAAAAAGTCTTCATCTTGAATGTCTGGGTCCACAAGGTTGGTCAACACTGGAGTCATTTGTCTCAGAATGTTGTTCTGGTTTTGAAGAAGTTCCCTCATCCAACCATTTTTTCACTATAAACTTCTTACTTTTAGGAATGATTGAATTTAAACTTTAGGTCATGTTTTATTTAGGAAAAAAACACATGTGTTAGAATCTGGATCGTTTGAAAGCCCCGAGCTAGGTCCTGCTCCAGGAATAAATTGAGGCGAGTCAGGAGGTCCAGATCATCAAAGGCTCAGGTTTTTGTGGTTTATTGACATCACATGAAAAATACATAATTGATCAGTGCTGATCCTCCGCCTAAAGTCTAATGTCCCTTTGTTTACACTACATTCAGTAATATGTTGTCCCATCGCCCGTCTTCCCACCGACAGTTGGAGCTTTACTTGCGTGAGTTGGTTCAGGTCAGCCTTTAGTTCTACTTGTTTACAGTCTTGGCTGAGCTGGACCGACCACCTGAAGATATCTTACACAAGTTACCACATGTTCTCAATCAAATCTAATGCATTAGCTCTTTATCATTCACTCATAGAAATAGTCTGAAATTCAATATTTTAATATTTATGCGGTGGTTCCCAACCTTTTTTGTCTCCTGACCCCACCAACATCACAAATTTGTGGTGTTAAAATCCATTTGTTTTTGATCATGTAACAGTAAAGTACATAATATAGCAAAGTATTACATGATCAGAAAAAAAATAGCAAAAAAAAGTGTCTGTGAATGTTTAAACAGGGTCAGAAATGTCTTTGTTTTCTTTCGTTTCGAACCTGCTTTATCCTGACTAGGGTCACAGGGGTCACTGGGGGCGAAGGTGGGGTACACCCTGTATGAGTCATCAGTTCATTGCAGGGCTGGGTCAGAGATGTTTGAACAATAAAGGGTTAATGTATTAGTTTTGGTCCAGATCATGTGGTAACTTATATTTTTCTCCTAAATAAAAGACGACATAAAGGCAGTCGTTGTTTACATTCAATCATTCACAAAAGCACAAGGTTTATAGTGAAAAAATAGCTGTAGTTTGATGGTTTTATGACACATGGGCTGACGGTGTGTCGGTCTGTTTCTGTAGCGAACATGTACAATCCCAGCTCTCCTGTTCACTGTGAACGGGCTCAGCTCAGGTTTGTAATGAATCACTCCCAGTACTTCATCGATTCTGACATTCATTACAGAAGTGGGGTGTGTTACCGCGGGTTACGGAATAAATCATGAGAATTTGAGATTTGCGGCGGCTGTATCAATAATAAATCACCTGGAAATAATACGCTGCGGTTAAACCTGCTGCTTTTCTGTGGTGAAACTATTTATATAGAACCTTAATACAGTGCTACGTGTCTGAGGTAACTGGCTCGGGTGAGTCTGGGGTAGGGGTAGTCGGCAGAGGACCACTCAGCTCAGCTCAAGGTCGATAGAAACCAACTCGACTGAAACATCTCCAGAAATAAACAGGGCCAACACTGCGGCTGCTTCGTATCAATTAGATTAGATTTTCTAAATACTTACATCTACAGGCAATAAAAGAAAAAGAACAGAAAAACAAACTCATTAACAGTTTTTAATTAGGAGTAAACCCCCGAGGTGACGAGCCCATCAGGTACAAAACTCTCCGTTTTGCATCTTGGGGAATATTCAGCGGTGTGATCGTGCAGGTGTCGAGGTAAACAACGCTCCGTGCTCCACTAACTCATGTTGTGTTGGAGTTTTTCGGACACCAGATCAATAAGCCGAGTTTGGGAATGAGATAATTAAGTCTTAATAACGTTGGTAATGTAGTGAGTAATGCATCATTCTGCTGCTGTGCTTAATGGTTATTGTCTACGAATGTAAGGCTGCTACTGTGTTTCTAATAACAGCAAATCAAATAGAAGAGACTCCATGCTGACCCCCCCCCCCCACCACCACCACCAATGTTACACATAGTCATAACAGACCATCACTAACACTATCACAGCCATTGTTTTTAAACATTTCTATCATTTTCCCACATATTTGTTGTTAAACTGGTGGTCCTCGACCCACTTCAGGGCATTTTTCCACAGCGTACTGTAGCTCGTGCTTAAGTACGAATGGTCTGAAACAGTAGGTAGTGTGTTTGTTTATTGTATCATGGACAATCCCCATTAATCAACTGTGTCATTAGTCCTGTTTACATGAGAGTTTTTATTCCTGTTTAATTCCCAATAAAGGTTAAGATGACCATGTAAACACCTACTTCAAGTTGAAAGTCATAATTCCGAATAAAGTCACTGGTTTATTCTGATCTTAATTCTGAACTCAATAATTCCTCTGCCATGAAAACACTTTAACATTATTCCTGTCATTCTACACATGCTCCTGGTCTAGTCAAGGCACATATTTTATGTTGATGATGCAGATATTCTGTGCTGCCGACGTTAGTATGATGATTCCTTGTTACACTTGGTAAGATTGATATTTTTTCCAGTGTATTGGTTAAATTAATACCAAATTGATTTTATAAACTGCCAGTGACCCAGAATGGATGCCACTACATTTGGGAAAAAAAGGTCAAAGTTTGGTTTTTTTTGAGGATTTTTCTAGTTTTTTTTCCCCCATTTACTTATAATGGAAATATGTATAATGGGCGGGGTTTGTTATGCATGGAACTACTTGTTATTTAATAGTTTCATTATCTGTCTGACATACTGTAATCCTACTCTTATATTAATATGTATATAGCCTATGGAGTTTTATTATTATTATTATTATTATTATTATTATTATTATTATTATTATTATTATTATTATTATTATTATTATTATTATTATTATTATTATTATTATTATTATTATTATTATTATATACTTTTATTATATATTTATCATTAATTAATCAACATTTGGTTAATACGTAGATTGCCACAGACCCAGAATAGATGTGATTACAGTTTGGGAAAAGGACGTCCAAGATACATTTAAAAAATTTTATTTACAAAATGTCCAAAATATCTTGCCTGGGGGGGGATGTTGTGTGTGGAATCACTATATTGTTTGTTTAGTACATTTTTTCCTTGCTTTTCATTCTGTTTGTCTTGACATGTGGAATTCCCCACTGTGGGATCAATAAAGTATAATCTATTCCAGTTTACTCTGATTTAATCCAATCGACTCTAATCTAATCCATTAGTATTTAAACTACTCCTGTTCCTGCAAGAATAAATATTTGTAAATGACATGAAGTTTAAGTGTGTTGTGGTTTACTGTTGGTTTGTAGTGATAAGGTGTGAAAACAGTGACTTTTGCTCAGAAACATAAACAGAGTGTGAATCTCACCGATGAATGAGTACTGGTAGAGCTCCTGGAGGTGTGTGGGCGCCTGAGGAGGTCTGTAGATGATCCTCCCACTGTCCACGTCAGCCTGAGTGAAATGTTTGACGTGGACGTGGGGTCTGTCACGGTGCTCGATTGCACCTGAAAGAGGAAAAATACAGTTTAGGCCTTCATCATCATCATCGTCATCATCATCATCATCATCATCATCATCATCATCATCATCATCATCATCATCATCATCATCGTCATCATCATCGTCGTCGTCATACTGATGGATTACATTTACATAGTTCTGTTCTATTTACATAAACAGTAGTTAAAGGGTGATACATTGGACCCATTATTCATTCACTCTCACATTTTCACTCTGGTGGTATAAAGTACATGTATATAAACTAACTGCACGTAAACTACACATGTATAAACTACACATATATAAACCCCATGCATATAGACCACATGTATATAAACTACATGTATGTAAACTACTTGTTTATAACCTATATGTGGATAAGTGTATGCATATAGACTACATGTATATAACATATATATGAATAAACTGTATCAAGTATATGCATAGAATCTACACGTATGTAAACTAAACTACATGTATATAAACTACGTGCATATAAACTACATGTATGTAAACTACATGTATATAAACTACATGTATATAACCTACATGTATGTAAAGTACATGTATATAAACTACATGTGTATATAGGTCTGATTGTTTCCAGGTTATTATTGTATTATTGTCCTGGTTTGACCCACTTGAAGCTCTTGACACCTCTGCTTTAAAGACTTTAAATGGTTTAAATATTTAGATTTTCCACATTATGCTCTTTTTTTAAACTATGGATCTATTTTTTTTTTTAAATCACCTAATTCTCTCAGATTCATATCAACACTTTTCAGGTTCAGATCATTTATTGAAGAGACTTTTTTGGGTCTCCTGATAAAACTGCATATGAAAACACTTCAACTACTTGCAACAAGTGTGTTTTACTGCAGGTAGTGATTTATTTAAGTGTTCAAGGTAATAGTAAAAGGTGATGGAGGGAAAATGTCCTGGAACATGTGAATACATTGACTCAACTAATCGTTTATAGATAAGGTCTGTTGTGAACTGGGTCAAGATGGTTTAGGATTTCATAAAAGTGGGTCCTGAAGGAAAACATTTGGGAAATGTTGGAGTAAACAATAGTACCTGTGTGAAGTTAACACCCCATATAATGAAAATGTCATTCATTTGTGAACATTAGTGCAGACAAAATGGGTGTTTGTGCACAAACCATCTTTAAGATATTTAACTTTTAACAGGTTGGTGACCCAAAAACAGTTTGAATCGTTTGTGCAGGTAAAATTAACATTTGTCCACAACCCATTTTTTATTTATTTTATTTAACTTTTAAGTTCCATACATACACATCCTGTGAAACCTAAAAAATATTGTCTCATTATTTGGTCAAGGTAGTTGACAGTAAAACCACATAATTTTCCTTTTTAGGACCCCAAAGGTTACACATTTTCCAACAAGCAAAGTTTCTAACTTCATTCATAAGGTTGATATTTTAAACATTCGCCCTAAATGCTTTGGAAATGCAACTACTGTCCTGTTAGCTATAAGAAAAGAAAACCACCTTTTAAAATGTGTCCACATTTTCACTTAAAGACAAGTTATTTATACTTGAAAAGACACTATCCTAGTCAATTTAGTCTCTCCTACTAAATAATTTAAGTTCAATACGTTTGGTATTAAAGGTGAACCTACTTAAAACCAATTAATTAGTTGATCATTACTCAAATAAAGTGCAATCACATGGCTCAATGTTTTAACTAATCCCTATTTATCCAGGCTAACAGTGCATTAGAGCAATTTGAAGGTCAATGGAAAAGTACCTGACGTGTGCATAGAGTGTGTTTTTGGTGTAATTGAGTTGAAGGATACGTGTGTATTTAAGAACAAAACACAGCTGGTGCTGACGCTGCAGGAGTCTGGTGTAATTAAATACAGGACGACATTTATGACAAAAGGCACATGTTAATCTAGAGTCGTCCTCATCCTCATTGGCTCCGTTCTAAATGATTTCTACTCAAATTTATCAGTCCATTAGCTGATGAATGTGACTCATTGTAAATCGTTCTCTCCTTCCATTAGACAGGGAGCTGGAAATGATACACCAGTCTGTCTAATGCTGAAATGAATGGCTACAGTTTTGAACAGCACATTACGTCCAACACAAAAGCAATCAACAATTCATTTTTAGACTCACAGCCAATGCGTTTTTACTTGTTCATATTTAACTGTTATTAAAAACAGCCTTCAGCCTGTTTAATGTTATGAATGAAAATGTGTTTAGGGTCAGTTTTTAAGACTTAGACTTTACAAGTAAAGTATAAGTTATGTGTCGTTCGTATTATGTTCAAAAGTTAATCTGGAAAACAAAGACACAAGCGATATTTAAAAAGTTTTTAAGTAATAATAAGGTCAAAACTAAAAGAAAACAAGAAGAAAGATATGTTTATTTTAACATAAGATTTAATGTAAGATGATTTTAACGCAAGATGATCATTTTAAAATAAGAAAATGATTTTAATACAAGGTGATTTTTGTTAATGTAAAATAGTATTAACGCAAGAATTCTGACGAAAGAAAATTATTTTAACATAAGATGATGTATTGACTTTTTGCTTTCACAGGCAATATTTAAAGCCTATTATTTCTGAAACTGCTGCTGAGTGAGACTGAATAAACAAAACACATGTAGAACCATAACTGAGATGAGGATTATAACAGGCCTGGATTATTTATTTATAATCAAAGCACAAGAAAATGTCTTTTTTTTACCAATTATTTTACAAAAAAGTCAATATATATTCATTATCACTATCATTATTATTATTTTTTTTATTATTACATGCTTAAAACAGTGGGTAGTAGTACCCCCCATATATATATTCATCATTATTATATGCAATAAATGCTTACACCAGTGAGTAGTAGCAAAAAAATGACAGGTATATTAATATTCTTATTCTTACATGCAATGAAGGCTTAAAACTGTGGGCAATAACATATATTCCCTATATATTCACAAAGTAAACATTTTTTACATATTTTTTTTCCTTGTTAACAGTACTATGATAATGATAATATCATCAAAATCACTGTTGCAAGAAACTGAGTCAAATCTATTTTAGAAACAAAGAAAAATGACTTCAATGAAACTAATCAATACAATGACATTTATCCCCAACATAGAACTATAACATTACATTTGTCATAATTTTGTTGTATCCCAAACACCTGAATTCAACATATCCACATACGTTGAATCCAGGTGGTAGTGCAGGTAGTGATTCAATTGATTAATTGATTAATTAATGTCTTTTTTTAACCTGCTTGTGTCCATATAATATAAGTTATAAATGCCAACCACTTCAATTTATTACACTCCCAACACACACTCTTGGCTGTGTGTGATTTTGTAGGTGTGTGTGTGTTGGTTTTACTGACCTTGTCCAGGTGGGAGGGGCTTGGTGATGTTATAGATGAGTTTCTCGCTGGGAGTCTCGGTGTCGATAAAGGACAGAGCGGCCGGCGTTATCTCCGTCACCCGATCCTCCAGAGCCTGAACACACAAACCCAGAGATGTTGAACCAGGAGCAGAGATAAAAAGCAGAGTGGAGCGTTCATGTACAGACCACCCACTCTGCTGTTCCACTCACACACACCATGGATACGTTACAGACCAGTGTTTATCAACCCTGTGGTCAGAATGGTGATCGACCCATAGGGATTTTTTGGAGCCAATACCAATAGTGAGTTTTGTTTTTACATCAGCCTTAGCCGATGACTGATACCTGGCCACGATATTTCTAAGATGATATCACTGTACAGGTAGTGGTATGGATAATATATGAAAAAATAAAATAATAATAAATCATTCAAATTCAAACTTTTTTTTTTTGTATATATGTATATGTTTAGTACTTCAGTTATTTATTATTGGCATTGTTATCATTCTTATTGTTATTATTTTTTATTGTTACCATCATTTTTGTACTATGCACTATATTGCTATAAGATGAATTCAGGTTATTGGGGAAGTGAAGAAGGGGTAGGATTAAATAAGCTTATGCTTCATCCTACTCCTTTTCGGACATGTCATTGTTATTATTATTATTGTTGTTGTATTGATTATTGTTGCGCTTTTCACATGTTCGAAATAAATCATTCAAATCAACAAAATCAAAATCAAAAAGATCAAAATATAAAAAAGAGAAGTCAGATTTAAAAACTCACTAGACCAGGGGTGTCAAAGTCATTTTAATTCAAGGGCCACATTTAGCCCAATATGATCTAAACTGGGCCAGGCGAGTTAAATAATATAAATAATAGGATAAGAAATTATAAACGATGTCAACTTCTAAGTTTTGAAACATATTTATTTATCTATTTTTTTGCTTAATTCAAGATTTTTTTTCCCTTTTTTGCCTCAGTCATGATGCTTTTTTGTTTGTTTTTTTGCTTAATTCAAGATTTTTTTTTCTTCAGGATTTATTTTTTATTTTTTATTTATTATTTCTTAATTCAGGTTTTTTTTTCATTTTATAATTTTTTTTCGCTCAATTTCAGCAAAAAAAAAAATCCCAATGGATTATATTGCCTATAAATCAGTTCTTATATGTCACTGAAAAGTTACTTTGGAGGTGATTTTGTCTCATTTATTTTCAGTGTGATGAAATATTTGGACTAGAAATGAGAAAAATACGCTAGGTAAGATTTTGATTTGAACAGTGCAGTGCTTCATCTTTATGTCTTTTATGTCTTGTGATTGTTTCTCTTAACTCACCAAATATTTTTTTTCTGAGTAATAAAAAAAAAAAAAAAAAAGATAAATTACTAGATATTTCACATAATTCCATCTGAATTCTCGGTGACCCCAAAGTTGAAAAACCCTGAATTACAGGCTCTTTGCTGTGAAAGTAAAGAGAGTTTGGCTGGTTTTGGTGACAAAATGCACAACTCAGAGGTGAAACATTGTGGGACGGCTGATTAAAGTATGGCCGACACCTCTCCAAGGCCAGGTACAACATTAGCATATTGCTGTCAGACAACCTGACTACAGCCTCATGCATATGTATGCCTGTAAACAGACGACACACTGGACACTCACAAATAATCTGCACGGCCTCAACTAGACTGATTTATAGGAGACTGGTTTGTTTTTGGACAATATATGTGTGTGTGTGTGTATGTGTGTGTGTGTGTTCGGGAAGTTAACTCATGACCTTTTGACCAATGGTTAACCACATCTGCGTTATCTGTTCATTATTTTTTGTCACCGGTTAAAGAAAAAAACAGCCTGCATCAGTCATTTAATTGAACAAACTCTTTTTTTATTGTAGTGTAGACGATAAACAGGAAGCTTTGTGATCTCTCTATAGCATATCTGTATGAATTTGAACATTAGCCATACAAGATGGAGTTTATTAATAGCAAACGCAGAGCTCTATTAATCTATGTGGTACGAGCACTTCACAGCAGTCTGAATGTTTGATCAAAACACAAAAAAAAGAAAAAAAAGAGAAAAAAAGAGAAAGAAAAGAGAGAGAAAAAAAAACAAAACACAAAGGGACAGCAAGTTGACCCCATGAAAAGCAGAAGTGTGGGAACACTTCCAAAAAAACAACGATAGCCATCTACCATCATTCCCAGTTTTCCCCCCAGGACCACCATGGCCCGGCGTGTTTCGGGGTTGCGCTCTGGCTTTGTGTGTGTGTGTGTGTGTGTACGCCTTTGTATGCGTGTGACAACAAAGCAAATGTTTTATTTTCTCGGTGATGGACTAATGACCGATTAATGAGGCTCAGTTGTCGATCAAGATTGTTTATGAATTTCGCCATCCCTAGTGTGTGTGTGTTTCCTCACCGTGACCTGCAGATCACAGTTGGGTGCCAGCTGGGGGAACCCGGGGATCTGGGGTAGGACCCCAATGGTGAAGGTCTGGGCATCGCTCTGTGTTCCCAAACTGGCATCTGAAGAAACCTGCAGATGAAAAACATGACAATAAAGTTTCTATCTCATCTTATTTTCTGAATCTGTTTTATCTTCACTAAGGGTCATGGAGGTCGCTGGGGTCCTATCCCAACTACAACAAGTCATTAGTAATGCACTATGGCACAGCTGTAGCCAAAACAGGGGGCGGGGCTTGGCAATGCTCTTGTTCATTCTAATAATTTCACATTTGATCCCAAACTTTTCTAAAAAACTTGAGCCAACCAACATTTAAGACTTGAGTTTTCTTTATCAGTGACACATGTGGTCAAATGTTATTAGTTTTATTACAAAAAGCATTTTACTTGTAGACCAGTGTAACCTGTGAGATAATAGCTGCCTTTCCATTACCATTGGAAATTTGCAAAATGTAAATATCGCTATAAAAAAACTTATAAAAATAAAAAAACAAACAAAAAAACCCCACTCAAATATCAATAAAAAGTTTTCACACTTTCATGAGGTGGTTTTTTAGATGTTTTGATATTCTAATTTATCGCAAAAGTGCATTGGAAACACTTTTTCCACAGTTATATGTCACAGGATGTGATCTACATGGTCACATGATCACTTCTCTCAGAGTGAAAATGGCAGCCACAGTCACTGTAACCATAACAACCATTGTCTGCTGGGACGCGAGAACTAAGTCAGTCGTGATCACGCTCTTGGAGTGATGATCAAGGTGATTCCTACACTAGACACAGTGTTTAATTTTATTATCTGTTAGTTTTTGAATATTTAAGTTGTTTGGTTTTTTTTACAGATAAATATATTCTCTGTTCTGTAAAGTATCAAGTGCAGCACTGTGAAAAAAGCACTAATTAAATTTATAATTTGTTGTTAATTGCTGAACATATTTACACTTAATATTTCAACCTGACATTGACCACATGTAAAGACCTGTATAACCTTAACCAGCTGGTTTGTTTGACATGTTAGTGTATTTAAAGAGTTCTCCAGAGACTTTTACCGACAAGATAATTAGCCGATTCATTTGTGCTAATGCTATTACATGCTAATTCGCGGTTGTCATTAAAACAAATCTAAAGCATATTTACACTTAATATTTTGACCTGATAATGTAGGGACCACATGTACAGACCCTTATAATGGTAACCAGCTGGTTGGTTTGATATGTTAGTGGCTTTAAAGCGTTCGCCAGGGACTTTTACTGACCAGAAAATTAGCCGATTCATTCACTCTAATACTATCAGGGTGAAGCTCCGAAGGTGACAGCAGTGAAATCTCGTGGGATGATATTTCACGAAAGTTACGACCTTCCTGACTTGAACAACCGTCAATGGAAAAACGTTCAAAGCCCAAATATACTTTGTCGCAATTTTAGGAATAACGATATTGTTTTGCAAAAAACTGTCACGAAAACGCAGCTAATGACAGGCTCTCCAGAGTCAGTGGAACTAAGGAAACAAGCTGTAGCTCAATAACTGTCATGACAGACAGTGGACATGGCGTCAGCTGGGACAAACCAGAGGCTGAATCTGTGAATCACTGTCTGCAAAAGACAAATAAGAACAAAAGTGTTTCCGGAAGCTTCCACTGCTCATGTCATTGTTGAGCTGCAGAGCTGGAGTTTGAAATACTGGACCACACTGCTGATTAATGGAGAATAATTTTGTGGAGGATGTTGCGACATGTCTATAAAGCTGAAGGAGCCGCGGAGCGCTTGTTAAGCAGCAGATGGTTGGTGTGTGTGTGTGTGACGGCCGTGGACATCTGCTTCTGCATCAGGACATGTTCGTGTTCTGATCATCCTGTGAAGTAAATTGAACGTAATGACAATTTTTGTTGCTTTTCTCAGCGCCCAGTACACTCCGTCCTTCAGGGAATTGTTCCTTCTTCACTCTTTTGTCCAGCTTTTCTTTTCTTTTTTGCTTCTTCCCACACATGCATTTCATATGCAAAACAGAAATCCAAAATATTCATGATAATTTCTGTTAGATTTCAGATGTTGAATGTTATACTGTGGTACTACTGTGAACTCTGACTCTCACTGTCGACCAAAAGCACCTACTGATCAAAAGTGATAATCGGTTAATACTATCAATACATGTAAATAATTGGTGTAAAACACAGTTTTTCATCTTTTCATGGTAATCAGATATGACCCATTTGGACATTCAGAGGCTTTGTAGTTACCGTGGCAACAGTGCCATCTTCTACAATATTGATTCACTAGTAAAACCCATGGAATTGGATCAATGACAGTGGACGGAAACACTGGGTTTATGTTTATTAATGAAATATTTTATTGAAAATGTCACGTTTTCTTCAATTTTGTCTAATAACCTTAGAATGAATTCTGAGTTTTTAAGAACATGTGCACAATCACTGAATTAAATTTAACAAAATACCTGATTTACACTCACAAATACAAAGAATAACATTAAAAAGGACACGAACTGTCGTAGGGTAACTATAACTCAGACCCATCATGTTCTGCAAAAAATTCTGTTTATGTTTATATATATTTATATTCAGTTAATGAAAGATTTTACTGAAAAAAATCAATATTTCTCTCCCCCCCCCCCGTTTTAATACATTTATCTTTGACTTTACTTTTATGAACATCTACACAATCAATTAAATAATGGAAAATATATGATTTCCACTGGGAAAAAAAGCAAAATATAGAGGACAATATAATAATAAATGGTGATAAATCATATAAATAAAGAGAACAATTCATTTAGGAACTGCCACAAATGTCACACTGGGTCCTTATACGTTAATACGGCGTGTTTCTTGGGCCATGTCTCCTCCTCAACTGTTGATAAAATTCGGCAGACATTCATGGCAGATGTGGTCAGTGTGAGATAGCAGGGTTTTTGCTATGTTTTTATATTGGAATCTTGTCAATAACTGTATATAATCATCGTAGTGCTGTTTTCCGAGTGTTTTGTTTAGCTGAATTTTTGTTGAGTTTGCTGTGTTTTTTTTTTATCTCTGTGACTGTTTTTTAAGGGTCAGGGTTATTTCTCTGGTTTGTATATTTCAATATTTCTATACGTAAATCTATATGCTGTGTTAGTGTTAGTGCTAGCCAGGTCAGAAAGAGATAGAGTGTCTGTATTTGAATCAGATCATAGATGTTTTTTTTTATTAAAATACATGATCAATGAACATGAAAACAAATACCCTAATGCTGCTTTTATTGTCCTGGGAGATTTTAATCACTGTTGTCTTAAAGGTGTCATTCTGCTGAAAACCACTTTTCCACGCTCCTTTCGGAATCTGACGGGTCACCCACCTGAGTTACCAACACATGCTGCGTGGTGTGTCACCTCCACTGGTATTTACCATTCACAGAAAACACCACAGAGAAACGAGACACTCAGAAAAGTCTGTCCACTACATGTCACAAAGTCACTGGCATCACCCATGTGGGGTTAAACCCGTCCCCCATTGCAGTGAATCTGAAGTAGCATTAGCATTAGCATCTACAAGACAAGATGGTGCCACAGTAGCTGCTGCACAAAATTGAAAAAAAAAAAAAAAAAGAAAAGGCGGAGCAAAGTGGTTCACGTGCTCTCTGTGGAAATAAAGCGTAATATTTTTCCCCTGCGCGTTTTCAAAACAAGCAATGGCAGCTGGATGCTACTCTAGGAAAGTAAACACACACAAAGGCCAGAGGGGAGGGGGGAGTGTTCCTTCATGCATTCTGAGCCAATCAGCGACGCCTCATTACTGCGTCGTGGACATGTATGAGGAAGTACCAGTAAACTCTGTTGTTTGACCTCAAGTCATTTTTCTACAATGAAAAAACAGCTGGAAACAAAGCAATCCAGACTTTTTTTTTTTTTTTTTTTTAATAGAACCAACACACAATGTATTCAATAACAATGGAGAACACAGTAATAATGAAATAACCATAGAATGACTCCTTTAAGAAACATTCTCCAAAACTTTACCAGGTTGACGTTTCCAACCAGGGGAGAATAAGACTGTGGTTCATTTCTACAGTCATATTAGGAAGACTTTTGAGGCCAAAGCCAAACTCCTTTGGTAAGTCTGATCATCTGGTTATCGGGCTTAGGTCCATTTACACCAAGAGACTGAAGACACAGCCAGCCACTGTCGGAACTGTCAACAGCTAGAGTGACAGTGTTAAAGTAAGTCTGCAGAGGCCACAGACTGGGACGTCTTTAAAGTAGACATGATGACACAGAGGTGGTGAGTGACTACATCAGCTGGTGCACATCGATATGTGCCCTCTGTGAGTGTATCCAAACCAAAAACCCTGGTTTAATGGAAACATAAAAAACAAGATCAAGGAAAAGCAAGAGGCCTTAATGTCTTCAAAAATCCATCACAACTGCAAAAAGGCCTCTACCTGACCAACAACACACACACTAGGACATCCAGCCAGTCACAAACTACAAAAAAACAACAGCACCTATAGATCCGCAGGATGAATGGACTGTACAAATCGACTTAAATTTGGAGGAGTCGACAAGTCGCATGTTATTCTTTCTCGCCCTGCCTCCTCTCTCTCTTGCTCGCTCGTAAACACAGACCAGACATAAACAAGTCACCTGCAGGTAAGACAGTTGTAGTGGGCAAACAAAACACACATCTCTGTGGTGTTAAATAATGAGAACAAATGCAGACAAAAAAAGAAGAAAACCCCCCCCCCAAAAAAACACACATAACATGTGTGGAAATACACAGCGGCGCGGCTATCTGAAGAGGTATCTGTTAACCTGAGTGCTACGAGCAGTATTAGCTAGCTAACCTGTGTGATAAGTAGCGCTGCATTAAGAGAAGATGCTCTTTTTCCTCCAAACACATAATATGGACAGTGTTGTGTTCATCTTATTGGCCTTAAACTTATTACACGTAATATAAAAAGTGAGGACGTGTGACAGACGTGTGGACAGTCCAGTTTTAGAACCGAGGGTCCAGATCAAATGCAGACATATGTTCACCTACTGCTGTTCAGTTACATTTAACAGAAAACTCTTTGCTAACGTTACATTGTTACATTGCAGTGAACTTTAATACAAGTTGCTCATTACTGGACAGTCCGTGTTTTTTGTTTTGTTTCTTTTAGCGTGTGTCTGTTGTTTCTCCGCTGAAAATATGATGACGTCATCATGACCCAGTCGACGCAACTCGACTTTATTGACAGATAAGTCGACTTGAAATAAACTGAAGTCGTTAATGCCCTAATATATATATATATATATATATATATATATATATATATATATATATATATATAGAGAGAGAGAGAGAGAGAGAGAGAGAGAGCACATTTTATACCCAAAGCGCTTTACCATTCCTCACGTTCACCCATTCACACACACACTCATATACCAGTAGACGGCTGGTGCCATACACTGGTGCTGCCTGTCCCTACCGGGAGCAACTTAGGGTTCAGTGTCTTGCCCAAGGACACTTCAACATGTGGACAACCAGAGGAGGAACGTGAAACTCCAACCCTTTGATCATTGGATGACTCGCTCGACCAACTGAGCCACAGCCGACCCTAGATGTGACCCTTCCAGACCACCTGAACACCTTTTACACCAGATTTGACAGACTGAAGACAGACACCCCCTCAAAAGCCCCCTGCAACACCATGGACACTGCCTTTCAGGTGACACACACTCAGGTCCTGAAGACGCTGGGGCAGGTCAACCCCCACAAAGCTGTAGGACCAGATGGGGATACTCCCGGAGTCCTGAAGGCCTGGTGAGTACTTAGACATTTTTAATTTGTCCCTAAACCAGGCAGCGGTCCTCTGCTTTTTTACATTTTCTATTATTGCACCAGCCGCAAAAAAGCTACACCCTTCCACTTTGAATGACTTCAGAGCTGGTTTTAACTCGCATCAACCACAGGGTGCCAGACACAACTGATCCTCTCTCGTTTGCTTACCAACCTAACTGTTCAGTGGATGATGTTTGCAGTAGTCATCGCTCTACAAAACATCCTGAAACATCTGGACAATAGAGGGACATACGTTAGGACACTCTTCCTGGACTACACCTCGGTATTTAACACCATCCAACCTGCCAGGCTGACTGGGAAGCTGGCGGTCCTCAGTGTCCCAACTCCCACCTGTAACTGGATCCTGGACGTCCTGATTGAAAGACCACAGGTGGTTAGGTTGGGTGGGGGGGTGTCTGCTAAGCTAACCGTCAGCACTGGATCACCACAGGGCTGAGTCCAAAACTCTTCACCCTGTATACCCACCACCATATCCATCCTGGATTTAACATTAAGTATGCGGTTGACATCACTATTCTGGGCATCTTCGGAAGGGAAGGGTGGTACAGGACTCTTGTTAATGATGGCACCCTGGGCGATGTGGAGGTGAACAATCTGACAAAAGAACTGGTAATAGACTTCAGGAGGAACCCGTCCCCTCTGCAACCCCTTTTAATCAATGGGACTGAGGTGGAGACGGCCCACAGCCACAGGTTTCTGGGTTTATAGGTAACATCAGACCTGAGCTGGGCTTTAAACACTATGAAAAAAGCCCAGCAGACACTTTATTTCATAAGGCTGCTCAAGAAGGCAGGTCTGCACTGTGGTCCTCTCACCCAGGTCTACAGGGGACGGCTGGTGGAGAGTGTTTTAACATTTGGTGTCACTCTATGGAATGGAAATAACACAGAGAGAGAGAGAGAGAGAGAGAGAGAGAGAGAGAGAGAGAGAGAGAGAGAGAGAGAGAGAGAGAGAGAGAGAGAGAGAGTGGAAGGCTCTACACACACTGCAGAGAAATCATAGGCACTGACCTCCTATCTTTGAACACCATATACACACAACGCTGCCACAAGAGAGAGCTCAGAGAATTAGTACAGACACACAACATGTAGCTCACCTCCTGTTCAAACACAAACACAGCACATACGTACGTCCTCAGACACAGGAGGGTAGACAGCACCATTACATACACAGCTTCTTCCTGCCACAGTTCAAATGTTGACCAGTATTTAATATGTTGTATGTGTTTGTATATGTACTAAAGTGGAAATGTTATTTTATGTGGTTGTATTTATTACCTGTAATGGAGAGATCTGGAAATGATTAGATATGGTGAGGGGGGGCGGGGGGGGGGGGGGGGGGGGGGGGGGGGGGCAAGATAACTCAAAGACTTATGGACATTTTCAGGATGTGTTGGGAGTGTCAGAAGGAACAAATGATAACATTTTCGTGGTGATCCGGAAGAGATCCTTGATTCTGGATCACTGTGGAATCTATTATCCATTTACCGCAATGTAAAATTTCAAAGTGATCCAGCATCTAGGATCTCTTATGGATCACCACCAAAATTTAATTGCCACAAAAATCTGTCCATACGTGTTAAGGGGTGTAGTGGATAGGACCCAAATGCGGACGCCAACAGCTTCACACAGGCACTTTATTCTGAGCTCAAAATGGAAAATCCAGATATAAGATATGACCATCAGTCATACAGAAAAGTCACACACAAAAACAGTCGAATCTCCCAAACGGGTGCAACGATCCGGTGGGTACTGTCTGGAAGGAGACGAGAGCTCTGAAGAGGTTAATAGATGGGGTGAACTGACAAAGGAGACACGAAAGGAACTGACTTAAATAGGGAGAGGTGATGAGGACGGGTGTGTGAGGACCAGGTGAAATAATAAGGTGAAAGGTGACAGGGTGCAGAATGGAAAGAAAAAAGAGACAGTGAGTAGGGATATGACAATACGTTTTTGACATATCTTGCTAACTAACAGACTTTTTTTTTTTTTTGTATATAAACAAAAATGTTTTGCAGACAGGGAAGGAGAAAAAAAAGGAAGGAGGGAAGGGAAGAGAGAGAAAAAAAAAGTATATATATGTGTATGTTTATGTATATGTATGTATGTATATGTGTGTTTATGTATATGTATATATGTGTAAGAAACATTGAAACATTGTGTTTATGTTCACTGGTAGGGATGCTGAATTAGGGGGTAGGAGTAAATAAGCATTGTGCTTCATCCTATTCCTTTCGGACTTTTGTAAAATGCATAATGATAATAACAAATGCACTTTTTTTCTCTCTTTTCTTTATTTATATTTTTTCTTTTGCAGTATGATCATTATTATCGTGTTTTTTATTTTGTTTTGTCTTTTAAATTGAGTTCAAATAAAGACTATCAATCAATCAAAAAACAAATGCTCTCAGAGTGCTTTTCTAGTTATTATTTATTATTGTATTTATTGTCTCCTGGGTTTTTAAACACTTCTTGTAGAGTTCTTATATAATTTGTTGTATTCACTTTTATACATATATTTATTTTACAGGTGTTTGTAGGTTTTTAGCTGTTTTTATATAGCTCTACATTTGTCTTGTGTTCTTGTTTTTATGTGATTTGACTCTGGGAGCGACCGCATAAAAGTTCCTACATGTCCTGCACAAATGGCAAATAAATGTCTATAAATATCTAGAAACAGATAAACAGAACAACCAAACCAAGAAAAATATCCCTCTCCCTTTTAGAGGGGACGAGGTAATTATTTGACAGCCCTAGTTTATACTTTTTTTATTCAGGTTTATTTTTTTCTCCCACTGCGCCTCAACTAAAGTACCCCCCCCCTCTTCGTCCCCCAGGGAAGGTTTGAAAACCACTAGCTGTTCTAGAACAAACACAAATTCTACCATTTTCCCAGGACACTATGAATAGAATGACCCAAAAAAGGCCCAGATTTTGCTGTTGTTCTCCTCTTTTGGATGTTATTGACACTAGTCTCTGTACTTTTACACTCCTAAAATATCACTGATTATGAGAATTGAGCCGTGACATTAATGCGAAATGACTTTGCGATAAGAGCTGGTGGATTTGGCGGATCGGTCTGATCCCTTTTGTCTTTTTCTCTGAAGTGAAACTACACTTGGTTTTTGACTCTGCCGTTCGCCCACACGACATCAATAGACAGTTTCCATTTCAACTTTTACATCAAACTGTGACGCCGGTGCTATTTTCCTCCCACTCCAACTCTCCGCAGTATGTAGCCTTAAATTGTTTTGTCCCCTGATATACATACATAAACGACAGAAAGGAACCTCGGTTGTTCGTTGGAAAAGCCAATTTTTGTTACGACGCACTTATTCTGCTGCGGCTGCTTGTTCCTGTCATATCAGTTGTATCGGGGGAACGGAAAGTTTCAGAAGTTTTCGTCAGCTCTGTCAGTCAGAAGTAATGTAAGAGCAACGTGAAGCCTGGAGTCAGCGCCACCGATCAAACGGAAAGTGTCGCCACGAGAGTCAGCGCAAAGTCAGCTCCATCTGCATGATGTGGCCTGGCGACTGTAAATGATTGATTATTCACTTCAACAGTTTGCATTCTTCAAAACACGTTGGATCAAATCATACTTTAACCCAGGGACCCAGTCCTGGAGGACCGGTGTCCTGATTGTTTTGGATGTTTCCATTTTCCATCACACCTGGAACCATTTCATCAATATCAGTCTGCTGCAGAACTGATGAGGAGCTGATTATTAACTCTGATGCCTTCTGAATGGATGGTTTAGTTTAAATATTCAGAAAAAAAATCAACCATTTTCTTTCTTTTTTTTCTACTGTGTTCTTGCTGATTTTGTTTATGGAAATCAAAATGCAACTAATTTAGAAAAAAAAGGCAAAATTAAAACTGCTGGGACCTTATTTAAAAACTAGTTATATATTTTTCCTTTTTTAGTAAATTTTTGGCCAAATTTTCAATGCTATTTATAGTTTTGTAAATGTATATTAGTTTTTGTTCATTTTGTTGTTCTTTTTTTTTATTGTTTATTCATTAATTTTGCTCCATTTGTGTCTTACTTTGTTCATGTTACTAATTATTTTTTGTTAATTTTATTGCTTATTTTTTTCTTTTTTTTGTTTTTTTTTTTACTGTGAACTGCTGAAGTTTCAGGAGTTTGACACCCGTGCTTTAATTATTTTGTGCATGAATTATGAAAAAAACGACAGTAAACATAAATAAATAAAGACAGTATTTTGATTTTTTTTTTTTTTGTGTTTGATTTTATTTCTCCAAACTTGGCTTAAGATGAAATATATTTAGATTTTTTTTTAAAATATGGTTTTATTAACCTTTTTAGAACCACATAGAAAACATCACAGCACATTATTATTTGTAAATAATACATGGTCAGATTATTACCTTTCATTGCTACTTGATTTGAGGTCATTCGGACAAATAGTTCCAAAATAAGGTGAACACTGTGATTACCCTCCTTTTTTTTGACTGTGGATTCTTAATGGGATATGAAAAGATTCTGTATATTTTCTTTGCAGATTGCAGATGGAAATCAGTTATTTAGAAAAAAACAAAATAACAAAAATAAATAAATAAAAAAAATGTATAAATATATATATATATATATATATATATATATATATATATATATATATATATATATATATATATATATATATACATACACATACATATATATCAGTGATGCGTGGGTCGATGTATAAACAACCCACAAACGACCACATTTTTAACTAGCCCACCCGCGACTCGGACTGCCCGAAATATATTTGAAGAGGACAGACCCGACCCACTTCTGGACCCTCATTTTTAAAGAGCAGTCAATGGTCTTTATGAACATCACATGACCTTACTCACATACCTGCATTTATTTCTGTGTTAAAATCCAATGTCATTACTTGCGTGTAGCATCTAAACCAGGGGTGGACAACCTGTAACACCCAAAGAGACATTTGAACCTGGTTTCCACTGAAAAGAAAACACTGGGAGCTGCTCATCATGTTTAAAAATGTCATTGAATGTGTCCTAAACCTTACTTTTTTTGTTTGTATGTTTCTGGAGCTTCCACTCTCCCAACTTGACTTTCTCTCTTGCTCCCTCCATACTCACGGAAATTCAGTGAATAAAGCACATTTAATGTTTATCTCAAACTACCCGACCGACCGCAACCTGAATATCATTAAAAATATCTTTCAATGACCTGTAACTGCAGGCTGACCCGAAGTGAGTCATCACTGTATATATGCATATATATATATGTGTGTGTGTGTATATATATATATATATATATATATATATATATATACATATATGTGTGTGTGTGTGTGTGTGTGTGTGTGTGTGTGTGCATATTCCCTATTAAATAAACCAATAAAATAAAATAAGGGGTGAAGGTTTGGGGTGAATTTCCATCAGTCAGTAAAACACTTCAATAAAAACCAGTGCAGAACAATAATACCACCCTGATAAACCATCAGCTTTAATCACCACCTTTGACAAATGGAACAAATGCTTCCAGGGTTTTGCTTTGTGGACAGTTTCACTTTTCGTCACCTCTGATCTGCCAGTTCCCATAAAAACAACCAGACACTTCAGAGTTTAATTGTAATCCAACGCTGTGTAATTGAAACACATTCACCCTGATGGAGCCAAAATCTGTGTGTGTGTGGTGGTGGTGGGGGGGGGGTAGATAAAATGCAGCTACAGGCTTTTGTTTTAAGAATAGAATTGAGGCGATCTCCCTAAAGCCATACTCAATTTTCTAGCTTTTGTTCTTTATTTCACTTAAGTGGAGGGATCCAGTTCCACCATCCTGTTCACAAGAGGATTCTGCAAAACTGATCGCAATGTATGAACTATTTGAGAGGGGAAAACCAATATTAAAAAAAAAAAAACCTACTATTGACATAATATAGTTTTATATTGGGGTAAATATAAATGATTAGTTTGGTGAAAATATTTGACTTTGCTTCTAAAATGCCTCAGACATGGTTTTTACCTCAGTTCTTTCAACACTGATTTTATTTTTACTCAGATGATTAAATTTCGGTTGTGATTGTGTGTGTGTGTGTGTGTGTGTGTGTGTGTGTGTGTGTGTGTGTAGGGGGGGTGCACATGTGTGTGATTTGTAGCAAGATAACTAAAAAGAATTGCTGTAGTAATTATCATGGTTAGTGGGACTGATTGTTTGAAAGTGATTTTTGTACAATCCTTAGTGACTGTGCATTTTTATTGTATTATTTTATTGCTTATTTATTGTGTTGTCATGGCCTACAGATGGAACCTACAGTACATCTGTACGTGCCTGTAAGCTTAATGTTCTCTTCGCATTATACCTTACAGTAAATAAAGGGGTTACATTAAATCAAATTACATTTTCAGGAAATGTTGGTACTAGTAAAATGAAGAACTGATAAACATTTTGGTGGTAAATAGTGGGTGTGTGTGTATTTGGGATTTTTTTTAATATATATTTTTTTATGCATGACTATGGTTTTAAATGTTCTTTACCTCAATTTCTAAAATACCTTTCATCCTGTGACTGTAAATAAGCATTTCTAACACAGACTAACCATCTACCTTCTTCTCATCTCACTTAAGAAACAAAACAAAAACACAAAAAAGACCCATTATACTTGAAGGAAATATTCATGTGTATAAACTGTTTGGGGAAAAAAACAAGAAATCAATATTTCCATAAAGGTTTAGTGTTTTGTATCCCAGACCTCTTCAATATGTCCACATAGTTGTACGTCTATATGGATTGATGTAACGGGTTATTCAGTCACAAGAATAGAAAAGAAACAAACTAAAAGAAAAGGTGAAACAAAAACAGAACCATCCTGTACAAAAGTACTTACTGACAAGCACACTGTAATGTGTGAAATAAAAAGCAAACATGGTTTTAGAGGAGGCTATAAAGTATTATGGATATACACCCATAGAGTTTTATGGTCCTAAAGAAATAACAAGGAGAGGCAGAGGAGAAAGAGGAGATGAAGAGAAGAAGGTGATGATGAAGGAGGAGGAGGAGGAGGAAGAGGATGACAAAAAGATGAGGAAGAAGAAAAGTAAAAGGAGAAGAGGAAGAAGAATGGGGAGGAGGAGGAGATGAGAGGAAGGAGAAAGAGAAGAGGTAGAAGAAGGAGGAGAGGAAGAAGGAAGGGGAAGAGGGAAAAAGAAGGGGGGAGCAGGAGGAGAAGAAGTAGTAGAAGAGGAAGAGGAAAAAGGACGGAGGAGTAGAGGAAGAAGAGGAAGAGGAAGAAGAGTTTCTCCTCCTCTCTATCTTCTGAACCACCACCATGTAACAGCAGCAGTACAACCATACTCTCTTTGTTCCCTACACACACACACACACACACACACACACACACACACACACACAGGTTTAGTTCATCACCATAGCGTCCTGTGCTCTGTGAGTCTTTCAGATGGTGTGAACACAAAATGTCTTAAAGGTGAACCTCACATGCAGTGACCTGTGGGCAGAGGCAACGCCACTGAGAAAATGTGCCCGGGGGGGCAAAAGCCAGACCAATGGGGAGATCCAGGTTTGAACATGGCCCATCTGGAGACAGGTCTCATGTCCTCAGTTTGACCTGACGCCCCGGTCGTGTACCGTGCCCTCACACGTGGACAATAGAAAAGGTCACATGAACTGAACCATCAAAGAAAACTAGTGATTTGAGCCTCATTATGTTATTCATGTGGGAATGAGGGTCACAACATCCAACGGAAACTTTTTTCTGTGTAAAAAAAACAGCCCCCCACCTCCAGTTTCTTTTTTTTTTGACAAATCATACCCTTTATATAGCTACATATATATGTATATGTATATGAGTATGTTGGAAGATCGGAGAGAAGATGGGACAAAAATAACCGTACACTCATGTTCACATTCTTTATAATTAATCTGCAATTTCAGGAAAACAATTGTCACTTTTATTATTAGTTAAGTAGAAAAATGTGGCTTTTTCTTTTCCTGAGATGACAAGATAAAGGACCCTGTTATTACAAAACACCAATTTAAAAAAATAAAAGGTATAATTAACTGTCATATGTTGCTGTTGTTACATTACGTGGTATTTTTGGACAAAAACAAATGTGCAAAAATAAACAGATATTAACAGCTTTTCCATCCTGTCTTTTATTGGTGTTTTCTGTACTGGAGAGTTGGAGAAAAAATATTTACCCTCATAGAATCTCACTATTTAGAAACATTTATTATTTCTGTACTGATTCAACTCCTTCACTTAAGTAAAAGTAAAACAAAAAAAAAGTTACATTTCTGAATTGTAATAAAGTACAAAAGTAAAAGTGTTTTTTTTTTTTTTTTGCCATGAATCAAAACTTAAACAGGCAAAATCAGGAAAGTTTCTGTTTTCTAATTCCACAGTTTTGCACTGGGTCTGTTATCTGACATGTCAAATGCAAAAACATGTGAGCAGGGGTGTTATATAGACTTACACGGATTAAAATTAAATGGAATTCAGACAAGGACATGGAAAAATAAAAGAAGATTGGGAGATTTGTAAAAAGTGGACCCATGCAGGACCCTGTGCTCCTCCACTGATTTTCCTCTGAAGCCACTTATTTTACATCCCATTACATCCATCTAGTTTGAAAAAGTAATCAGTCTATTTTTAGTAGAGTAAAAGTCCAGATATTTATGCAAAAACGTAGGAAGTAAAAGTAAAAAGTTGCCAGAAAAATATATGTACTCATGTAAAGTACAGAAACCTAAAAAATCTACTTCGGTACAGTAGGGTGATTCTCATGAAACTAAAAAAAAAATCAATGTCCCTGAGGTTTTAGTGGTTAAATATGAAATAAATCTTATATATAGACTTATTTTTCTGTAGAGGAAAATGTGTTTTTCTTTCACACCAGGTCATTTTAAAACATTCTATTATAAATTTGCCGTTTTTTATATATTTTCTGGGTAAATTGTCATTACCAAAATGTGGCCTGACCAACATTTCTGGTCTTTGAATTAGGGGAAAATAGAACAATGAATAAATTAATTAATTAATACAACTGCAAGTACATTGTTATATGTCAAAAGTTTCATTAAGTGTTGTTTTCTTTTTATTTTAATACTGAGTATTATTAAAATTATTTTAATAATGAATATTAATAATAATAATAATTGTATTGAAAAGCTATAGGAATTTGAATATGAGCTGAAACTACCCACAATGCATCTGTACTAACAGAAGATCCAAGATGGCTACACACTGAATCTCCTTAATTTTATGCTCCTGTAAAATCTTATGATTTGTCTCATAAGCGCATGAACACATCAAGACTGATTCTCATTACCCAAGTCACATTTCATCATGAAATTTTTTTTTTGTTTGTTTGTTTTTTTACATTTGTTTGGTAATACGGTATAATTTTAATAGGGTATTATTATTCACAATGTGACAAAGGTCATCATTCAGCTAGCTCATAATACAGTTAGCAGTGTTGTACCTGAACACATTCATTGAACAATCGTTCACGATTATATCATATTTTTAACGAACATGAATGACTCGTTAACTTTTGCCAAATGAACGGGAAGTTGTGAATGCGGTTATTCTGGCATTTATTGAAGTGCGCTCTTATGTAGTTCACATTTCGTTCTTATCACGTTGCAATTATTGAGTCCTATAAGATATAAAATGGGATCAAAACACAGCATTATCATAGATGTCATTTTTGTATTATTCGGCGCGGGGGGGTGAGAGCGAGAGCGAGAGCGAGAGAGAGAGAGAGAGGGAAGTTAAACCGGGGTAAGGTACTTACTTTCCCCTGATTTTTTGACTACAGGATAACGTCAGAAACGGTTAATAATACGTTTACAATAATAACGAACAAAAGAACGAAAAAGTTCATTTTGGGATCCATGAACTTCTAGTTCATAATTTGGAAGAATGAACGATGAACTGAACTAATTCATATTGAGTAACTTGAACTGAACTTTGAACTAGTTCCTAATCAAGGTGAACTTTCCCAACACTGACAGTTAGCATTATTGTGCTGAGTCATCACATCACAATAATACACTTTATCATTACAGCAACAGTTTCATTTTTCGTGACAATCACCCACTAACTACAACTAGTTACTTTACTACTACTACTTACTAGTACTTACCACTAATCAGTACTTCTACTTAGTTACTTCCCACCTCTGCTGATTCAAGAAAAAATGTAAATATGGACCAGCCGGTATGTCGCTCTATCATTAATTAGGATCTTTTAATTCTGTCGTCACACTGACAGAGTTGTGCTTCAACATGTTGCATAAGTGAATAAAATGGATCAGCATGTTTTTTACAGTTTCTCTGCCTTGTATTTAGAGCTGGATCTGCTTTTTTTCCCCTCGTCATACACATTCCGAAAGAACCAGAATCTGGTCGCGAGAATCGGCACTGACCTGGAAGTGGAAGGAGTCGCTGTCGGTCCCTGATCCAAAGTGTCGGTACCAGACTGCGCCGTCGTTGATATCCTGCTGGGAGAAGGATGTGGTTGCGGTGAAGCCTCTGTCGTTGCCTAGCAAAGGATGCCAGCCTTCAGGTGGAGCGTCGGCCGGCATGGACACCAACACCACCTCACCTGGACACAGGAAGTGGAGGGTTTTGAAGACTGAAGACTTTTACGTTAGCAGGTGATTGTCCTCCTGTTCCAACTGTTAACACCAGGCTGGAAAACACACTGGCTACGATAGCTCATAAATAATGATGACTAAGGCTACGTTTATACGGATATGAACGGAAGAGAAGATGCACGACTGGCATCTCATCTGAACCTTTTTATCCGTGTTGTCATTAAGATACATGCATACAGGAATGCATAAGTGTGTGGAACTAGATTAGATATGTAGATCGTACTGTGATAGAACGCTGCTTTGTCAACGCACATATGTAACAGCAGTATTTTTACGTTTTTGACCATGAGATGGAAACAAACAGTGGATAGTTTTAAAGATTTCCATTCTGGAATGTGTTTTCAGATATTTTTCTGCACATTATTGGATTATAAGGTGTATTGAAAATTATTTTTTTTTTCCCTTATATGAATGAATGAACTTAATTTGGTTATCCACATTAAAAAAAGAACAACAAAAACAAAGCTGTACATTTAACATGATAAAAAAATAGATATATATTCAAAAAAGGGTTGGGTAGAAGAAGTTCTTTTTTTAAGCCCACCCTTTACATCACATCAAAAACAACTTAGCAAACTATTATTATACTATTATTTCTTTCCACCATGTACACATTCCTTTAGAACAGTGTGCATGATTTTTCCCAATCAAAACAAATTCCTCAGTTAATGAGACAATTAAATCAGTCAATCACATAATTGATACGTATTAATAATTTAATATTTTAAATATTTTTTAAAACTTTCACAGTGTTATGACTCCAGACTCCAGTGTCATGTCTTTGTCTATTTTTTTCACAGGTGTTTCTCATGCCCATTAATTTTCCCTCATTTGTCACATTTCCCCTCTTTATAGGCTGTTTGTCTCCTCTTCCTCAGTGCGAGTTTGTCTGACCTGGTTGCTACAAATGAGTGTTGATTTCCTTGTCTTCATCTGTCTGGTTATGAAAGTGTTTTAGTCTTTGTCTTGCCCTTGTCTGCTATCTGGTGTTTTTGTGTATATTTTATTTTTTTTGCCTGTCCCTGACTATGAGCCTACCTGACCCTCAACATAACCTGCATCTGACTCTGATCCTCAGCCTGACCTGTTTCTGCACATCGGTAATGTTTTCTGGACTTTGCCCTGATTTGATCCCTCTATGTATGAACTTTGCTTGTCTGGCCTCCGACTCCTCCAGTGCCTGGTGACATCATATTAGACCAGATCATCCACTCATCAGGAGAACATACATTATTTATTGTATTTATTAATACATTTTGTATAACTGAGTCCAAGTCTCCGAGTCCTGCATTTGTGTCCATAAGTTTGTCGGACATGTTACAGAAAAGAGTATTTATTAACTTGAATTGATCACGAACATCATTCCATAGTTTTACCCCGACGGATGAAACACATCTTTGTTTTATGTTAGTTTTTATTTGACTTATTTCAAATTGAAGCAGACCTCTAACACCCTCTTCTTAACTTGAACATGGATTGAATACTCAAAGGTAAATTCCTGTGTTGGACTTCCATGACTTCCAGTTGTTTCACCTTAAATATATCCATACATTTTAACAGTTTGGATTTTATAAAGAGGTGATTGGTTGATTCCCTGTATCCAGAATTATTTATTATTCTGATTGGCCTTTTTCGTAGTATATCAAATGTACTGTACTATAAGAACAGCCAGATAAGTCAGTCAGATCTATTATCTAAAAATAAGCTCTCATATCTCACTGAAAACATGTTTTTTAGGTGATTCTGTCTTATTTTAAGTATGACAAGACATTTGGACAACAAATGACATAAATTTGGTCCAGTTTTGACAACTACGTGTTAAAGAGTTCATACCGTATCTGGGCTGTCCCTCCGAGGCGAGGATGGTATAGATGATGCGATCAGTGCTGACTCCCTTATAGTCCACCTGTAGGTACTTCTTATCCAGTCGCACCATGCCCCCCTCCTTCACCCAGGTCATCGGCACCGACAAGACCTGAGGAGAGTCGGCCGCCTGAGGACAATAACCAACACAAATCTTAATTTCAACGCCGTGTCCAGAGATAATGTGCATGATCCCACACCAGCGCTCATTGATTCTACTGAACTCATAAAGATCCAAACCACCACTGGTGACCACCACTGTTTGAACAACTGTGATCCATAACTTAATATAATTGGTATAAAATTAAGTTTTACTTCAAACATTTATACAATAAAATGTACAAAACTTGTGAAATGACAAATCAGCAAAATACTTAAAAAATAAAGAATAAAAAAAAATCTGAAATATAGCATAAAAGTCAACATATATGTTTTAAGCGAGGAGAAAATGAGCAAAATACCTTTAAAATGAAGAGAATTAATCATTTCATCACATCCAGAAAATTGTATTTATTCTGAAACCATCTATTGATCTAAACTGTTTTACACCTGTTGACCCACTAATACATGTCAGTAATTGTTGTAAATTGCTGTTTTATTTTGATTATTCCTAGGATATAATGTAGAAAAAGTTTTAAAATGAGAATAAATTTGCTAAATACTTGAAAAATGAGGAGAGAAAATGAATACACACACACACACACACACACACACACACACACATTTATGCTATATATATATAATATAGCATAAAGGTGAACAAATCCTTCTAAAGGGAGGAGAAAAATAGGAAAAGAACCTATAAAATTCATCATTTCATAACATCCAGAACCCTCAAAAACCAAAACCTTCTACTGATCTAAAATGTTTCACAGCCGTTCATCCACTAATCCTATGAATAAATGTAAATAATTGCTGTAAAATGCCGTTTTACTTCAACTATTAAACAATAAACTGTACATTTTTCTTCATTTTGTCTCGAAATGAGGAAAAATACACATGGTCAGATCTCGATTTTCTCCAGTGGAGGGTTGAAGATGAATCTGTGGAGTTGAATTGATAAAGAATTCAGATCTAAGCAGCAGAGCATTTACAGTTTACAGTTGATGTAAGGGAAATGTTTGAAAATGCATGATTCTATTTAAGATGTTTCCCCACCCCTTGGAAAAACCTGTATGTAAATAATAGAAGCAGCCAAAGAAATAAAGTGGCACATATGGTCGTATAATTGAACTAAAATATTCCTGTGATATAAATATGATGTGTATGTTTCAAAGAACGTTCATGACCTGGATATAAAACTAGTTTGAATTAAAGGCAGAAGGTAATGTGGCGTAATGTAAAATGATTTACAGAAAATGCACTTTCATCCACTGTAAACCCAGAAACATGCTGAGTGTTATCAAGCTGTGAAATCCCCAGTGAAACCCCCCCCACCCCCCACCCCCCCGATCATGATGCTCTGATGTACAAAGAGAAACTGAAAACAGCCTGTGTTGTTTGTTCCTGATGTATTCACAGTCAGCGTAACCCTTTTTTATTCCACATCTGTTGTAACCTCGGGTTTGAAAGCCCCAGGAGAAAGCCGTAAAACTCTGGCAATCAGAGTCTGGTACCGCCATCCAAAATAATTTAGCAGTGCAGGTTCACCTGTGCTTTCCTGCTTCGATGACTGACAGAGCAGCTTCAGAATCAGACTTATTTCAGTAACGTTGTTATTGATCAGTGTTAGAGGATGCCGTCTTCTCTCTAAGGCGGCAAGCAAAGGGCAGGATGAGTTACAGATATAAAAGGCCATGATGAGTCAGTGATGCTTAAGGATATTTCAGCAGAAAAGACACTGGTTTAACCCTTACAGACCCAAATGTCCACCACCAACCAAAAGCATCAACTGATCTAAACTGTTTAAGACCTTTTGATCCATTAATCCTGTCAATAATTGGGGTAAAATGCAGTTTTACTTCTATTATTCATAGGATAAAATGCACAAAAACATGTAAAATGAGTGTTAAATTAGCTAATTTAAGATTTTTTTTTTCTTAATTCAAGATTTATTTATTTATTTATTTATTTGCTTAATTCAAGCAAAACATCTGCCAATGGAACAAACCAAAATGATCTTGATCTACACAAGACTTTCCAGATTTATTGTCTATAAATGGAGAGGTTAAGTCACTCCCTTCTACTTCTAGTCCATGAGTGCTTAGCTCGCAAAAAATTTGAATGGGAGTGAATGGAGCGAGTCAAGCTAAATTCTGATTCCGTTTGACAAGTGCTCTGAAATTCACATATGATAGCGATTAATAATAAAATATTTGATGTGCCATAGGCAGACCACCTGTTTTTGATGGGAAGCGAATGTGATGTTAGGTTTCATATGGACTTAATAAGAGACTACACTCCACTCAGCTGTAGTGACGTCACATGTTCTCCAGGAGTGTAGTCCAAATTATTAACAGGTTTTACTCACAAATGAATCAGCTGTTGGTTAACAGAAGCAGTTGAAACACACATCAATAATTATCATTTATTATGACGTACAACATGTGTGTGATTCAGTTCACATGACAAACCAGATATGATTTTAACATTTTATTTCCCATTGAATACCATTCATTAATTTTCCAACCTCAGGCCTCATTAGGCAGTTCTTATATCTCACTGAAAATTTTCCATATAGATGATTCCAGGGAATTACTGGGGGAAAAAAAAATCTAAATCTTCCCAAGCCTATTTTTCTCATTTCTCGTCCAAATATCTCACCACACTTATCACAAGACAGAATCACCTAAAAAGTAACTTAGAACAACTGAATTGATTTTTAAACAATATATTGTATCTGGGATTTTTTGTTTTCTTGTTTCTTGTTTCAATAAATCTCACCAAGATTATTTTCACTTTTTTCTTTTTTTGGTTTAATTAAGCAAAAATATTATTGGATGAAGCAACAAAACATCTGCCAATGGGACAAGTAAAAATGATATTGGTCAGATTTAATGAAACAAGTTCCTCTTTATGTGATTCTGCGTGATGACATATTTTGACTAGAAATGAGAAAAAAAAGACATTGACATTATTCAACTAAAACAAATTAAACCAATGAATCATATGTTAAAACCTTAACTACACTGTAGATTTTGCAGTGTTAATTTGGAGACAATGGGACCAAATACACTCTAGAAGAAGTTAAATAAACTCTCTAAGTGTTGATTTAACACTGCAAAATTTACTGTGTACTACCTAATACAACACTTTTTAATATATATATATATATATATATATATATATATATATATATATATATATATATATATATATATATATATATATATATATATATATATATATATATATATATATATATATATGTATATATATATATATATATATATTTTTTTTTTTTTATTTTTTTTTTTGCTTAATTCAAGCAAAGACATATTTAATTAAGCCATAAATAAATAAATATAAATCAGCCAATGGAACAAGTGAAAATGATCTTGGTCAGATTCTCCACAACTATTGTCTATAAATCAGTTCTCATATCTGAATGAAAAGTTCCTCTTTAGGTGATTCTGTCTGATTTTAATTGTGATGAGACATTTGGACTAGAAATGAGAAAAACACACTTGGTAAAATTTTGATTTTCAAACATTTTTTTTTTCCAGTGCATCTGCAGGGACTTGTATAACATTAAATAATTTGGTTTAGACTCACTGCAAAAATCCAAATCTTACTGTCTTACTTTTCTCATTTCTAGCCTAAAAATATCTCATCGCATTTAAAATCAGACATAATCACGTAAGGAGTTCACTATCGAAATATTTGGACTAGAAATGAGGTAAAATACATTTGGTAACATTTAGATTTGTCACAGTATGATGGGCCAGTTTTGGTCCACGAGCCATATGTTTGCCACCCCTAGATTAAGCCCATTACTTTGAGCTCAGAGGCCTTTCAGAAACACAAAGCTGAAGTTCTCTAGTTGACAGAACATGGTCATTTCTTTGTGCTTTTTATTTAGTTTTTTTTTCCGGCAAACAAACACTTTGGCTGAGACGCCGCTGACCATTTAGCAGCAGAAGCTAATCAGTAACTGGCAGTGGGAGTTCATAGATAACAGAAATGTGCACAGGTGTGTTAGCGCGTGTGGGCGTCTGTGTTTGCAGATAACAACCTGCAGACCATCTGTGGCCCTCCCGCCCAAGCCCCATCTCGCTCGGCTGATCCAAATCACACTATTCCAGTTCTGCAGCGGGACGAAGAAGTGCAGACGAGCGGCGGCGGTTTGAGAAGAAAAAGAAAACACATAAGTCAGCATGGCAGGCTTTTAGCTCAGAGGACCACATCATCCAGGACGTTATCAAGCTCCTCCAACGAGCGCTAAGTTCTCTCAAGGACACTCACACTCACAGACAGAACACTCTGTAGCATAAAAGAGGTCGACATAACTTTTTGGGAGCTCCAGGCCTCCCCAGACTCTCCTTGGTAGACTTTTCCCTAACTCTGTGTCCTGCAGCTTCTTGTTAATTCTCTAATTTCCCCCCTCAGGAACAAACATCTAATGAGTTTTTCTGTGTCAGACATGTTTTGCTCCAGTTCATCATCTGCTAATAATCTCTTTCAGGAAGGTGTGTTGTAACGTAGTCATTCAAATTCTGTAGTTATTGACAGGCTTTTTAATAATATATGGCAATATATTGAAAAATATAATGCATTATATTCAAAAATACATTCCCATATATGGAAAAGTAGTATATATATTATCCAATACACTGCACTATATGATTTGAACATATATTGACAAATATAAAACATATATTTCACTGAAGATAAAAGCTGCCCTATATTTTACTCATTTTCTTTCCACATAAATTGTGAAGTGTCTTATGGAATTTATAATCATAAATATTTAGTAATATACTTCACAAAATACGTATATATGTGCATCCATATATTATTAAGTGTATTACTAAATATATATTAACAAATATGAGTATATATATATATATATATATATATATATATATATATATATATATATATATATATATATATATATATATATATATATATATATATATATATATGTCTCAATATATGGAAAGCATCAATTCCTTATGTATTTTTAACTATATTGTAATATATTGACACAATATATTTTTCTGTATATTTCAGGCAGTAATATATTGATAGTCAGTATATGGAGAAATATATTTTTTGTTTCATAAGGGAAGCAGCAACTGTAGAATTCAATGACAGCTGGTTTTTATTTTGAGATTAGCTGAAATCTACATCATGTATTTTTAGTAGACCTGTCAAAATTAAGCCACGGATTAATCCATCATCATGTTTAATTAGATTAAAAATTCCTATGCAGCACAGAATGATCTGCTAACGCTGTTCAAGCAGTTTGTCCCGGTAGTTAGCGTTACACACACACAAATGTGCAGATGGAAGATGCTAAACAGAATGACATTTGATCACAAAAGAAAAACAAAGATGGAACAGTCGACTCTATTAGACATCCAGTCTAGTCTTTCACCTTAAAATATTATATTAAATATGTCATTCCGCTTCCACTTTTCCACACTGCTTTTGGAATCTGATGGGTCACCTCGAGTTACCAACACATGCTGTGTGGTGTGTCACCTCCACTGGCTGTATTTACCATTCATAGAAAACAACACAGAGAAACGAGCCACTCAGAAAAAGCCTGTCCACTACACGTCATCAATTACATAATATGTAGCTCTGAGTCTGACACCACATCTTCTTAGGGCCTATTCACACTGCACTCAGAAAATCCAGACTTTCGGACTTTCCAGGAAAGTTCGAACTTTATTGACAAGTGTGAAACTTCCCCCGAACCTTGGTCCGGACTAAAGACCGAGTCTTGGGTCCGAGCTGAGGAGGTAGTCTCGGTCCGGACCAAGGTTCGCTGGTGCACAGTGTGAAACGTCTGTTTAGGAAAGTCTGGACTATCGGACCAATTACGTCACAGTCACGTGCGCGGAATCTAGTCAACGTCCAAGCATGAGTCGCGGCAATACATGGGGAGACGAGGAAAGCAGGTATTTCATTGACATTTGGTCGGATGATACTATAAAGACTGAATTAGAAAAGACTCTGGGTCCATTTCCTGCAACAGTGTAGCGCGCTCATCTACTAACCAATCAGGGTCGAGTATAGAGAGACGTATTGACACGCATTGACGACATGACGTTCTAAAGTCCGTTGGTCCACTTGATTCAATACAGTGTAAATGAAGACTGTAAATAAAGTCTGGATTATAAGTACAGTGTGAAAAGGCAAAAAAAAGGTTCTGGTCCGAACCTTGGTCCAGACTTTACCATGTGAATACGCCCTTAGACTAGCATTACTTTGTTCACATTGGAAAAAATAAAAATCTTATCTAGTGTATTTTTCTCACTTCTAGTCCAAATATGTCATTAAACTTAAAATAAGTAAGTCCTCACCGTTCTAATCACGAACGGTGAGGAGGGACAGTGCAAAGAGGAGGTGGAGGAACTGGCCATGTACTCGAACAATTACAACCTGTTCCTAAACGTGGATAAAACCAGAGAGATGGTCATCAAAGGACCCAGTGCGCTCACCCCACTCACCATCAATGGAGCTGCTGTGGAGAGAGTACAGAACATCAAGTTCCTGGGGGTGCACATTGCTGATGACCTTAAGTGGACCACCAACACCTCAGCTGTCACCAAGAAAGCCCAGAAACGCCTGTACTTTTTGCGGAGGCTGAAAAAAGTGAACTCCCCCCCCTCCATCATGACATCGTTCTACAGAGGAACCATCGAGAGCGTTCTGACGTACTGTATTACTGCCTGGTATGGGAACTGTACAGATGCCGACCGCAAATCCTTACAGAGGATAATCAGAGCAGCAGAGAAAATTATCGGTGTTGACCTCCCCCCGTTGTCTGAGATATACACAGACCGGTGTGTTAGGAAGGCCATGCGTATAATGACTGACCCCTCCCACCCTTCCCACCATCTATTTGAACTCCTTCCATCAGGTAGGAGGATGAAGAGCTTGGGAGGAAGAACCACCAGGTCATCAAACAGCTTCTTCCCCAACACCATCAGAACTCTGAATGCCCGGCATATACTGCACCCTAGACCGACATCCTGAGATGTCGCACATTGCACTTTGTATGCATCAGCACTTTCTTTTACCGAGTTGTCTGCTGCCCTTTTCTCTTTTGTTTTGTTTTAAATGTTTTTAAACAAGGCTCTGCCTCTTTTTAATGTGTCTTTTGTTTTTTAACTGTGTAGCATCATGAGTTTGTGGAGAACGGTATCTTGCTTCCCTGTGTGCTTAGTGTATATTGTGAAGTGACAATAAAACTGATTCTGATTCTGAAGACAGAATCACCTAAAAATCATAACTTTTCAGTGAGATGTAAGAAGTCATTTTTAGGAACAGAACTGGAAAATCTTATTTCAAGAAACCTTACCAAGATCATTTTCACTTGTACCATTGATATATAAGTAAAACAAAACAAAACAAAACAAAACAAAACAAAACAAAACAAAACAAAACAAAACAAAACAAAACAAAACAAAACAATATATATATATGTGTGTATATATATATATATATATATATATATATATATATATATATATATATATATATATATATATATATATATATATATATATATATATATATATATATATATATATATATATATATCTATGGGCATGAATTAAGCAAACACTGATGGCAGATTTCTGTATCGACTTTAATCGTATTAATTTATATCAGAAACATCAGTTTCAAGTTTCCTCCTCTGTCTCTAACTAATAATTGCTATCTTACTCAAGTTGACATTGAAATTGTACTGCATTAATACTGCAACCAGCTGTGAGGATACTTTACCTGCAGGGGAATATAGCATGGCAGCATCAAAACTGAGCCAAGCTAAGCTCCACTGAAGACCTAATTTATCATGTGTTAAATATAGGGCGACAAAACAACCTGGTTCTATAGAAACAACTAAGAAACGTCATGTTTTGAAGTAATTTTGGAAACATTGTTAGTGTCTGGGCTTTTATTTTGTCATGTTTGTTCATGTTTACTGTGTTTTGTGTTACTTCCTATCACCGATGACCTGTGACCCCGTTAATTTAACCATAATGTGTCTCACCTGGTGTCTGTTGTATATAAATCTCAGTCTCTCCTGGGGATTAAATGTTTGTTTGTTTGCCTCCATGCATCAGTTGAGTGTTTGTCATTTGTCTTGGGATTCTGTGTGTATGATCTGGTTCTGGATATTTGGTTCTCAGTCTTTTGTCTGTTCTGTCGCTGCATCTGTTCTCCTGGTTCTAAACCCTGTGTCTGTCCCTGGCTTCATGCTCATCGCTTGGACCTCTCTGACTTCTCGGACCCTGTTCTGGTATATTCTAACATTATCTGGATTGCTCTGTTTCTTCTCTGCTGGTTTTCTGGTTTTGACCCGGTTCTGTTCCATGACTTTTCTTCTGTCTTGTTCCCAACTCGCTGTTATCGTACCAGCCCAAGCTGATCAGCACACAGACCGAATCGCATTACATTTAGTTTAGTTTAGTCATTTTATTTTGAATATGTCAAGCACAAAAACATTAGATCTTTGAAAAGACTATAATTGATAACATAACAAGAGAATATAGAATAAATAAATAATAAAAAAGAAAAATAAGACGCCAAATAACATATTCGAAAGGGTGTGGGAAGAAGTAAACAAACAACAAACTCCAAACCCACGCCTATTGTACCAAACAATAATACATACATTTCCTCTGTTAAACACCTCAATAAACTGTCCTTTAATTCTACCTCTGTCTTGGAGTCTGTATTTAAGTCCTTGTGTTCTGAAACCCGTATCAAGTACAAATGAAGAGGAAATAATGGTACATAATGTCTCTACTGAAATGATAAACACACTAATCTAAATCTTACCAAGTGTGTTTCTGTCATTTCTAGTCCACATATATCATCACACATAAAATAAAACATAATCACCTGAAGAGGAAGTTTTCAGTGAGATATAAAGAATGGATTTATAGACGATAAATCTGGAAAATGTTATTTCAAGAAATAATACAAAGATAATTTTCACTTGTTCTATTGGTAGATTTTTTTTGTGCATGTATTAAGCAAAAAAAAAAAAAATCCTGACAGATTTCTACAAGTTACATTGACACTTTTTAGGACCTTTTAAGACTACTTAGAAGATAATTTAATACGTATTTAAAAGCTATTCTGGCACAAATTCATGACTCCTAGAATTTATGAAAATGTATTTAATTCTTCCAGCACTTTGATTCCCACTCTTCCAAGTAATTTTAATGATATGGTTCATAATTTTACTCTAAATGTTCAGTTTTAATAGGTGCACTGGAAAAAGTAAAAGTCTTGCCAAGTATATTTTTTTCTCATTTCTAGTCCAAATATCTCATCATATTTACAGTAAGACATAATCAACAAAAGAGTACCTTTTCAATAAGGTATAAAGAACTTATTATTAGATAATAGATTTGGAAAATCTTATTTTAATAACAAATCTTACCAAGATGATTTTCACTTGTGGCAGTGACAGAAGACTGAAGTAATAATATTAATATTAATATTAATAATAGAAGTAATAATAATAATAATAATAATAATAATAATCATAATAATAATAATAATAATAATAATAATAATAGAAGTAATAATAATAATAATAATAATAATAATAATAATAATAATAATAATAATAATAATAATAATAATAATAATAATAATAATAATAATAATAATAAATTGCACTTGTTTTTCCTAACCTGCTTTTAATTAAACAATACAATTTAAATCTGTTGTTGAATGTGTGTTTTGTATGTATTTTAACTGTATTCCTGAAACTATGTCTTGCATTACTGTTGTCTATCTTGGCCAAGACTCCCTTGTAAAAGAGGTTCTTAATCTAAATGGGATGTTTCTTGGTTAAATACAAGTTAAATAAATAAAATATTTTAACTGAAACATTGAATTTTTTTTAAAATAAAAAATAAAATCAGGGATTTTTTTTTCTAGTGTAGTATTCTTTCTTTTGCATCTTAGACAAATTAACCCAACATTTCACCTGTGTTTACCTGGGAAGTCTTTTAGAAAAACTGAGGACATTTACTTAAAGTTCACGTGTTTTGACTCTAACATCAATTAGACACAAGTCAGTGCACATGGGGTTTTAAAATCCCCTCTCAGATGCATTTTTTTATTGATTGTGCTTTGAAATACACTCACAATTTCCAGAAAAAAAGCGGCTTAAGAAGTCAAGTTACAGTCAAGAGTGTTTATTATCGCCTCCACGGTTAAAAACAAGCTTCTCTATGAAGAGTATCACTCAGAAAGACAAACTGTTTTCTTTCTCAACCCACACACACACACTTGAAGTTAAGTTATACATCTGTTAAATTTATGGTGAATGTGCACTTTGGCCACTTGCTGCTCGTATTCTGCATCTGTACATTCATTGTTTAAAAATCCATCTATGGTGCAGAGTGTTGTTTGTGTAGTAAATGAAAGCTATTAGCCAGTGCTACAGGAAAAAAAAAAAAGGCTTTTTACACCTTAATGCTAGCAAGAATACATTTAATAAGCACAACCTAAACAACATCATTCTTGACTGTAGCTGCAGCACTTTGGAGAATAAATGCATGAAGAGTGCATAATCAGAGACCTTTTGAAGAGCTGTGAGCCAGCAGGTCTGAGATGGACTGTAAATAGAGCTGATGTTGGATGGAGAGCTTTTGGCCGCTCTCCACAAAAACAAAAATAAATGAGTTGCTGAGATGGAGCTGCCTGGCGTCATCCATAAAACATTGGATAGATGCTAGGCAGGGTGGCCATGTCATCATTAGGACAATGCATTGTCATCTCTGACATTTCCATAATTTCAGCAGTGGGGTGGGGAGGGGGGGGTGTTGAACTGATGGAGTTGCTGCAGAGTCGTTGAAAGTTGCAGAATGGAGATTGAATCCTTATCAGAAGCACATTTTAATTTACTCTGAATGAAACATGCCACTGTGGCAGTGTGGTAAAAATGGGGTATATGTGACAAATCAGTCCAATCTAAAAATGTAATCATAGCCTTAGGATGTGGAACGTTGCTTAAAGAAACATTCCCGAAAAACAAATAATCACACCCTTCTAAATCGATGACGACAAGTGCTCATTGGGAGGGAGAGGAGATAAGTGCACAGGAAAAAATACCCCTCTAACAACAAGTAAAAAAATAAAATAATATTATTATTATTAATCAGAGATGTATAGTAATGAAGTACAACTACTTAAGTACTGTACTTAAATAGTGAAATGCAGTATTTGTACTTTTTTGGAGTATAATTTTTTTCACCTACTTCCACTTCTACTGCACTACATTTAAAAAAAAAATTAATACTTTTACTCCGATAAATTTTTTATGTGCCGAATTGTTAGTCGTTACTCTTATTAAAATAGTTCAGAAACATACCAAACATACCAAACCCATAGCATATCAATGCCACAGCGATAAATGGCTCTGTCACCTGGTTTAATGATGGTGTCTCATCATTGGACGAGTCAGTGATCAAACACTACATAATAAAACTGCACGCTCTTATCCACCTTTTGCCAATGTTACATGCGTAGCTGCTACACCGCTTTTACACAAGAAATATTTGGTTTGTCACTCGGCCATATTCTTGGAATATTCTGGCCTTTGAAAGTTGTAGTTTTTTCATGAACACTTGTAAGTGAACTGGTATGTCCTTGTACTACTGCTGCTGAAGTTGTACCTTTCATATTAAATATATAAATGTGTTCAAACTTGTGACTGCTTTCATTTAGTATAGGCCTACACAGTACTTTTACATTTTACTTTTACTTTCAGTACTTAAGTAGTATTTTTTTCATTACTTCTACTTTTACTTTCAGTACTTGAGTAGAATTTTTTTTTACATACTTCTACTTGCAATACTTAAGTACAATTTTCTTTGGATACTTTAGTACTTTCACTTGAGTATGATGCTTGAAGAATGCTTCAACTTTTACTCAAGTCAGTTTTTTGATGTAGTACACTCCTCTAGTCCAGTACTTTATACATCTCTGTTATTAATAATAATAATAATAATAATAATAATAATAATAATAATAATAATAATAATAATAATAATAATAATAATAACAATAATAATAACAATAACATTGGCTTGAATTATCAAAACAATTCTACCAATGAAACAGGTGAAAATTATCTTGTTAAGATTTCTTGAAATGAGATAAATCCAGATCTATTGACTATAAACTAGTTATTATATCTGACTGAAAAGTTCCTCTTTAGGTAATTCTGTCTGATTTTAAGTGTGATGTGATATTGGAACTAGAAATGAGAAAATACACTTGGTCAGATTTAGGGTCTTAACATTTTTTTACAGTGCATCTGTAGGGACCTGTATAAAACCAAATATGTTGATTTAGATTCACAGCAAAAATCCAAATGTAATTTTCTCATTTCTAGTTCAAATATCTCATCACATATAAAATCCAAACACATGCACTGATAGGTTAATTGGTTAATCTAAATTTAGTGATTGTTTGTCTATATATGTTCAGCCCTGAGATGAACTGGAGACTCATACAGGGTGTACCCCGCCTTCACCCATTGTAGCAGGATTAGACCCCCAGTGACCCCAGTGACCCCAGTGACCCTAGTGAGGATAAAGTGGGTTCAGATGATGAGACAAGAGATTTTAAAAAATCTGACAGAATCACCTCAAGAGGAACCTTTCAGTGAGATATAAGAAATTATTACCTCCACCAAGGAAGTATTAAATTCGGGTCGGTTTGTCTGTCATCAGGATTACGCAAAAAGTTCTGAATGGATTTTGATGAAACTTTCAGGAATGATAGATAATGGGTCAAGGAAGAACTCATTAGATTTTGAGCAATGAAGGTCAAAGGTCAAGGTCACACTAAAGGTCAACAGTTAAAACACATCATTGGTAATATCTCAGGATTCAGACAAGATAGAATCTCAGGTTTTTTTTTCATTCATATAGTCTCATCTTCAGACATCAAATTGATCAACACCTATCAATCACGTGACGTGATATGACACCATATCAAGCCTTGGTGGAGGTCTGCTGTCTCTGACTGCCTCGTTAATTTTTACTTATAATTTTTTTTTTTGCTTATTTCAACGTGTTTTTCTTCATTAGCTTCAATATAGTGTTTTGCTTAATTCAATCTTCTGTTTTGTTTTAATTCAATATTTTTTTTGCTTACTTTGACCAAAAGAAATCTGCTAATGTTACAAGTGAAAATGACTTTGGTAAGATTTCTTAAGATCTATTGTCTATAAATCAGTTCTTACAGTATATCTCAGTGAAATGTTCCTCTTTAGGTGATTCTGTCTGTGATGAGATTAGAAATGGACTAGAAATGAGACACTTGGTAAGATTTAGAATTTTCCAGTGTAGCCCTTCCACTGCACGACAACTCATCAGAAAACTAATAATAATAATAAAAAAAAAAAAAACCTGGAAAAAAAAAATCTAATTCCCTTCTTTCCGGCCAAGAAACAGAAGAGCCCGAGGCTTTTTCAGAGGCGTTCTCTCTGAGTAAATTGAAAGCCAGGGGTCCTGCTCCCCATTCAGGCCAACCTCGGCTCAACCACAGCTCCATCCATCAGGGGGTCGTTACAGCCTTATTAGTGCCCTGCTTTGGAGCACAGTAATCCCACTTTTAGGAAGCTTATATTGTCCTTTATGGTGGGCTTGGGAGTGCAAAAGCCCCTGAGAGTGTCATAAATAGACCCAGATGATGATCACTCTGGGTTCTGTTTTTCAGTTTTGAAGAGGGGGTCAGAGTTCAGCGTCCCTATGAGGAGTTCTTCAAACTGACTCCGGGGTTTGAAATTGACTAGAGATTTTTTTTTTTACTCTTTCAAATGTTTAGTGAGTCATGTGGATTTGTTCTCCTAGTTTTTGATGTGGTACTTTATTTGTTATTGTGAAACGTTGGCAGCGGTTATGTTGGAGTAACTGTTGTTGGTCACATGTTGGTCATTTGAATAAAGAGCTGAGGTTTGTGCAGCATCAACCATGTCTGACCAACAACTGTTTCTATTAGTTCGTCAAGTTGGATGATTGTTATTGTACCTGTTAGAGACTTGAACTGAACTGTTCAACGTGTGGCTAATCTGCTTCAATTAGAGTTTCATTTAGTGTTGTCCATCCATCCATCCATCCATGAATTCCTCCCTTCATCCATCCATCCTTTAATAAATCAATAAATCCAACCATCCATCCATCTGCCCATCCATTCATCCATCCATCCATAAATTCCTCCCTCCATCCATCCATCTGCCCCTCCATCCATCCATCCATCCATCTGCCCCTCCATCCATCCATCCATCCATCCATAAATTCCTCCCTCCCTCCCTCCCTTAGTTAATGGTCTTAGTCTCAACTCTGAAAGACTCGAGTGTATTTGAAAACCAACGGTCTTGGTCTCAATTCTTCACAGACTTGGTCTCGACGTAGGCTGTCTCATCATCCTCATCACTAGTTTACAATTTAATCTGCCAAGAATATCAATGAACCTGTGGTTTTCTGCCTTTTTTTCTTGGTCCAACTCAACTTTCAACCATCGAAGGGTTAAACAATCCTTAAATGCTTTTGGTTTTGCTTTGAGTGATTCCAATCAAGAGAAACAATAGGATAAAGTGGCTGTGTTGTTGTTGTTGTTGTTGTTGTTGTTGTTGTTTTTTACCTCTGATTGGGTGGTTCTCCTGACCAATCTTCTCTGATTGAAGTGGTTACGTGAGGGTTATTCTTAAAGTTATTAAGATAACATGAGGGTCCTTGTAAACACACTGATTGTGCGGAAAAGTTAATCATGCTTGTCTTCGTGTTGGCGACGAATTGTACCTGATGAAAGCCTCAGGATATTGTGGAGATGCGTTGGAAGTCACGGTAACAGTCCTGCTCTGATCTTCCTCTAAAGTCTTTCCAAATGCTACCTTCACCTCTGCTGAACGTCTGAAAAATTGTTGCAGTCGCATCAAGATTAAAGACAAATCCGCAAATCCATTTCGCTCACCACTTGAGTCTGTCTGGCAGCTGACGTCTGGGGTACGACGGCGCGATGCCCCGGGGGGAATGGCGTTCATTAACCGCTGCCAAAAAGGTAAATATGACACAGACGGGGACAAAATGACTGTGAAATGAATGAAACGAACTTCACGACACACTCTTGAGGAGGATAATTCTCTGAGGCTGTATTTTCACTTTGTGGATTTAGTTATTTTCACCTTGTAGAAAAAGTGCTTTGATGTGTTCGCTGTGTGTTTTTATTTACAGGCTGACTGATACAGGACAAACTACACTGTAGATTTTGCAGTGTTAATTTGGAGACAATGGGACCACATACACTCTAGAAGGAGTTAAATAAACTCTCTAAGTGTTGATTTAACACTGCAAAATTTACTGTGTACAGGAAGGAGATCTGATGTTAAAGTTATGGTCCAGATTTTTAACCCATAAATACCCAGCAGTAGTTTTATGGCAGTTCACAAGTTAGTTTTTCTCTCTATTTAATCTTTCTTAAATTATTTATGATAGGATTAGTGGATCAGCAGGTATTAAAGTTGGTTAACAGCCTAAATACAGGGTTGTGGATGTTATGAAATGATGAATTCTCCTCATTTTACAGGCATTTTGCTCATTTTCTCCTCATTTAAGATCCATATGTTCATTTTTAAGCTATATTTTTTTAAATGTTCTTTTTTTCCTTATTTTTTCAATTGTTTTGATCATTTTATTGTCATTTTACAAGTTTTTACACATTTTATCCAATGAATAATTGAAGCATTACTCTGTTTTACACCCATTATTTAGATGTATGGATAGGATTAGTGGATCAACAGGTGTTAGACAGGGATAACAACCTAAATACATTATTCTCGATATTATGAAATGATCACCCCCTCATTTTAAAGGTATTTTGCTAATCTTCTCATCACTAAAGATGTATATATGTTCACTTTCATGCTATATTTCAAACATATTTTAGTTAATTTCTTACCCTTATTTTTCAAGTATTTTGCTCATTTTTGTTTCAGTTTTGGTGCATTTTATCCAATGAATAATTGAAGCAAAACTGTATTTTACAACAATTTTTTACATTAATGGTATCAACAGGTATTAAACAGTTTAGATCAGTAGATAGTTTTCATTACCAGTAGTTGATTGGGCTCAAGGCTATGATCAAAATGGTTGTTTATGCCCAGAACTCCCTCGCCAGCAGTGGAAGCAGAAAACTCAGCTTCTTGGTGTCAGACAGCGGCTTTATGGCTTTATTTTATAAAATGTAAAATGCATACACTTCTGTTTTGGTCTTACTCCTATGCATATACACACCAAACTAAGCGCCGCTCCCTCACTTCGCTTGACCACTCACTCGTACCCACACGCTCACACGCTTAAAGGAACACATGCACCAATCTCGTAATTCTTAGGGGTCATATACATGAGGATGATTGTGGCTAAAAACTACAAAATATTTTATCGGAAGTGTCTTCGGTTTAAATGAGAACACAGTTTTTACGGGTAGAAAAAGCAAAAAACTGAAGACGCATTCCAGAGTGGAAATCTTAAACTATCCGCTGTTACGTTTCCATCTCATGGCAAAAATGCCAAAATTATTGCTGTTACACACATGTTGACAAGGCAGGATTCTATCACAGCACCATCTACAGCCTGGCATGCATATCCAATCTAATTCCACACACTCTTGCGTCCTCGTATGCACGGAGATTTCTTAATGACGACGCTTGTGTAAATGCGGATAAAATTTTTGCATCTTCTCTTCTGATCATCTCCCTATAAACGTAGCCTTAGTTAGCAGTGCATTATCCTTGACTCATGGTGAGAGCATATTGGATCAAAGGAAATGTTGCTCTGGCCTGTGAATTGAAAACCACTCTGTGCTCTGACAATATTCCGCTCTCTGCTCCGTGCTCAGTTCCATTGACATACCCTGGTCTAGAAATACTGTTCATTATTTTTTGTTGCAGCAGGAGGAGGTGCAGATGACGATGTAGTTCTTTACTATTCTATGGTGTCCAACCTGTAGAACACATGAACAATGGAAGCAGAGGCAGAGGCAGCGACAGCAGCGCCTCTGGGACTTGTCCAAAAAGCCAGAGGCATGAATCAAGGGCATTGTCTGAGCCGTCCATCACACTGTCCATCCTACTTTGTCTTATGCGTGACAGAATGCAGCATCAGGACATTTTACACTAAATGAATACAGAGTATGTGTGTGTGTAGGTTCTTATTGATTTACAGATGGAGGAGAAAGCCTAGACCATCTGTATGCATCCAGACGAACAGAGTCGCCCTAATAAACCCAAACGTACTGACTGTTGGAGCACAGACGCTAAAATAAAAACACTCTCTGCTGCCCGTGGGTGTTTCAGCAGCATTTAGAGGTATTTTCCCTCAAAATAAAAGCTGAACTAAAGTGAAGCTACTAATAGTATCTGACAGAAAAAAATAGAACCAATGTTCCTGCATCTCACCGCTGTCTTCTATCACACATCAATACTAAGTTGAATTTGTGAGGCTGTCAGGTTCTGGTGGTATGTAACAGTCTGTGGTCTGGATTAGAGCCGGAACGATACCGATGTTTTTATATCAGCCTCAGGCGATGACTGATACAGGCCTGCGATATATGTAAGCTGATATTTAGAGTTGATGGTGACTTTTTTCTCTGTCAAATGGAAAAAAATAGTAAGAAAATGTACTTTAATTACAATAAAAAAATACAAATTGTAAGTTCACCTAATAAATATTACAAAACTTCCACTTTTTTTCTCCTTTCTTCTTGTTCTTTTTCCTTCTTTTCTTTCCCCCTCCGTCTTGTCCTTTCCTTTTTAACTTAATCTCTTCTTTACTTTTTTTGCTTTCAGTAATCTCTACTTGTTTACTTTCTTATCGTTTTTTCTCTTCTTTTTTCCCCTCCTTTTCCTTCACCTGTCAGTAAATCATGGCAGGGAAAGAAGAGCATATTGGCTCAACTGGCTGATACTGGATGCAGTTGATGTGCATTAAAAGATGGGATGCTGTTACGCCAACAGATTTTGGTGCTTTCACCATATGCTCCATTGGAACCAAAAGCTCTTAGTTCAGTTTGTTTCATTAATGTAAAATCATCAATCACACTGGGATCCACACTAAATCAAGTGGACCCAGACCTCCAAAAACAGGTGGTCTGAGTCCGCTTAACTCTGCATTAAATGCCAAACTCTACTGCAGCCTCTGGTGAGAACACAAACTCAGGTCCAAGCCATAGACAGTCAGTCCAAACCAACTATTCCAAATGTATCATGGGGGGAGGATGACCACATTCATGAAATGCCTAAAATTACACAACTCCAGTGCATCAGTATATTATTCTGCAGATCCAGATGTGACTCATTCTCCCATTGGATACTTTGCCAAAAACAGTCGATTCAGTTAATGTAATATACAAAGATCAGAACAAGTGCCAGTGTGTGAACATGTACAGAATGGGCGCTTATTTCTGTCATGTCTAAGAAATTGTAACGCTGTATTTTAGTGTTTTCTGTCTGTTTTATTTTGATAAATTTCCTTTTGTGGCCTGTCCTTTATCTAGTTGGACGGTTCCCCGAATTTCTCCTTGTGTATCTGAATGCTCTTTGTCCTGATGTGTTTTACCTGTGTCTTGTTGTTTCCCCCGTCCCCGTATGTGTGTGTGTGTATACACTATATTATATATATATATATATATATATATGTGTGTGTGTGTGTGTGTGTGTGTGTGTGTGTGTGTATAAATAATTATAGTTGGTGTGTTCCATTGTTTGTTGCTAGTTCATCATGTTACTTTATACAACCAAGCCAGTAATAACCTTGTCAAAAAGAGAGTAGATTTTTTTTTGTCATTTGTCACATCTTGTTTGTAGTGCTTTCCATTTTTAAATCAACAGTTTTTCCTCTTTAAGAGTGATTTTTATTTAATACTTTTGTTATTTGTTTATTTTCCTCTGTATGAGTGCTGTTTGTTGTTACTTTATCAATAAATATTGTTCTATTTTTGAGTCCCAAGTTCTTCGAGTCGTGCATTCAGTTTCAAACCCTAGTTCAGTTGTGTCAATTTCTACCGAAACATAAACATTGATAAAATGTCAAACAGACTAATTTGGTTTGTTTGCAGGTGTGAAAGCGAACTACAATGGAGTGTATGTGCTTCAGTAGGACTACTTTATTAACTGAACTGATGGTGTGAAACTGCCCTTATAGATTACAGTAGAAATACAAATGTACAAAACATTTATGCTGTGTTTACACTGATGCTGGCTTAACTTGACTCAGTATTCCTATAGAGCATTTACTACAGGACTGTATTGACTTTATAGTACCTAGTCATCATAGTGATGCAGTGTGTTACTCCTGTGTCGTCTGCTCAGGGAGTTACTAATAAACTTGTTAGTTGCATGTCCTCTCATCTGAATTTTTACAGACTGACCATGGTGTAGTATTATGGGCTGTCATCATGTGGATTAATGTATATTTACTGTCAACTTTTACATCTCACAGAGACAAGTGTCTGCAGGGTTTATACGACAGTATTTAATATAATTTGGAACCTGGACAGAGGTGATACCAAAAATCTCATACTGGGTACCAGGTTTTAGGTCCTATTTCATAATTCATAATAAGTTGAAATGTGGCATTAATTACAGGTACAGGGTTTATAGGTTTCTATAAGTTAAATGTAACACTTTTTAAACTTACAACAGAATTTACTGCCCATTTCACAGCCTGTTTTGAAGGACATACTAGCAAAAATGTGTGACCTCAGAATTTAGAAAGATGTATTATTTACCCCAATACCTACATTTCCACTGTTCCAAGTCATTTCTCACCATTTTCCAAGTTGGTCACACAGGGCATGCAAAATTAGCAACAACAACTGATGCCTAAACCAATTTAAGAAAAGAAATGACTTGCACTTTTTTGTTCTGGCAGATATTGCAATTCCCATTTCATTCACAATTTTCATCCAATGAACTTTCAGTGGTTCAGCAACATTTGGAAACACCACGGAAACTGATATAATAGCAAAAAAGAAAAGCAATAACACCAAAGTGATGCATAAACCAAGTCCAGTCTGTGACTCGGGTTCTGCTGCTCAGATTTCAGTTATTATTTCTGTCTCCACCCTGTTATTGAACTTTTGCACTTTGGCTTCATCCACAAGATGATCTATTTGGAAAAAATCTATTGTACTCTTTCTGGGAATGACATGTGGTGAAGACAGTTCAGGGCTTTGAGCTGCAGAGCACTAATTTGGTTGAGCCATGGAACATCCAGGACAGAATATCATCCAGTTTTAATGCAGGATCAATACCAGACTTGTGCTGACGTGCAAAAAGTAAGATAGTGAGAAGTAAACAAAGTTCAACTGTGCCTATAAAAAGAATGTTTCTGGATCACTATTCTATTCACTGTCTTTGTTATTTACACTACAATAAAAAGGTTGGACTCACCTGTTTTTTCTTTATTTTCATGACTATTTACATTGTAGATTCTCACCAAAGGCAAAACTATGTGGATGGAAACACTTAAATTATATTAAATAATACATTTAAAAGAACTAAAATCAAATACAAAAAAAATGGAAAAACCCTAAATATGAAAAAAGCAGAAAATGTACTGAAATTAATAAAAAAAACAAAAACAAAATGAACAAAAACAGCCAAAGTAATCAATAAAATGCATGACAAACAAAAGGTAGCATGAACCAAATAAGCCACAAAGTAAAAAAAAAAAAAAGAAAGAAAAAAAAAGGGGGGGGGGGCAAAAAAAAAGTTACATGAAAACTCAGTTTTGCTTAGATTATGTTCAGTTAATGATACATTTTATATAAGGTACAAGAAATTATTCCTGACATCTAATTATTATTGTTGGTGAAATTAATTTACATAAGGCTGTGTATCACATGACTCGTATGTGATGATTTCTAATTGGATTTGGATTTTTATAGATTTTACTCTTTCAGTTATATTGCATTTCTCTTTTTTTTCTTTTTTTCCCCCCATTTTCCCAGGGAGGTATTCACTTACACCTTTTTTAGCTTCCATCCTCTCCTACACAATTATACTAAATATTTTGTAAACAGTGTTTGGTTTTGTTTTCTTTGTTGTTTATGATTTGCAAATAAAGATCTAAAAGTAAATTAAATGTGGTCAGTGCTTCACTCACAACAGGAGAAAATCAGTTAGAGGCTCAAAAGATGTGACTAAACAAAGTATTTAACAAACTTCCTTGGTATTAATTCTACTTTAAATGTGTGGACTTCATGAATAAAAAAAGCACCGATGGTTCCTTTGGGTTCTGTTCTGCCTGTTTGATTGTCGCCCTCGGGTGCCCCTTACCTTCTGGTTGACATGGACTTGCAGGAGTACATTCTGGTAGCTGTGTCCGTCGTTGACCTGCAGAACGGCCTCGTCCCCCGTCGCCTCCGAGCCGTCGTGGATGTACTGAATCTGTTCTCGTGACAGCTCCTCCAGCTTGAATCGGCTCAGAGCCCGGTCACCGTGGAGACGGGTCAGCCTTCCGTGGCGGGGCGGATCAAGGACCATGACCAGGACATCCGTCGGATTGTCGGGGTCGTCGACCTGCAGGACCGACTTGGTGATGGTTGCCATAGCGCCACGGCTCTCCACGGATAATGGCGAGAGAGTCACGACCCTGGGAGGCTGCGGAAGATAAAAGACAAGGAGCCCAGAGTTAAACTACGCTTAAACTGATGGCTCAAGCGAGTGAGGAAACTTTATCTGAAGGCACATTTCAGTCCAAGTTGAACCAGTTTCCAGCTCAGTGCGGAGTTCCACGTGAAAACACAAAACAGGGTTTCTCTCATGTTGTTGCACAGAATATTCTGACTAATCTGGACAGTAGAGCTGCACAAAATATTGTTAGAGCATCGACATCACAATGTACGTGTGCTCAATAGTCACATGGCAGGTCCTGTAATGTAGGAGACAAATGAGCTCAACATGTTCTCATCTAATTTCAATAGAAGGTGACACACACTGAGCACATCACAATCATTCTGAACCAGTCACTGGTAACAAGACTGAAAAATGAGCAACGAAAATGAGAAATACCACCCAAAACTAAGGGTCGGTTATGTGGAATTATTTTTTATTTCTTTTTCTTTATTAATTTTTATTATTGTTTTAATGTAATCTGTTTGACCATTTGTGTCTGTTATATACTCCTGAGTAGTTTTTCAGATCAGAATATATGTTGCAGGGTTAAAACAATTGCAATGTGTTAAATACCTGACAATGCACCTAGATAACAACTTCCTCTTTGTATGTATCCTGTAATATTACTTTGGGCTTATTTTATACCAATGGACATGTCTCATGCTATACAGCAGTCCCTCAACTCTTTTTTCCCCCTTCATCTTTAAATGGTAAATGTTCTGCACTTACATAGTTCTTATCCATCTTCATGGTGCTCAAAGCACTTTACATTAGCCTCACATTCACCCATTCACACACACCAGTAGGTTTCTAAGGTTCCTTCAGTCCCACTGGGAGACTAAGTCAAGGTTCAGTGTCTTTGCCCAAGGACACTTGGACATGTGGACAGCCAGAGCCGGGACGCAAACAGCCGACCCTTTGATCATTAAACAATCTGCTCTACCAACTGAACCACAGCCAAGTACAAAACAAGCAGGATTCAAATCAATAACCTTTGGTAATTAGACAAGACATTCTACCTCCTGAGCCACAGCTTCCACAAGTGTATCATGTAATATCAAGTTACATTTTATGTGTTTATTCTACGGCCCTCTAGAACGTTGTGGCAGCTCCCGAATTGAATTGACGTTCCCAGCCTTCAGCGGGCGGATTTTTTCCGATAACTGCCCGCTGCACAAGTTAACGCCCCACTTCAGATTCACGGTACCATATCACTCCACAGACAGTTCGGCCACTTTGAAAGTAAATATTCACTACGTTGTAACGGCTATTTTATCCAGTCTGTTAGAGTGGTAGCACTAATAAGCTGTAGTAACCTGTAGAATAAGGGGCACCTTATTGCTGTTCGGCCCTGTCTGGGAATATTTTTCTGATAGTAACTTCTGGGCAATACATTATCCCTTGCTTATTTTCAGTGTGATGAGAAAAAATACACTTGGTGAGATTCAGATTTTTCCAGTGTTGAGAAAGTAATGCTAACTGAGGAGGCTAAGAAAGAGCCATGTATTGTGTAATTGATCAATTCTTTCAATTTTCAGTTCAATTAATTCAGTCCAAGTCAATGGAACCCAAAAGATGTCACCAAAGTCACTCTGTCCTTTTCAAATGTGATGGTGTAAGTGTATTAAATTGTGTCATTGGCTGAACATCATGATCTATACATCATATGGTGAGCTAAATATCATGTATCGTATAATGACGTTAGTGTGTCGGTATAGCCCTGTGCATGAAGTGTTGACAGATGTGGGGAAATGTCAACAAAACACGTCTCAAGACAACTTTTAACTCCCATTGGCAGTCAAATTACAAGGACAGTGGAAAAAAATGCCCCTCTAAAAAAATAATAAAAAACTAAAGAAATAATCCAAGAAGGCAAAATAAATAAATAAACAAGCAAAAATAATACAAATCTGACAATGGAACAAGTGAAAATTATCTTGGTAAGATATCATGAAATCAGATTTTGTCTAAAAAATCAAGTCTTACATGTCACTGAAAAGTTCCTCTTTAGGTGATTCTGTTTTATTTTTAGTGTAATGACATATTTTGCTGAGAAATTATAAAAATACACTCAGTCAGAGTTAGACTTTCACAGTGCATGGAAGATTTTAAAGTGCAACATTCAACAGAAAGTCATAAAACTCCATAGGCTGCATAGCCTGTGTGAATCCACCTCTGATGTCTAGAAATACTTTATGTAAATTTCACCTAATCTCAGAATAAAAAAACCTAAAAGCAAAGTTTCAATGTGAGACCATGGTGCAGAAATAACAAAAAAAAAACCTTATCTAACTTTTGAAGCCATGCTGAGAGTGCAGCAAAGACACCGCTCACTTTCTCCCAAAGACGCGCAAATTATCAGATGATGGATTTCATGCCCATGCGCTGGGGGTGTATTTGGGGCTGGGGTGGGGGTGAGGCATCCCACCGCTTGTGTGGTAGATGAAGACGGTGAAGGTGAGAGGGAGGTTAAACAAGAAGCCTCATTAAGCCTGGATGTGGTGAGCGGAACGCCTGCTCTCCTTAACAAAGTGAATTTAAAGCACCGGTGAGAGCGCTGGCGTCCCACCGTCAATGGGGCACGACTGTAGAGACGTGTGTGTTCACCCCCCTCTGTGTTCACACCCTACAAACATCTGCCACAAGACCTGAAAAGTCTGGGTCCTTTAGGCTGACGAAAAAAAGCACACAAACATTTCAGGAAAATCTGAAATAATTTACCTCCATTATTTGAAATTAGACGTAAAATTAAAAAAATGATACTTCATTATAAACTTGGTCCTCATGTGACATGGAAACGAGTATGTGTGTGTGTGTGTGTGTGTGTGTGTGTGTGTGTCTGTGTGTGTGTGTGTGAATGCCTGACACAAGGAACAAAACAAAACAAAAAGTCACAGCGAGAGGCCAAGAAAGTGTCTCCCGTTCGCTCGGTTTTACTGCGACTTCTCGGTAAAACGTTTACACGAGGGAGGGGTGGGGGTGGGGGGTGTAAGTGGAGATGTATGGGCTGCCCCTGCTGAGACACCCCTCTGCCGTGGCCCTAAATCAAAGCAGTTGTCATAATTTGAGCTGGGTGGTGCTTTGACCTGATGCAGGGCCTGGGTCCAATTGGTTGCTCTCGGCGACGCCTGGCCGCGCTCCAGCTCTTCGTCGCCACGGCAGCCGGAGCAGCAGCAGCTCAGATGAAGGGGAATGCACAAACAAGCTGGCACCGGAGAGAGAGGGATGACTGCTGGTAAGTCATACACAAATATCCCACCCTCCTGAGATGTCTATGAACTGTAGTGACCTCAAAAAACTCACACAGAGGTTTACACAACAGGCTGGTTAGGAGGGCGGTAAATAAATGTAAATGTCTTTGTCATCAGGTGGGAATCTGCAGAAGTACAAACCACTGTCAGGTAGGATATTTAACAAGATAATTCAAAAACTTATGGATGGATTTTGATGAAATTTTCAGGATGTGGTGGGGGTGTCACAAGAAACACGTGGTTAAATTGTGGTGGTGATCCATAAGAGATCCTGGATTCTGGATCACTTTGAAATGTTAAATTGCGGTAAATGGAGAATACATTTCCAAGTGATCCAGAATCTAGGATCTCTTCTGGATCATAACCAAAATATAATCATTTGTTCCTTGTGTGACACCCCCAACTTATCATTTCCAGATCTCCACCATTACCAACCCTCCCCTGTAAATTTAATCAAGATCCGTCCAAACTTTTTGACTTATCTTGTTAACTAAGAGACAGACAAACAAACTTAACCTCCTTGCTGGCAGATCAGACTTTTAGTCTTGTAGCGTTAGTGGGCGGCACAATGGTTAGCACTCGTGCCTCACAGACAGAAGGTCCCTGGTTCCATTCCTACACCAGACCTTTCTGTGTGGAGTTTACATGTTTTCCTCGTGTCTGTAGGGGTTTTCTCCAGGTACTCCACTTTCCTCCCACCATCCAAAGACATTCACTGATAGGTTAATTAGTTAATCTAAATTGTCCATAGGTGTGAATGTGAGAGTGATTGTTTGTCTATATATGTTCAGCCCTGAGATGAACTGGAGACTCATACAGGGTGTACCCCACCTTCACCCATTGTAGCTGGATTAGACTCCCAGTGACCCCTGTGACCCAAGTGAGGATAAAGTGGGTTCAGATGATGAGGAGACATTTAGCATTAAACCTGAATCTAGTTAAACCAATTAATTAGTTGATCATTACTTAAATAGCTTAAGTGCAATCACTTGCCTCAATTTTTTTAAGTAATCTCTATTTGTCCGGGCTTACAGTGTATAACAAAAAAGAAGTTTGTATCGTAGACAAAAACTCCTCGTCCTCCCATGTCCATGACCTGTAGTGACCTCTAGAAGCACACAGAGGGAGTGTGTTGTAATCCATAGCCCCTTGCCCTTTGTGTCCTCCTGGGAGTCCTTGGGTGACAGCTTTTCAAGCTGTCAGGAGTTATCTCCCTCCGACAGCCGCCTGGGCCTGAGGCGCCCACCTAAATCCTGAATTGTCACGGCTTTGCTTCGTGGGAGGAAAACAAAAGGTTCCTAGTGTGTCGGTGATGCCTCAGAGTGGGTGTGTGTTGCTTTTAAATCGTGCTAAGACATGCTAGCTCACTAAAAGGAAACTCACTGAACACCCCCCCCCCCCCTTTCTCCTCCCCCCAGACTAGAAACAAAAACAAACCCAGGACCGCTCAGGTAGGAGGGCTCACCTTTCATCCCTCCCCCACGGGTTTGGATCATATTTAGGAGGAAGCCGTCGTCACCCGTGGACCCTTGGGGCTCAGCTCCACTTCAAGCAGATGGAAAAAGTTCCTCTCTGCTCGGGTTTGTGTTTGTTCTTTATTTTCGCTCACGCTGGATGGTGTTCAGCACCACAACAGGAAGCGTGGATGAGTTTCCCTTGTCGACTGTAAAGCTCTTGATCTGTAACAGTGTCTTTTATCTGCTGCAGTGCTCAAGTTTGTCACTGTACAGATGCTGTTGGTGAGTTTTTATCTGGATACGGTCAGGGATGAGTCATCGCTGGAGTGTAAAATACAACTAGAAGACGTTTTATCAACCAAATGAACTTAAACACTGTTTACACTAGCCTTCTAAAGATGTTCAGTGGGAAAAAATCTGAATCTTACCAAGTGTGTTTTTCTCTTTTCTAGTCCAAATATCTCATCACACGTATAACTAGAAAAGCTATGGGACAGCACAGACTTCGCCAGGGCAGATCAGCCCCCCTAATTAACCTAAATGAACAATGAGTGATTTCAATTTCACCCAATGACCCCCCCCCACACACACACACACACACACACACACACACACTTCCACTGAGGAAGGTATATTCCTGAAACGCGATACTTCCACTCATCCATCATTTCCACCACTCCCATTCACCCATTCATAAACTTATATAATTAATACAAAATATAAAATAATAATTTCATGTGTCTGACCTACAGCATGAGCACACAGAATTTGGTGGTAATCCATCCACCCGGTCAAAAGAAATGGGCCAGACCTCCAAAATTAAATTAGTTCATGTACCTATCCTAGAGGATTAGCACACCAAATTTGGGACAAATCCGTCCAAAAGTTATCACGTTAACACGGTAACAGACGAGGCACACGCAAAAACCATTACATCCCCAACACTTGCTAACAATCAGACCTGTTCCTTAGTGGAGTAATAAGACATAATCCCCTAAAGAACGTATTATGTCCTATTTAAAATGTAATGAGACATGTGGACATACTCACACACTCAATAAAAAAAAAAACTTAATCTTTTTTTTTTTAATTTGGTCCAAATATTTCATCACACTTGAAATCAGATAGAATCACCTGAAGAATAACTTTTCAATGACAACAGATTTATAGACAACAGATCAGAAATATATGATTTAAAGAAAATGTATCAATAAATAAACTGTATAATAAATAAAATTTGCACTTATTTGAATGGCAGATTTTTTTTTTGCTTTAATTAAGCAAAAAAAGCCAAAAAAAAACATTTTGAATTCGGCAAATAAATAAATAAATAATTATATAAATAAAACCCTACATTCAATATGAAATACATGACTTGGAATTTAGGGTGGGTCTACTGCTTGAATTCTTCCAAAAAAAACAGATCACTCTAGAGGTTTGGTAGATCTCTGTGGGCTTTTACCAACAGACAAATCAAAATGGACACTTTAATATGCCTCTCAGTGTTCAGGTGAGTGTGTGTATCTGCTTAGTCAGAGGACGTCAGCTCAGACAAACTCAGCCATTGAATCTTAATGCATCGTCCGTTACATGTATTATCAGATTCAGATTCAGAATTACTGTCATTTGATCAATGGTACATGATAGAGCAAAATGTAGTTGGTTTTAGCAAAGAAGATAAAGAATAAAATCAAAAAATAGAATATAAGCAAGTAGAGTAGAATAAAACTACCGTAATTAAGTAAAATACAATATCATATTTGTGTTCATAGCTTTACCATCTGCGTAGATATTGTCACTACGGTTAAAGGGGTGGGGCCAATACAGGGGACGAAGAACTATGTAAACATCTGATCAGGGTCATTTGGAGAGTTCCTGTTGCCAGTAGGATTTAAAAAGAACATATTTGTCTGATAGTAAATAGCTTCACCAGACCACCGTCACCATTATTACAGTATTACAATATTGCATTCAGTCATTTTAAACAAGTATTCAGAGAATGCCTAATCTTGCTCATATTTTGTGCCAATATCAAGTTTCTATGACAACCCATTCTTGAGTTAGAGCCAAAAATGTGATTTTTAACTTTCTACTAAATGCGACCTTGACCTTTGACCTTTTGCAATATTAATAATTTCATTGCATGTATATACGCGTAAGTGCGTGTAATATTATAATATATCCAGTATTGATTAAGTTATAGTATGATATGTCTATGCTTGACACACAAACAGTATTACAGAAGTTAATTTTGCGACATGCCACAATTGACCTCCAGAAATCTCAAAAACTATTGGTCGTAGGTGATAACACCAATTATGAGAATTGTAGAGATCTTCATTCTGCATTGTTTGGTACCAATCTGAAAGTTCTGTGACCCTCTGTTCTGGAGTTATAACTGATAATAAGATTTTGACCTTTTAGTTAATTGTGACCTTGACCTTTGACCTTTACTCAATTGGATCATTGCATCTAACGCACGTTAGTTATATGTATATACCCATGTAATTTCATGGTGATATCTCAAGTATTAATTGAGTTATAACATGATATGTCTCTGTGGACACACACACACACATGCTAACACATCCAACTAATGTTGGGCGAGATTAATCAATGGCATGCTGACAAATGTGGATATAGATGTTTTTCCAACTGATTAAATTGGGTTCAGCTTTGAGATGCATTTAAGGAACATTTTTGTTCTAGTTTTCATACCTTTTAAATCAATGATCATGCTTTCAAATCAATGTTTTTATCAGTTTGTTTTTAGTATTGACTTTTATTGTACTTCTATATATTACTATGAATGTATGGCTGGATTCTGGATCACTTTGAAATTTTACAATGCGGTAAATGGAGAATCCAAGATCTCTTCTGGATCATCACCAGAAGAGATCTTCTGGTCATTTTTACGTTTTTAAGTCATTTTTACCAAGATCCATCCATAACTTTTTGAGTTATCTTGCTAACTATCAGACAAACAAACTCTGGCAAAAACATAACCTCCTTGGTGCATAATGTATATTCTCTGAAAAATAACACAATTCTGCAAGGGTATGTAAATTTATGAGCCCAACTCTACAGTCCATAACACACTGGTGCACCTGGTGCACGTGGTGTCTGTTTACACCAGGTGTAAACAGACACCAAAGTGCATGTGAGAAACAATGATTTCCATTGGTTGTTCAAATGTCAGTTGTCAAAATAGTAATATATTCTGACTGTGTGAGACCACCTGAGCAGAGATGCCATCAGTCAACATTGGACTCTTACAAACTTTTTTATATTTTATGTAGAAACAGCTGGTCCTGTCAGACAGGGAAAGTCTATCTACAGCTCATATTTTTTACTCCCAAGGCTATTTATTACAACAACACGCTCTGACAGCAGCTCTGATGGGGATTACCATCTTTTTTTTGGTTTAATTTGTAGTTACAAGTAAAAGCTGCAAAATTATACTAACAATAACAATGGGTTATATTTCGATAGCACTTTTCAAGGCACTCAAAGTGCTTTACATTATTAATCCATTATTCATTCACTCTCACATTGTCCCTCTGGTGGTGGTGAACTACATTTGTAGCCACAGTTGCCACCAAACATTCATATACATTCATACATCAGTAGCTGCGTTTCCATTCCCCTTGGAAATTCGCAAAATGTAAATATCGCTATTAAAAAAATGGTAATGGAAAAAAACACTCAAATACTGATCAAAAGTTTTCACGCTTTCATTAGGTGGTTTTTGATATTTTACTATATCGCAAAAGCACAATGGAAACACTTTTTCCGCAATTATATGTCACCGGATATGACATACATGGTCACATGATCACTTCGCTCGGAGTGAAAATGGCAGCCACAGTCGCTGTAACCATAACAACCATTGGCTGCTGGGATGATCAGCCGTGATGATCAGGGTGATTCCTACAGTAGACACAGTGAAGGTTTAATTTTATTATCTGTTAGTTTTTGAATATTTACGGGTTTTTTTACAGAGAAATAAAGTGTTCTGTAAAGTGTACAAGAATGTGTAAAAAGCACTACATACATTTATCATTTGTTGTTGTTGTTAAGTGCTGAGCATATTTACACTTAATATTACGACCTGACACTGCAGGGACCACATGTACAGACGCTTATTATGTTAATCAGGTGGTTTGTTCGCCAGGGACTTTTACTGACGAGAGAATTAACCAATTCATTTGTGCTAATGCTATTACATGCTAATTCACGGTTGTCATTTAAACACATCTAAAGCATATTTACACTTAATATTTCAACCTGACAATGTAGGGACCACATGTACACACCCTTATAATGTTAACCAGCTGGTTTGTTTGACATGTTAGTGTCTTTAAAGAGTTCACTAGAGACTTTTACTTTTAGCCGATTCATTCACTCTAATACTATCAGGGTGATGGCCCATCTAAAGCTCTGAAGATGATAGCAGTGAAATCTCGCGGGATGATATTTGATGACAGTTACATCACTCCTGCCTAGAACAACCATCAACCTTCAAAGTGGAAATATACTTTGTCAAAATTTTAGGAATATCGTTGTTGTTTTGCAAAAAAACTGTAATGGAAACGCAGCTAGTGTGAGTGGCACTGGAAGCAAGGAGGGTGAAGTGTCTTGCCCAAGGACACAACAGACTGACTAGGAAAGAGCGAGATTGGAACTATCAACCTCTGGGTTATTGGACGTCTCGCTCTACCTATCGAAGCACAAATGTTGCTCACCTCCATTCACCACAGTTTTACATCAGCCTCGACAAAGCTAGTCGTGTTCTGAGGTCAAATAGAGTTTTGGATCAGATTCATTTTGTACTTTTCAACTTCAGTGAGTTTCTTTCAGAGGCTGTCAGAAGCTACAAATATGACAGTTTCTGTACAGGACAGAACAATATATGTTGAGGAAGATTTATGGAAGCCTCCCTTTGTGACAAAAACACAAGTTCAGTGAAGGTTACATTAGATAGACATAGAGTCAAACAACCACCAGTGATGAAACCATCTAATGATATCAACTCTTTAAGACCTGTGGACCCATTAATCAATATACCAACCAATACATGTAATTGATTGGTATAAAGCAGTGCAAATCCGGTCCTTGTAGCCAAGTGCCCTGCATGTTTTAGATCGATAGATAACTTTATTGTCTGTTCCACATGAAAAACATCTTACAACAACAACCTCCCCACTAAAAACACAATTAATAGATATTAATACAAATGAAATAAAATCACATTAAGATAATCAAAAACCCTAAAAGCACAGCCACAATTTAATAGACATTAATAAAAATGAAATAAAATCACATAAAATTATTAAAACCCTACAAACTCCCTTTCCTTTTTTATTTTTATGTAAATGAAAACAAATTAAACAAAAATTAAAACAATTATGAAAAGTAAAAAAAGTTAATTGAAAATAGTTTTCAATAAAAAATACATAACTTAAATTTAAATATTAAAAAAATCGCCCTCTTTTTAAAATATTTTTTTTTTATTAAAAACATTTAAATTCACAAAAATTTGAAAATAAAACAATTTTAAGATGTTTTAAATATAAAAAAGGACTTAATTTAATAAAATAAATTAATTAATAAATGAAAAACAATGAATAAAAAACAAAAAATATCTCCCTCTTCCATCACACCTGGAAGCCATTACGTCATGATTAGGTTTCTGAAGAGCTGATCAATAATTGAACTAAGTGTAATAGAAGAGGGAAATAACAAAAACATGCAGGACAGTGGGTCACGAGGACCGGATGTGAGAACTAGTGGTATAAAGGCAGCTTCCTCATTAGTCACACCTGTTTGACTACCTTTATAGGTCACAGGTCGTGAAGCTACGGCGTCACTCATAGGACAAAATTCAACGTTCGAAGGAAAAAAGAAAAAAACTGAGAAGAAAATATGGACTTATTTAAGATGTTATTATGCTCTTCATTCCATGGGCCACATTTGGCCCCTGGGCCACATGTTTGAGACCTCTGTTTTAGCACGTAAAGCAGTGGTGCCCAAACTACGGCCTGCGGGCCAGATACGGCCCGCCTCCACATTTGGTCCGGCCCCCAGAGACCATTTAGACTTTTTTAATATGTGTGTATTTGTATTTGATAACAAAGTTGGACTTTTGCAGTAAAGTGTTCCTTAGTTATGAACTATTTTCATTATTAATGAAGCAGAGAGCGTGATGGTTGTCTCCAGGATTTGGTTCAGAGTGACAAGGTGTGGGTTGTGGTTCTGATTAAAGAACACAGATACAGATGTCCTCATTGAAGGTTTATTCACTGCGGTCTGTAATAATACACAGTAACACTCAGTATAACAATATATACATACAATAATAAATGAACTAAGACCGACTATATGAGTCACTCAGATGTATTACATGGGTCATGGAACACACATCACCTCACAGAAATCACAGATGACAGCTAGCATATTATCGTATTAGCTTCAACAGCACACCGGTGCTAAACAGCATTAGCTTATACAGTACAACATGCTAACATCTACCTGAACTGTACTGTGTTATTTATCTCACCTTGTGGCATCTACACTATTAGTAATAAACCAGGAATAGATGAATAAAAAAGAGAAAAAGAAGCCGAGATGGCGAACTTGGCACGGTTACCTAGCAACAACACAGCGGCTAATAAAACACGGACAACTTAACCGTTATAACATCAGTGGTGCGTTCAATAGCGTGGGACATTTGAAAACTTACAGAAAAGGAGTTATTCCTGAACAAATATAACCAAACAATCAAATAAACAATTAAATTGGGTGGGCTTTCTAACAATTAACTATTAGTGGCTAGTTTAACACAATAATTTTGAGAGACTGCTCATATGAGTCATTTAAGTCAGAGATTCTGCTCTAACAACTAAGCTGAACTTGGAACCTGTTAAGATGAAGAAGTTTATGTTCCATGGACCTTTTTTCTGTGAAGAACCCAAAGAGGGTTATTTATTTCATAAATAGTGTTATTTGATTGTGGCTTTCTGGAAAAACAATCTTTTTTTTTTTTTTTTTTACATTTAGGCACTTCTGCATTCGTCACACTATTTCTGTTACAAACTGACTCCGGGCCCTCATCTGAGAAGGGAAAAGTTATGTGGCCCTCACTGGAAATAGTTTGGGGACCCCTGATGTACAGTATCTCTTGTTTATTTGCATAGAAAAAGGCTGGTTCACAGTGAAAATGATCCAAAAACCTCAGAGGAGCCAGTGGAAGTCAGTGTCCCCATTATTGAGTTTGGTGCATAAATGACTGCTCTCCTGTTCTTTCCTTATCAGCGTGTCCTGCTAATATTGTCTGAGTAAGTCGAGCTAATCAAGTGATGGTGTAATTGAGTGTCACCACCCAAACAGACCTAAATACTGTTGCTCCACTCAATCACCATCTGCATGCAGCGCTCGCCGCTCGCTGTCTACTGCACTAATTTACTCAGGGCCAGTGCACATTTAAGAAAACACTCACGTATAAACACAAAGTGAGCTCCACTTTTACCAATGTTCCCAGAGAATACGCCACACACATAGAGAAAGGCTATATTTAGCCTTTTATTTCAAGAACTCAAGTATATAGACTCATGATAGGACTGTAGACTCAAGTTTAGGGATGAAACTGTATTAATGATAAATTAGTTAATTAGTAGAATTATTACACTTAGGGTTTCTTTTAATACATTGCCTGTTTGTTATGTAAATCATCTTTGAGTGTCCAAAAAAGCACTATATAAGTTTGAAGTATTGTTGTTATTATTATTATTATTATTATTATTATTATTATTATTATTATTATTATTATTATTATTATTATTATTATTATTATTATTATTATTATTATTAATGTCTTATCTAATGTATTGGGAACAAATCTAAATCTTAACAAGTGTATTTTTCTCATTTCTAGTCCAAATATCTCATCACACTTAAAATAAATCAGAATCACCTAAAGAGGAACCTTTCAGTCAGATAAAATAATTAATTTATCGACAATAGTTCTGGAAAATCTTGTTACAAGAAATTTCACCAAGATAGAAGATAGATCACTTGGTCCATTAGCAGATTTTATCTTTTTTATTTTTTTTTGCTTCAATTAAAGGAGGGGTACAAGATGTTTTCGTGGAACATTAAGTGATTTGTGTGAAATTTTGTAACACCTGATTGTTTACATATAGTTGTAAAAATATATTATATAGTTTTCTGTTATGAAAATACTTCATGAAACATGTTTGTTCCACTTTTTAAATATTTGAATATAGTTTCCCAAAAATAATGCCTGAGTTATTGCTTGCATTTTATTTATATATAATATAATATATATATAACTTTATTTTTTACTACACTTACAATTGTTGTTTTGAACTTTTCTTTTTATATGTTCATTCTAATTAATGAAAATGGTTTGATCAACCTGTTTTTGGTGAAAAATAAAACCGAAAAAAATTAATTTTTCTTCCATGGATTTCATAATTTTTTTGTTTGATTTTAGGTGTAGTGTGTTAAAACAACATGTTGAATATAAAAACAAATTGTACAATCACATTAGTGAGGTTTAGCTGAAAAAAATGATCCCAAATAAGTCACAATAAATACTTTTTAGATGAGATATATGAAGGCAAAATCAAAAAGGGATTCAAAAACAGCTAAAAACACTCAAGACTCCTAAGGGTTAAATGCAACTAAAATATAATCTATTAATCAGATTGAATTTTATTACTATAAACATTCAGTAACTGATGCATCACAACATTATTCCAAACTTTTCCTTCACTCACAGCTTTTCTACGGGCACTCGGATCATGCATACGTTTGTCACGTATCAATAAGTGTCGAATAATCTTCTCATCCTTAATATTTATGGAGGGTTTTTTTGTAATTGTGTCATGACATACATTTTTGTCTTGGTTGCAGGTTTCATCAGTCGTTTCTGCAGCGTCTGTTTATATGAAAACACACAGTGAGGGCACAGCTGCCACACCGACCCATCAGCAAACCTCTGACTGCAGCTTCACTCCCTTGTTCCTCATTATCTTCCATATCGGTGCCAGAATCCGAGGTCATCTTGACACCAATCAAAGCCTGCTGTAAAGACGGCCCTGACCAATCAGAGCCTCAGTGGAGACACAGCCTCCGTGCGGCGGAGAATGCAGATCAGCTGGCATGACCCAGCAGAACTTAGAGGCTGCTGTGAACAGACGAACGGGCGCCTTCTGCAGCTCATCTTCCTCACAGTTAACGTCCCACATGTCCACCAGGTTTACCATGTGAGACTGATAATGTCTCTGTGCATGAGTGTCACAGCTCTGTGTGCTACTATACACACTGGTTCTGATGTGGACAGACACCACCTGAACTTTTTATGCCATGGATACATCATGAAAAAAAGAGTTTTTAAGTCAACAAGACAATAAAAAAAACTAAACTTGTCAAATAAATTCAAATAAAATCAAATAAAATCAATTCAAATCAAATGATTTGCCGCATGCGACTCTTTCATCCTTATCCTGCAGCTCTGAGTAGCTTGGGAAAATAAATTACTAAAATATATATATTTTTTAATTATTTAATTGAAGTATATCGTATTTGTGTTAGTTTATTAATATTATTATTTTAGTCCTAAATTGGAAGATTATTGTGATCTTGAAATATTAATGAAATAAAAATATTTTGTTTTTCGTCGCTCAAAATAAAGGTCATGCTCACAGAAGCTGGTATACTGTCTACCTGCCAAAACACTGTCCATTTGTCTCAACTTTTAACCCAAGCTAAGTATGGAGAAATGAAAGAAAAGAAAAATATCTGAAGACCTGGTAACAGATCTGGACCCAAACGCACAGGGAGGGTGTTGGTGAACCTGGACCCAAATGCATAATGCACAGACTCAGAGTGTGGAAAAATAAATAACAATAAAAAACATATATGATAAAGTCCCACAGGTACAAAGGTTCAAGCAATATATATATATATATATATATATATATATACATATACATATACAGTGTTCTCTTCATTTTGCATCAGATAGAACATGTTCAAAAGGGTCAAAGCATTAATAAGTGTCTGACTGAGGTGAACCCCAAGAGCATGAAAGGGCAATTGTTATTGTTGTTTTTTAAATATATATTTTTATTTTATATATTTTTAACTTTCTTTTTAATAAATGCAGGTTGTTTTTATTTATTTCATCTTTTTTTTTCATTTTAGATGTCAAACAGTATTTGTGGCTTCCAGTGTTTTCTTTTCCGTGGAAACTGAGTTCAAGTGTCTCTTTCTGTGTTAAAGTTTGCCGATCCCTGGTCTAGAACCTTACAACCCCAAAAAGGTGACCAAGGTGCTTTCTAAAATGATATAAAAACAAACAACTATAAAACCAATATAGACACAACAACAGTGGGCTACATGCTAATGTGAATAAATGTGTTTTCAGCTCAGATTTAAAAGCAGCCAACTTAGACTGTAGATGTGCTGGAAGCTTTTGGAGCAAAAACTGCAAATGAATGATCACCATCCTGGTTACCCCATCAACCCCCAAAGGGGACAGGGGTATTGTGTTGGAGTCAGTTTGTTTGTTGGTAAGAAGGTTTATGCAAAAACTACTGGACTGATTTATATGAAATCTTCAGGAAAACTGTGAGGTGGTCCAGAAGAGATCCCATTACATCAAGGTCAAAGGTCACAGTCACCAAAAATTTGTTTTCACAACTATAAGAGATAGGGCAAATCAGGTAAAATATTTGTGCCTGGAAACACTTGCTATATCTAGATTTTGGGGACAACCAACAGAGGTGTGATCAGAAGAGCAGCGTCCTGACTCATCATCAGTTCAGTGAAGTAGGTCTGGGATCAACCATTACTGGTCCTGAAAATATAATATAATATAATATAATATAATAGGACTTCAACTCTACACTGAACCGCACTGGAAGCCAATGAAGAGAGCGTGTTGAGCCGCATTTTGTAATAAACATCCAAAATATAATAACTGTTTCATTTAATTTTGTAATAAATTTTGCCACATTATGTAATAAGTTATTACATTTTAAGAACATTATTACAAAATACAACTTTTTTATTCTCTAGAAAATTTAATAACATGTTGCATTATGTAATAACAATTAGAAAACATAGTTTATTTGTTTGTTAATTGTATTTTACTTTAATTTGGGCATGCATTTTAGACAGAATTTGAAATTGTTTACAGAGCTGCTGTGACCAGATAATTTATCCACTAACATTAATTTTAAACTAATATGAAATTGCCTCAAAAGGTTAAACAAACAACAAAAATTCTATTTCCAAAACATTTCCGTAATTTCAAATTGTCCATGTCTAATATGTTTAATTAACAGCCAAGACATAACACGACCAAAGCACCTGCTGCTGCAAAATGTAATAAATTATTACATAATGCAGCAGTTTATTGCAAAATGAAATGAAAAAGTTATTACATTTTGATTGTTTATTGCAAAATGCTGGCTCAACAGAGTGTAGAATTGCAGTGACGTGGGAGTGTTTGGATGTGTTAGAAAGAAGACGTGCTGCTGGATTTTGCACCAGCAGTAGTTTATGGAACAGACAGTGGTTTAGTCCAGAGTAAAGAGCACTGCAATAGTCCAGTGGTTCTCAAATCCAATCCTCGTGGCCCAGTGTCCTGCATGTTTTAGATATCTCCCTTTTCTTCTTCTGTTTTTTTTTTTAATAAAAAACAATTATATAAAAAACAATTATATATATATATATATATATATATATATATATATATATATATATATATATATATATATATATATATATATATATATATATATATAAAGAGACTTAAAAAAACCAAAAGAAAATGGAAAAAAAACCATTTAAAAGAAATTAAAAAAAATAAAATAAAAACAAGTTACTAAAAACTGAAAAAAAATTTAATATTTTTTAAAAAATAAAAACAATAAAAATATAAAATAAATAGACTTTAAAAAGTAAAAGAAAATGAAAAATTTTTTTTTAAAGAAATTGTAAAAAAAAAAATAAAACAACTAAAAATTTTAAAAAATAAATGTAATGTTTTTTTTTTTTTTTTAATATATATAAAAATATTCATTTTCCATCACACCTGGAAGCCATTACTGTCCATCATTATCAGTCTTCTGAAGAGCTGATCAATAATTGAACTAGATGTGATAAAAGGGGGAAATATCTAAAACATGCAGGACACTGGGCCACGAGGACCGGATTTGAGAACCACTGCAATAGTCCAACCTGGAGGTAATGAAAGCATGAATAGCCTTTTCCAGGTCAGCACGGGACACAAAAGACTTGACTTTTACAAGGAATATTGGATCCAGTGATGACATCTCTTTATGATCCTCCACATGAACACTATTAACCCACCCCATTATTCATGAAAAGAGGGGGTCTTATAATCAGGGTTGACTTTTCTTCCAGTCAATTAGATAATTTAATGTAATCTAATATTATTGATAAATTGAGTGTTAATGTTTGTTTTGATGAGAGCTGATGATTTAATCTCCATTGAATTTACATAACTGTTTATTTCTGCTCCAGATTAAGATCATCAGCTGATGGTAAAGCTGGTCCCATATCCAGTCACCTGGTCTAGACCTAGCCTACACATTTTGAAAATAGAGAAGGCTGTGTACTGTGCTCATTTAGAAAATATTATAGAGGTGGAAAAAGGTGTATGAGTTGGAAGTGATCTTAATATTATGAAAGGGTCATTTTTCATCTGAACTGAAACTCTGGAAGAAAATGAACTCATTCCAGACCTTGGTCTATTTCAGAATATCACAAAAGTGTAGGAGTGCATGACTTCTATTGTTAGTGGGTTGATCTATGACCTCAGGACCCAGGTGTTTCACAGTGAAGCTTTTTCTTAGGACACGCTATTTTCCACCGTGGCCACTAGGGGACTGAACAGACGAGGAGTTTGGAGCACATGAACTCCTCCCATTGTTTGACTGCATCCTGTTTAAGGTCATATATGGTGTATCCAGAGACACGAGAGGATCCTTTGTTAGAAAAATGTTGTAATTGTATATTTTATAATGTCCTGGAATGACCCATTAGTCATATTTAAGTGTCATGACTATGAAAATAAATAAATAAAATAAATAAAATAAATAAATAAGTGAATGAATAGAAAAATAAAATAAAATAAATAAAATAAAAAAATAAGAACAAAATGCAGACAAATTAGGAAAAAGGAAAAAAAAGGAAGAAAAAAGAAAGAGAAAAGAAGAAGAAGGAAGGGAAGAAAAAAAGAAAACAAACAAACAACAAAAAAACTCTATTTGTTACCTACTTTCCTATCTGCTCATTTGTTTTTTGTATATATGTATATGTTTAGTACTTCAGTTATTTATTATTGGTATTTTGGTATTTTATCTTGAATATTTATTTTATCTACACTGAGCACCATGTGGAGTAGCAATTTCCAATTTCGTTATATGCACTGTATATAATGACAATAAAGGCTTTTGATTGATTTGATTGTTATTATTCTTATTGTTATTATTTTTATTATTATCATCATTTTTGTACTATGCACTATATTGCTATAAGATGAATTCAGGTTATTGATATCTATCTATCTATCTATCTATCTATCTATCTATCTATCTATCTATCTATCTATCTATCTATCTATCTATCTATCTATCTATCTATCTATCTATCTATCTATCTATCTATCTATCTATCTATCTATCTATCTATCTATCTATCTATCTATCTATCTATCTATCTATCTATCGCTACCATAGTTGTGAAATTTCTACAAATATCAGTTCAGTACCAGTTATTAGTTTTTTGGCCCTAATCAATATCCACCTGTAAATACTGTTAAACAATAAGTAGGGCTGTAAAATTATTCAAATGTTTAATCGTATTAATCACAGGTTTGCTGTGGAATATTGATTAATCAAAATTAAATTCCTTTTTAATTTTGGAAGGAAGAGGCGTTTAAAAATTTAAAAAATTATTAATTAATTAAATGATTATTAACATTAAAAAATGTTTTTAAATGCCTCTTCCTGTTTCTGTGACAAGTCTTACTCCCTGATGAAGGCCATTTATGCCGAAACGCGTTGGGTTTTTAAATGTTTTTATATGATTTTATAAGTTTTTTTCTTAACCAAGCCAGTTTAATAAAGGCTTTTTATTCTTCACTTTTAAGAGAGTGCCTTGGAATTTTTCTTTGTTTTTTGCTGTTTTCTCCTGTCCAATAGAGCACCTCTAATTTTTATTACTTATTTTGAGTCCAGGTAGCGGTTCTTAAGCAAACTTTTTTAGAGAGTGTCTAATATTTTCTTGCTAGTGAACTGCTCCATCTCAGGGTTTTTTTGTACTCAAATGTTGTGCTATTAAATGTCTTTCATATTTTGTATGAGCAATGCCAAGTACTGGGACAAACTGCCAGAAATACATTGGCAGAGACTGACAGATAATAGGTTAATTGCATTAACATTTTTAATCAGATTCATCATGATAATGGATTAATCTGCATTAATGTGTTAATTTTCACAGCCCTAGTAATAAGATGTTATTCACTGTACATAGCCAGTTGAGGATCTTTATGTTGCTTAATATATTTATATTTGTGCTCTAATGGAAGATGCTCATACAGTAGCTTTAGCATAAATAAGGTTTTTTCAATGTATTGTACTAATCACTGTCAACTGACTTGTGTTTTTGGAGCTGAAGCTTATTATAATTTAATATTGTGGACAGTTTACATCATACAAAGTAATAACACATTGTGTTTTGATGTTGTACATATTATTTTGCTTGGGAAATTTAATCATACATGATCATAATATAAATTTTGTTTCCATACAGTTTTATTAGCATCAGTTTTATACTTTGTACTGTATTATTGCATCTCTTATTTCACCTCTGTGTTATGCAATTTTGTGAAAAGTTTACTTTTTTTGTTGTTCTTCCTTCTTGTTGAAGTGTTATAATTGTGTGTGTAATCAAATATTAGTGTAATAATTGTGTTTCTGTTCAGTTTTATAGTCATCAGTTTAATACTTTTATTATGTATTACTGCATCTTTTAATTCACCCCTCTCTTAAGCCTTTTTATGAAAATGTTATTTTATTTCTTATACATTTTAACCAATGTGAAGCACTTTGGGCTACAACTGTTGTATGAAAGGTGCAATACAAATAACGTTTATTATTATGATCATTATTATTATGAAAGTAAAGTCCTGGGTGTTTATTGGAATTATTTGACAAACACCAGTGAAGACAGAATACTATCTATCTATCGTTAAAATGAATTTTTCTGCACCATTTTCCAATTAATTTCTTGACATTTTCCACATATGGACGAAAAAAACTGTGGGCGTTGGATACAAACTCCAAGTCTTTTCTAGGTTTAATCAAATTTAGCAACAATAAGTAACGCTAATTTTTGTCATAATTCCCTCCTACATAGAAAACCTTGTGCTGTTCACATCAGTAAGCAACAAATACATTACATTTTTGAAGTAGGTAATACTTTCATGGTCCTCAGATGTTTTTTGGTTTTTGTTTTCATTGACTTTCTTGACAGACACAATTTCAACATAAGACTGTTGAGATGTGCTTAGCAGGGGTGTCACAGCCATTTAAAATGTGGGGGGGGGGGGTTCTAGGTTGTGGCACATGAGCAAAAGTGTCTGAATCTATCATCGGAAAAATAATGAACAATTATCCATTCATGGTTACATTTTTATATTAAAAAAGTAATATATGCCTGAAAACAATTAAACATTTATTCAATTCATAAGTCCATTCATGGTTCCATTCATGGTTACATTTTTATATTAAAAAAGTAATATATGCCTGAAAACAATTAAACATTTATTCAATTCATAAGTCAAAATAATGAGATAAAAAGTCAAAATTATGAGACAAAAAGTCAAAATTATGTGATAAAAATTAAAAATTATGTGATAAAAAAACTGATATAAGTTTGGATTTAAAAAATCAGACACTGATTTTACAGACACTGTTCCTCTTTTTTCTTATAAAAATGTTTTGTCCATGTCAGGGGAGACGACTAAAAATATGTTCCTCAGGGGGAACATCAGTGAAAAAAGTTCTAGAACCACTGTCTTAGGGTAAATGTCACAGAACAAGACATAGTTTATTTAACTTAGTTTAACAACAGTAACATTATCATTACTTACTGGTTAATGACTGTTTGTTAACACCATGAAGAAGAGCTGTTTACATTACTGCTGAACTGAGGTGCGCTTCATTTACATATGCTGTTGTGCCGCCCGGGCGGGTAAACAGTTTAAACCATAGATATTGTAACAGCCCCAAAATGTTATTGATGTTTGTTTGGTGTGATTGTGACGACAGTAACTGTTTATCCTGAAATAAAAAGTAGGTGAGACCAACTCTGTCCGTTTCCTGGATCCAGTAACGATACAATATATAAACTCAGGAAATCATCTGGTTGGAGAAGTGGGGGTGTGGCAACACCCCCATCCTCCACGGGTGTGACGCCAATGGCAGAGTCCTGCACGGGTTCGGGTACCCGTGGGTGACCCGCAAATTTTCACAAAATGGTTGAAAAATGTTGTGCTGTGTCGGATACGGGTTCGGTTCGGGACGGACGTGGGTGATCGCGGGTCTAATTTGCGATTCATAGGCTAAAAAGAGCCATAGGCTAACAACATTTTTATTTGGCTCTGCCTTGGCTATGTCACTATTCAGTATATTCGTGGCAATAAATGTTTGTATTTAAGTTTGGCTATCTGACATTTTCTTTCGGGTTCAGGTCGGATATCGGGTTCATTTATAGTGGGTCGGTTCGGGTGCGGATTTTTTTTTTTTCCGTCGGAAAATGGGTCGGATACGAGTTTAAACATGACGGGTACGGGCGGTTGCGGTATGTCAAAATCAGAACCGTGCAGGACTCTGGCCCATGGTGTTTAGCCTGGTCTGTCTGAGCAGGTGCAGAAAATGACTTCTACTGAGCCATTTCTCTCTCAACTTCTTGTGCAATATATTTGTATTTTTTATTTTCTTATTTCCCACCAGTTGTTTGGTGAAGCTGTGCTGGAGGAGTTGCCAGGAGACTGAGCTCTGGACACCGTTGAGCAGGTTATTTTCTTCCTCCTTCGCCGTATTATCACAGAATACAGATGGACAGCTTATTTTTCAAGCAATGTCTTGTTAGTTTCAGTGTTGGTTGTGGAGGCGGACGGGCACATATTGACACCGTGCAGGACCGTTACCATGAGCAATCGCACCTGAATATGATTCCCTCAAAGGCTTTCTGCTCGGAACAGTGTTGAATTATGAATGGATTGTGTTTAATCATCAGCCAGCGACTTGATCAGAGGAAAAAGGCTTCGACAGTCTGTAAGAATACCAAAGATGTCAAACACAACTTCAGGGATCATTTAGCTACACTTGAGTTGGAGAGGAAGTAAACTTTCCGCAAGTACACAAGTATTGACTTTTAACCTCCGACTTCAGACCGAGACAGTTTCCTGATTCATGGAAACTAAATGTGGAAACAAATCCCCCCTGGCAGACTATTCTTTTCTATTAGCTGTAATGTTACTGAGCGTACTGTACCTGCAGCAATCTTCATTAAATATCTCAATTTGTACCCAACTCTCTCCTGTTATTAAATATAATTCAACACAATATATTTCTAACAGTTTATTATTGTCTGGTGTTCTCAAATAATGTACATAAAGAGGAAAACTGAAGAACATATTGACATTTCTGAATACAAGTTCCTCAAATCTGGTCTCAGATACTCATTAAGTAGGAAAAATGTCCTAAATTTTTTTTCATATGTCCTTTACTTCACATATGAACCACTCTCTGTATTACCGTTCTATACATGTTGGTTGAAATCTTAATGTAACGAAAGTGTACATTGATGCAAAATAAAAAATAAAAAAAACAATGATAATTTGCTCCAACAATAAGAACAGCAAAGTCTTTTTTGAAAATAAAGAAAATAATGGTAAGTAAAGTAGTTTCAGGAGAGTAACTGGCAGGGATTCTAGAAAAAACTATCAAGAAAGACTTGTCAATTTCTCACCTTTGCTTTCAGAAATTGTTTTATGTGAATATTAATTGAAACTAAACACAGAAAATTAAGAAACAAAGTTCCTTACCTGCATGGAAACAGCTTGAACTTGAACCTTTTCTGCTTCTGAAAACAACTGCGGATCGGAAACGCGTAAGGTGAACTCTCCAGTCCTGTGTTGAGGAAAAGTAAAGGAGGGAAGGAAGCAAGGAAGGAAGGATATGAGGATGGAGGAAAGGAGGGGAACAACAGAGAAAGGAGTATAATTATATAATTATAAAGGATATAATAGAAAAGAAGAAGGAAAGGAAGGAGGTGGAATATGAGGTGGTGTAAAAAGGAGGAAGAAAATATGAGAATGAAGGAGAGATGTAAGGAGGGGGAAAAGAAAGAAACAAGGGAAGGAAAGAAGGAAGGGAGGGAGAAAGGAGGGAAGGAAGGAAAGACCGAATAAAGGAGCAAGGGTGAAAGGAAATGGGAAAGAGAGAAGTTAAAGGTAGAAATAAAAAGAGGAAGGGAAGGAGAGAGGGAAAGGGAAGGAAGGAAAGAAGGAAGGACAAATGTGATGAGAGAGACAGAAGGGAACAAGGAAAAATGGAAAGATATAAGAGAATGGAAAAGGGGAGAAATGAGGGAATGAAGGAAAGAAGTAGAGATATAAGAAAGGAAGCAAGAAAAAAATAAGGGATGGAAAGTAGGAAGGGAGGTAGAAAGGCAGGAACAAAGGAAAGGAGGGAATGGAGGAAGGGAAGGAAGGATAGAAACACAGAATACAGGAGGAAAGGAAGGAAGGATGGAAGATGAAAAGGACAGATGGACAGGACAGAAGAAAGAAGAATGGAGGAGGGAAGAAGAAAGAAAGAAAGAAAAGAAGGAAGGGAGGAGGGAGAGAAGATAGAGAGAAAAACAGGAAGGGAGATATGAAAATGAAGAAAGAAAGAAAGAAAGAAAGAAAGAAAGAAAGAAAGAAAGAAAGAAAGAAAGAAAGAAAGAAAGAAAGAAAGAAAGAAAGAAAGAAAGAAAGAAAGAAAGAAAGAAAGAAAGAAAGAAAGAAAGAAAGAATGAAAGAAAAAGAAGGATATAAAATAAAATGGAAGAGGGGAAGAAAAGGAGGGAATGAATGCAAGAAGGAAGTGAAGAGAGATGGAAGGGATGAAAAGTAGGGAGGGAGGTAAAAAGGAAGGAAGACAGAAAAAAGGGATGAATTGACAAAAGGAGGGACAGGACAGAAGGACAAAGGAAACAAAGTACATTTGAGTTATTTGTGACCAGATTATTAAACAGTCAACACTGAAGGTGACATTGGCTCCCGTCTGTGACCCAACACACCACCCTCCCCTCTAACCCACCTGCTCACGGCTGCAGGGGCTTGTGGGAAAAGTAGTCCTGTGAGTCTGAGCCAGTGTGTAGTCATTAGACCTAATCAGCTGTGTGACGTGTAGATGAAGAAGTGAATGGCCATAACACACTCCGGCCCAGCTGCTCTCACACACTCATCACCACCAATATTCCCTCTGCACACGCCGCCTCAGCGCCATCAAAGACAGGGCTTATTACCCACAAACCCCTGGGGCCGGCACTGGCGCTTTGCCAACTGCGCCTGAGGTCCAAATGACTGAGCAGGTTGTTGGTTCAGAAACAACGAAAAAAACAAAACAAATATGATGACGAAGTGGAGTGTATTTTTAGAGTGTTTTTACACAGGGGGCGGAGCTACAGTGGCTTTAATTTTATTATTATTATCATTGTTGTTGGTCTGTATATTCCATTCAGGTGTTAACAATAGAGTTTCATTTATTTTGTTTATTTATTATTTGTTAAATATATATTTTAAAGATTTGTAACATCTTTATCTTGCTAAAATATCTTTATTTAAATACATTTTAACAGCTTTGTGTGTTTTTAACACCTCTTTTAATACACATTTTTGTGTGCTTTTAAACATTTTTAAACACATTTTAATATCTGTGTATGTTTTAACATCCTCCCCACCCTATATTTGAATAACTTTGTGTTTTTGTTAACTTTTTCTTTTGCATTTCTTAACATTTTTGTTTGCCTGTAAGAATGTTTAAATATATTTTCACATATGTGTATGTTTTTAATGTGTCTTAACATATCTCAATATTTGCAGGTGTTGTAAATGTTTTTGTGTATGTTTTTAAGATTTAGTTTTTACACTTCTTAACATTTTTATGTGCTTTTAAGAATGTTTAAACACATTTTCACACCTATGTATGTTTTAATGTCTATTTTAACATGTTTATGTATTTCAATATTTTGTTAAAAAGAGTTTGCATATTTTTTATTTATTTTTTCCTATATTGTAATACCTGTGTGTGTGTGTGTGTGTGTGTTTTTCATCAGACTTTAGTGTTTATATTCAATATGACGGCACAGTTCTACATATTCTCATTCTGTAGTTAGCTAACACCTCTGTAAATAACACACTGTGGGGGCAGAGCGTCATCTGGACAAATGCACAAAAAGCCAAATTTTAAATAATCAGGCTCAAACTTCCTCTGTTTGTTGCTCGCCCCAGACTCTGCGTCCTCTCTCACTTTCACTTACGGTGTGATTTTTTTTCTCCCTCTTGCATGTTATATAATTAGCTATTTTTCTTTTTCATTCAGGTTTATTTTTTTCTCACACCATACCTCCCCTGAAACCCTCTAGCGCCCCCCAGGGGAAGCCCGCCTCCCACTTAGAAAACCATTGCTCTAATTGATACCAGGTATAAATAAATGACAGTGCGGCTCGTCCTGCAGCTGCCCAGTCTCCATATTTTCCGTTTGCTAATTTGCTGCTTATGTAACAGAAGGGGGTAGATCTGCCGCTCGTCATCACTGTACAGCTGTCAGGCAGTGGCAGGGGGTGACGGTGAAACTCTGCCAGCTCACCACACATGTACCTGGGGATCAGCACTCATTAGGAACTGCAATGTGTATGAACACGCAGGGTTGGAGCCAAGGACCTAACTTCCTTCTACATTAGTGGTTTATAAAAAGCCAAAATTGCTTGTTACAGTTTACATCTGAACAGCTTTTGTCAGCAACGAACAATAGTCAGCGATATTTGTCTTTAAAGGTAGGAAGCAGGAGGAGGGGAGGGTGGGAATACACGTGTAAAGATACTTTACAAACTATAATGTGAGATGGAATCAAAGAGGGAACAGTTTCTAAGTGGCACAGCTATAGATGATCAAATATGACGAAAACCTGAAGAAATGAAGGAAAAATGGGATAAAATAGGTGTATATACAGTTCACTGTCAGCTCCATTGTTGTTGATACTAGCATGTGTTTCCTTATGTTTACATGTTTCCTTATTATTTATTGCTTATTATTATTACTACTACTACTACTACTACCCTGTCCCCTGAAAGGGAGGCAAGGGGTATTACAGTAGTTTTTAGTTCATTTTTTATTTTTATTATTTTGTCTGTTTGTCAGAAAATGTATGCAAACACTACCATTATATTTTTTAGGAAACATGTGAGGTGGTGCAGAATATATACCATTACATTTTGGAGAATGCAGGTCAAAGGTCAAGGTCACCCAAAATATGCACAAATAATTGCCTGTTATAGGGTAATTAAGGAAATTCCTTTCCATTCCTGTATATTCAGTTTTGCATATAACATAGTTGTGTTCTCACTGTTGACATCAAAACCCTGAAGGACAATTGATCTAGGTCAAAGGTCAAGGTCACAAAAATAGTCAAAACCGCATTTTGTGTATAACTTTTGAACTATTCATCACAGAGACTTCCAATGAGAACCCAAATGTTTTCAGTTCTGCATCGTGTGTGTTTAGATTTTGACCTTTTGTTGACCCAAGAGGTCAAGGGTCACACGATGAATGCCTAAAGAACTAAAATAAACTATAACGGAAAAACAAGTGTTGGTCGAGACTTAATTACTCATATTGACAGATATAAAACCTGGCATGGGGTTCAAAATGATGTCATGACCTTTGACCTTGAAATATAAAAATCAAGGTCACATGATTTTAAATGGTCATAACTCCAAAAAGTGTAGCTGTTACTATTGTTGACAGATATTAAACTTCATGTAAGCTCCAAAATGGGCATAATAGCCATTGACCATGAGCAACATTGAAAGGTCAAACCCATAGTCTCACATTTTGAGAAGGAGATGTCCAATAAGAGCTAAAATGTTTGCGAGTGGGCGGAGTTTGTTGTGCCTGGAAACACTTATTCTTGTTTTGTATCCTAGACCCCTGTTAGAAAATAAACATCTGATGAATATTTCCTTCAAGTTTAATGGTAGATATTCCTTCTTCAGTCAGATGTGAATAAAGTAAATGGTTAGTTTGGGTGGAAAATTATTATTTACAGCCAGAGCATGAAAAATATTTTAGGAATTTAGAGGATGAGCATTTAAAATCATAATAATGGATGAAAAAAATAATAAAATCAATGTGACGTCAACTGAAGTAAAAGGTGAGGTACTTTGGAAGCAAATATAACATTCTAAACCAAAGTAATGCAATCCTATTTATCCCAATACAAAACTATATAATGTCATTATTGTTTTTGTGTATTTCAGCTTTTGTCCATCTACTGTATTTATAAAATTTCTGTCTAATTTTTTATTTATTTTTTTTGTGTGTGTGTGTGTGGGGGGGTCAAACCTGTAAGTGTTTGTTTGTGGCTCTGGGCGCCCCACATAATTAAAAAAAATATGGCCATAATATGCATGTTTAATCCTATTCAGCACTCTATGTTTTATTGTCTCAATTAATCTAATGGGTCCAAACTGGGCAACGGACCATTTTTTGCTAATTCTCTGGCGAGTCGCCACTTCAGACCAGGCAAGCTGAGTCAGGACTGACTAATGTGTTTAATATGTCGATTCCGATTGGCCCGACAGACGGTGGGAGCGGACCCAAAACACTGCAGACTTGTCGCTACATAAAACAGCTGCCATGAGGGAGGGGAAAAAAAATAAAATAAAAATAATGCTGCAGGCTTGAGCTCGACAGCGGCTGCAAATATTCCTTCGCCTGATAACAGTAGCGCTTTGGATCCCTAACACCGAGATGAGAGCAGGGTCAGATACAGTGAAAAGGCAGAACAAATGCAAATGGGACTGTAATGCATCTCTAATCCACACACAGGTTAATGGAAATGAACTTCCCGAGCAGTAGCTGCATAAATCAAAGACGGGGTGCTGACAATAACGAGGAGGCAGACAAATGAAATGTCAGGATGCTTTTCATGGATGGAGGGCCGTGAACGCAATGAGTTAAATGTCAACCCTGAAATAGGTAAATATTCCAAATGCACGTCATGATAAAACACTTTTACAGGAAGTAGATTAAGTCATTTGTGTCTGGTTTTATTCAATATACACTATACTGTCAAAAGTATCCGCTCATGTCCCTTGACTTTCATTTAAACTTGACATTACATTTTTCATCCACAGGGTTCACCCTTTGTAGCCATAACAGCATCAACTCTTCTGGGAAGGTTTTCCACAAGGTTTTGGAGTGTGTTTTGGGGAATTTTTTGGACCATTCCTCCCATAATGGTCACTCAATGACATTGGACAGAAGGCCTGGCTTCATCCCAAAAGTGTTCTATGGGGTTAAAGGTCAGGACTGTGTTCAGTCCAGTCCACTTTATCCACATGAAACTGTCATCCATGTCTTTATGGACCTGACTTTGTGCACTAGAGCAGTGGTCCCCAACCCCAATTATTCCTCTTGGATTTAATATCTAAGTCTGAACAATCTTTTATTTTGGAAAATGACTGGATTCTCTCGGTTACATTTCTGTCACTTGAATGCCAAAAATGTAACCCACAATAAGTAAAAAACAGATGTCTTTGGAAAGTTTCTTTTCGAAGAGGAAAACGCACACTGAAGAGACAGAAGAAGAGCCTCCGACTTCCAAGAAAAGGAAATCTTTTAACAGACAATACCAGGAGTTGGACTTGAAATATAGATTTATCGTAACAGGTGATTCCCACAGACCAACCCTGCTCTGTATAATTTGCGGCGACCGATATAAACAATCTACGTAAATGTTGACCGGTCCGGTCATAAAAAGGATGGGGACCACTGCACTAGAGCACAGTCATGTTAGAACAAGAAGGGACCATCCCCAAACTGTCCCCACAAAGTTGGTAGAATAGAAATGTCCAAAATCTCTTGTTTTAGACAATGCAGCCTTTCCACTGGTAAGATTAAAGCTGTGGAAAATCTGTGCCGCAGCATACACACACACACACACACACACACACACACACACACATATATATATATATATATATAAATATATATATATATTGACATCACCACACCCATAGATATGGTAACATTAGCTGGATCAATGCCAAAATAAGCTACAATGCCTACGAGCGATAGGGTTTGTTATTCCTGGAACCACTGGTTTATTTTTTATTTTTCAATTCTCAATATCTTTTTCATTAACCTTTTAAACTTCCAAGAGTCCACATACAGTATAGTGTGGAAGTAGTCGCTCAAAAATGTTAAGCAAACTACCCATACCTGTCCTCAATGTCACATGACCGGAGATTGTCACTTATAGATATAATAACCACAGTAGGTACAATCACTCATTTGTTCAAAATATAAATGACAAACCTGAACCTTTATGTCTTACAATTATCCACAAACACAGTCATAGTCCAACAAAAACATCCAAAACAAACAAAAAAGTTCTCCAGATATAGTCCATATGCCATCAAAAACACATTTAAAAAAACATTAATAAATACCTACAAATGGTTATTGCATCATTTAACAGGACCTGCCTCCAATATCCCAGTTTTCATCTTAATATTTTCATTCATAATATAATCAAACACCAATTGCATATTATCAAAATGGTTCAACAACAGCATTCACTTTACTTTATTAAGAAATGTAGGTGAAATTGAGTGAAAGTTTAAAGGGTTAATTAACTTATACTGTTTTTTTTCCTCTTACTTGACTCATAGATCTTTTTGGACTGACTTAACCTTCTACTTGTTGCTGATGCAACGCCTCAAACATGTCCCCTGTCAAATACTGTAGATTACTTGATGTTTTTATACTATTTATTGTGTATATTTTCAGGTTTTATCACACCTGTGTACTTTACAATACCACTTTGAGTTGTGACATAAAAACGATCAAAGCTGAGGAGTCATTATCTTGCATTTCAACAGGTTTAATCATTCTTTGTTCTTTTTTATCTAAATCATTATTTTCAGTTTCTCAGGTTCTGACAGTTGTCGACCCACTGTTTCACAGCTTCAGCCAATGATGCAACAGAAGCACAAACAACAGTAACAGGAATGAAGAAACTGAATGTTCTGTCAGCGATAAAAGCACAAGTGAATTCTCTTGACAGAAAATAGGAAGATGTGTTGACCTTCTGACCCGCTGTGTTCCACTCAACTCTAATGATTCCTCATTTAATTCAGGTCAGGGTTTGGGGTGTCTGATTGTCTGCACTATGGATTCTAGTGTTAAATATGTATTTGAGGATATGATGAATATGTGAATGCCACATTCTGATCAGTATGGAAAGACCGTGAATGAATAAGAGTCAAAAAAAAAAGAAAAGTTACTTCAAAAAATAAAAGCAATTTAACTAGTTCTGATCTGTCTCTTTAAAGTGGGCATCATTTCAAGGTAATGCAAAGCAGTGGATTAGCCGATAACAGAAGCATCATTCATATAAAACCAAGTTATGATCACAACACAGTAAAGATAAGACATTTGTAATCATCGTTTCATAATGCAACCTTTATTTTTGCTCTTCTTTGTCTTGTTCAGTGAATTTTATCATTAAAAAATAACCCTTGAAACTCTTTAATGAGATAACAGTAAAACTACCATAAATGGGTGGAGTAAAACCATTCACACCCATCCTGTCATTATCTTCTTCATATTAATATTGTCCGTCAACCAGATGATTAAGCTCCTTTTTTTTCATTAACCCACTGTGTTGTTTAGCTTTTACCTTTTGTGCCTCGAACAAGTGATTTCGACCTCCTTTTGCTTCTGAACTGTGTTTGTCATAAGTCAATTTAGACAATATACGAGGGCTGCAAGATACTGGAAAAGTCCCTCCCCTTTTCCCTTTCATCACTAATTAATCCTAATTAGTTGTTTTTTTATATTTAGTATCTTTTCATTTTAACATAATGTTGTCAGTATTGTTCTGAAGGGGTGGGATTTGATCAGTTTTACTTCCTCCCACTCCCTTTGGAATCTGTTATACATCTGACTGCTGTGTCATTTATTTATTTATTTATTACCTCCGCCAAGGAGGTTATATTTTTGCCGGAGTTTGTTTGTCTGTCTGTCTGTTAATTAACAAGATTATGTTATGCATGGATCTTCCTGAAAATTTTAAGACTTATGGAATGTATTCTCCAATGTAAAATTTCAAAGTGATCCAGAATCATCACCAGTGATTCCGGATCATCACCAAAATCTAATCATTTGTTCCTTGTGATACCCCCAACATGTCATTATCCATCCATAACTTTTTGAGTTCAGACAGACAGACAAACTCCTGCAAAATCATAACCTCCTTGGTGGACCACTCTTCATTTGGAGGGGGGAGGTCTGCCTTCGTGGAGGTTTGTGCTCTCAGAGTGTTTTTCTAGTTTATTTATTTATCTGTTTTTCTTCCTTGCTTGTTTGATTGTTTTCTTTTCTCTGTGACAGATTGAAATAAACTAATAATAACCAAACAAATAACACTGCACATTTTTTTTAAACTTCACAATACTGTATACTATACAATATAACAACTAACTACATAATTACATGGTGCCCATGGTAAAGAACAAACAAATTAGTTGTGTTTCCTCTGGTTGTATGGATTATTTATGGCCGATACAGTTGTTATCTCCACCAAAAACATTTAAATTCGTGTCCGCTTGTCTGTCTGTCTGTCTGTCTGTCTGGATGTCAGCAGGACTACGCAAAAAGTTTTTAATTTTGATGAAACTTTCAGGAATGACAGATAATGGGTCAAGGAAGAACACATTAGATTTCGAGAAATGAAGGTCAAAGGTCAAGGTCGCACTAAAGGTCAACAGCTAAAACACATCAGTGTTAATATCTCAGGATTCAGACAAAATAAAATCTCAAGTTTTTTTTTTCATTCACATCGTCTCACCTTCGAACATCAGATGGGTCAACACCGATGGCTCCATCACGTCACACTTTGACATCGTACGTCTGCTGTCTCTAACTGTCCTGTTTTGTCAGCCTTAGCCAATGACTGATGCAGGATGCTGATATTTATAAGCTAATACTTGGAACCAATACAGTTAAATGACAACAAATGTCAGAAAATCTTTACTTACAACTAGAAACTACAAATTGTGAGACAGTTATCCCAATAAATATTACTACACTAACAACAACAAGCTGATACTGATACAAGAAAAAAAATATATATCTAGCATTAGTCAAGACAGAACACGAGTTTCAGTTTCATCCTTCTTGTTTTCCATTGATTTTTTTTCAGTGTTTCCTGTGGAACTGATCTGTTTGTGTGTGAAAACATGTGAAAAGTACAACTGAAACTGAAACTGAAACAATTATTTATCTTTTTCCAATGTCGTGAATCTTTGCAAACTTTCATTCGAGGGGGCAGGATGTGGTGTTGACTCGACCAGCGCAAACACTTCTATTATCCTCCATGTGTCGGGGCGTGGTCTGCTTCGGCAAACTGGTTAAGAATGAATGTGATTGGTGTATCATTGTGCGCAGTGTGAGTCAGGTACCCTTGAACTGAGATGAGAACATGTCGACTTCCTACCTCACAGGACATGCGATGTGACTATTGACCTTGATCTAATGACATATTGTGCAGCTTTACTTCACACCTACTTGTCCGACTTCCTACTAGAAAACCGACTGCTGCTTCAAGAGCCTGTCTGCTTGAAAATCCATGAAAAAATACTTGGAAACAGTATTTGATGAAACATCTACGCACATATTAACGACTAGTCTATTCATCCTGGACCAGTATTACCTGGGGCCAAGTTCCCACACCCTTTTACAGAAGGTAAACGTTGCAGTAATCTTTATAGTCATGTTATATTGACCTTCAAATTGGGCAAGTAGAAAGTGCGCATACAAATGTAACTAATGGAAAAACAACGACGATAGTGTATAATATATTACGCAAAACTGCAATGAAAATAAATTTTTTCACAACTACATTCAGGTGAATTTTTTTAAAAAGCAGATGTTGATGGATGTTACAACAAGTGTAAAATAAAATGTGTGTGAGAGAGGCGGGGTTTGTTGTCCCGGGCAATAGAGTAGTATTATATAATAATAATGAACATATATGTGAAACAATATGATAATTATGTTGGTTGCAATGTTATAGCGTGACTTCCCATGTCATCTCATGGAAATAAATAAACACATTTCTGATTTAATGGAAAAACGGATATGGCGCCTTTCTCTTTTTTTTTCCTACATTAAATATATATGGGTAAAGTTTTGTGCATTATCCAAATGGAAAAATGACTGGCGACATTGTGTAATAATGATTACTGATTTTGGACGGAACTAGAATCTCTGCAGTTATGACTCGACCCCATGTACCTCTGTCAAACTAATCCCATCCCAATACAGTTTAAAGGGGACACATCATGTCCATTTTCCACACAGTTCCCTGGTGTCTCAGTGACCTGTCTGTCACACGCTTTGGTCAAAATACCACATTGAGGCAGAGATTCGACAGCCTCGTCAACCTGGAGAAACAGCCCTTTTAAAAACGCTTGGTTTTAGTGCCTCGTGCTTTCATGTAAATGAGCCACAGCTGACTCCGCCCCTGTCTTCCAAACGAGAGGAAGAGTAGAAAGAATTGGAACCTGAAAAAGTTGAAGCAGAGAAAAAGAGACAAAGACACCGATAACATGAAATCAGCTGGAGAGAATCGAAGTGGATCGAGTGTTAACCCGGGTCAGACCAACCGTGAACCTGGACGCATGCACAGCGACCAGGGCTTAGATCCCGATGCACTGGACGCACACCAGGACTAACAATAGAGAATAATGGTGGATCTGTGAGTACGAGCAGAGGTGGGATTAGCTGAGCTGGTGGGGTGGGGTATTCAAACTAATCTATGCATGTGATGTACGAAGCATAGAAAATCCAAAACGGAGCATTTTCATCCCCCTCCAACAAGAAACGGATCAGGAGAAAAGGAGAGTGGATGGTTTTTGTTCATAATTTAAGCGTCTCCTCACACACAGACAACACATATTTGTGTTGAAAAAAACACTAAAAAGTGTATTTTGCATAATATGTCACCTTTAAAGTCACATTTCAACTACGTCACAGCTGTTGAAATCATCACACCGACAACATTCATCACCAAACAGAGACCCAACATGGACCCACCTGGCCTTTTCCTTGTGGTGTCTGAACTGGATGCGGCCACCGCTGATGTCCGTCCAAGTGAAGGTGTCATCACTATTCAACTCCCGGGCATCCTTTTCATTTTCAGCGTCTCTGAGCAGGACCAGTCCACCGTTGCTCGGGCGCCGGACCACCTGGAAGACCAAGTGTCTGGGGGTGCCACCGTCGGGATCCTTCACCTGCAGCAGGGAGGGCTGAAGAGGGGCGGAGCCACCGAGGGCGACCATCAAGGACCCGTTGACATGGAGGATGGGGGGGTGTGTGTTCACTGAGGAAAAATAAGCAGGAGGGAAGTTTAGTTCAAGGACTGAAATATGGGTCATTATGTAGCTTTATTTAATGAACATCTTCTTTTTATATTTTCCTTTGTCTATTTTCTTTCAACTTTAAATATGCTGCTGTTTTATTTGATCTATTTCATGATATTTTATTGGGTTTCTTTGACTTTTCTTTACTCTTTTACTCATATTTATTGTAGTTTTAAGTATTTATATTCCATATGGGTTGACTTTTAGAATCCATTCTGTGTTTTTATTTCATGCTGCGCATCTTAGACATTTCATTCTGTGGCAGCATCTGTGATGTTTTTATTTACTCAATGACAAATAAATCTGAGTCTGAGTCTATTTGTGTTGTCCAGAAAAGAATAGAATAGAAAAGAAACAACAAAATTTAATAGAGTACAAGATAATAGAACACAACAAAATAGAATGGAGGGAAGAGCCATAGAATAGAACAGAACACGATAGAATAGGATGGGGAAAAGAACAGAACGTAATCGAATAGAACAAATCAGAATAGAAACAATAAAATAGAACATAATGGCATAGAATAGAACAGAAACAATAGAGTAGAACAAATTGTAAGAGTAGAATAGAACAAAATAGAATAGAAACAATAAACCAGAACAGAACACAATAGAAGAGAAAACAATTGGATACAAACAATAAAATAGAACATAGAATAGAACCATTATCACTGTTACAGGAACAATTTAATCAGTAGAGTCCTGCACTGGAGCCCTAGGCCCGAGGGGCCCGACGACCGTATAATTACCTCGGACACGGGACGGGCTCGGGCACTTTTATTTTTCAATTTAATTATTAAAAAAAAGCTGTGTTGTGTTTAAATGGAAACAATTGAACGCAGCAGCTGCTGCTCTCCCCGGCACTGGCACCTCCCTTATATGGGCATACGGTAGCCTCCCTTATATGGGCATACGGAAGCCTCCCTCACTATCCGATTCGCGCCTTCCCGACTCCCACCACAAACATGGAGAACGACATAAAAACAAAGTTGAAAATGGTGAATTGAAGAGAGTGAACAACACTAAGGGAAAATCTCCGTTCTGGACTAAGTTTCAACTTATTACAACCCTTCAAGATGAATCAAATGGGTTTGTTCAGTGTGTTGTATGCAAAACTGTTCTGTCATATGACAGCAAAAAAACCGGTTCATCACATTTTGAACGGGTATGTGGCGGATCCAGCGGTCACAGACTCAAGCTGCTGATCAAAACATGAGCCCCCATTTTAACCTGCTCTTTTATGTCCACATTGATCTGTCAGAAACTGTTGTTCACAGAAAAATAGAATGCTGTTTTTTCTAACTGCAGAGCGTTATCCCATTTTCAGAGCGGCAGATTTAATTTACGAACGCACTCATTGAATATAGCGTTCTATCACGCTAAAACATTCTTATGGGAGGTTAAAAAAAAACACAAAAAAAAGTCGGGCCGGGCCGGGTTCGGGCCTGAGAATTCTGAAAACCTGTCGGACCGGGCCGGGCTGGGGCTCCACCCCCTCGGGCCAGGGCCGGGCTCGGGCCCAGATAATAGGCCCGTGCAGGGCACTATCAGTTTAACAGTTGTTTCTTTTTAGCTTCAAATAGCTTGTATATAAATATGACACACCTTTATTTTGCTTCATCTTATCGTGTATATATATTAGAACTTACAAATTACAGAAATTCAGTGTCATTTTTGAATTTCAGTAATTCTTGCCATCAGAGGAACTGGACTCTTCTGGACTCAGTTTTGGTCCACGGGCTGTATGTTGGACACCAATGACCTAAAACCATCCAACGAATAATAATAATAACTAGCACTGCTGCTGGGTTCAACTTCATAAAAAATAAATAAATAAATAAACCTCCGTCTTAAACTGCAAAACCCTGTGATTAATCATTTTAAAGCTTGATATTTATCTGATTAAAACCTGAATCTGGTTGTGAGTAGGCAGTAAGATCAGAGCAGGTTATGAAGTGATGTATGTGGGAGACAGAAATATGATGAAATGTGAGCGAGACGACCGGGTCTGTCCGTGGTATTTGAGAAGTGGTCTTTAATTGGACAAGACTTTGTGAGGAAACTTTCTAAAGATCAGCTCTTTTGAGAAGCCACTCTCTAATCTCATTATATCTCCTCTAATGACGCCAAAAGTCACTCGGAAACTCCAAATTTCCAGCCTTGTAATTAAATCCACAAATGAAAATCAGTCTTTAATTTCAAACTTCACTGTTTTTTTGTTTTTTTTTTTCCCATCTTTCCCTGAAGTAAAATAAAATATTTCTTCTCTGGCTATTTCACTTGATTAACTGGTGGATTAGTTTAAGTCTAGAGGCTGAGGAATGTTCATTACTACACCAGAAGAAAGCATTTATCACAACGCCAGTCTCATAATATATTTCTCTATTAGAATTATGCTTTGTCACATTTCATAAATCATCTGGCAATCCGTGGCATTCCCTAAACCCTGAAGCGTCTGCGCCTGCAGGATGATAGCCGCTATTTGGACCAAAAGGCATAAAAAAAAAGAAGAAAAAACAGAGAACAAGGCTGCTTTAATGACTTGACTGTACAGAAAGTGCCCGGTTCGCTGTTATTCAGACGAACCAATTAGTACACGACTAACAGGAAACTCCTCGTGTCAGACACTGTGCTCCACTGAAATTAAAAAAGGTGCAAAAATAGATTTTTTTTTTTTTTTTTTTTTTTACCTCTGCAGATCTTCTTAATATGTGGCATTCAGTAAGCTCACACATTCAGATAAAAATAGAACGTAACAGTCTAATGAGGAGTCCAATTGTACTTTTGACATTTACATTTTTTCACAGATTTGTTTCTGTTTCCTTAAACTCTAATAATCCTGACACACAATGAACTGGAATCAAATCTAAATGTTACTAAGTGTATTTTCTCATTTCTAGTCTAAATGTCTTGTCACACTGAAAATACGACAGAATCACCAACAGTAAAGAGGTTTTTTTTTCTAGTGAGATATAAGAAATGATATTTAGCAAAATAAATTCAAGCAAAAAAAAAAAGAAGTCTACCAATGGAACAAGTCAAAATTATCATTGTACTTAAAATCACATTTTCCAGATCTGTTGTGTAAAAAAAACTGTTCTTATATTTCACTGAAAAGTTACTCTTTAGCTGATTCTGTCTCATTACTCTGATAAGGAATGGTGGCGTTATAATCATCTGTCTGTAGCAACGTAGCTCAAACTGTTATGGACGGAATTAGATGAAAATTTTAGGGAATGCTGATATATGAACAAGGAAGGAATGATTACATTTTTGTGGTGATCAGTGAAGGTATGTACGTGTCATAATCCGGACTCAAGGTGTGGTGTTTTTGTCTTATTTTCCATGTGTGTCTATGTATATTTTGTCATTGTTAGTGTATCATTATCTCTTTTCAGTGTGAGTTTGTCAGCCTTAGTAGTGTCTTATTAGCAGTATTCTTGGTTTTCCGTGTTCGACTTTGCTTCTGGTTTCTTGGTTTATGTCTGTCTTGCTGGATTTTTTGTTGTTGTTGTTGCCTGTTTATTCACTGCTAGCGCTTCATTGTCTCTCAGATCCTGGACCTGACCCTTCTTCTGGATCCTGGTATGAGTTTTGGATTTCCATGGTTACTAGTGTTTTGTCTGTTTTTACCTCGCTGATCTTTCTGCCTCAGTCCTTATCACTCATAGAGCATTACTGAGGAATCATCAGCACAGTTATTTTGTGATTGTGATCAATAAAATCTGTAAACGTAGCCTTGTGTGTCCGAGTCTTGTATTTGGGTCCATCATTTGCCCTGAGATTGTAACAGTAGGGGGCAAATGTGTGTGATTTGTAGCAAGATACCTAAAAAAATGATGGATGAATTTGGCTGACATTTTCAGGAAATGTTGATACTGACACAAGGAACAAGTGAAATAAAAGTTTGGTGGTGATCAGTGGAGGGGAGGGCGCATGTATGTCTTTCAGGTGGGGGGTCTGATTTCCTTGGAGGAGTCTGTGCTTTTCTATCTTAAAGTGTGATGAGATTACTTGGACTAGAAATGAGAAAAATATACTTGGTCAGATATAGATCTTTTCCAGTGTAGAGACGTACATGAGGCCAAATTGATTCCTGCTTTTGAATATAACTGTATGATTATTCTTTACCTTCATGGTGCCCAAAGCATGTTACAAAGCCTCATATTCACCCATTCACTCCCCAGTAGGTGACTGTTCCAATGCACGGCATTGCCAGGTCCTACTGAGAGCAGTCAGTGTCTTGCCCAAAGACACTTTGAAAGGATTCAGCCATTAGACGAACGCCTTTACCAACAGAACCACAGCTGGTAAATAAATGAATAAATGATTGAATGCATAATTGGAAATAAATTGTGTTTGTATGTAATGATATATCATTTTGATATTTATGTTTTTTTCATGTATTGGCCTGTTGCGTTATATGATGTCCTCTTATTTTCTCCCTCATTTCCTCTTTTTTTAATTTAATGGCACCTCCTTGTTCTTGGAGATACTGTTACTGGTTCTACTTCACCTGGATGTTTATTTTTAATAAATAACTGACCTGAAGAATTAAGTGACTGAACAATTTGTTTTGTTTTTATCTGAATGTAAGTTTTATTATGTCAAAGGTTAATGTTAAATGTTCTACCTTACCTTTCTTGTCTTTTTATCCAGACTTGAATAATTTAGTTCAATAAATGTTTCTTTTAAAAAATTATTTTCTGAAATTTGTTATCATTTGACAGAGAAAAAAAATAACCATAGGAACGAACCATTGCATTGTGCAATAATGGAATGTACTGATATAGTGCATTTTATACACCAGTGGGTGCCCAAAGCACTTTCCTCACATTCATCCATTCACACAAACATTCATACACCAGTAGACGCCTGCTGCCGATACACTGGTGCTGCCTGACCCTACTGGGAGCACCTTAGGGTTCAGTGTCTTTGCCCAAGGACTCTACCAACTGAGCCACAGCCGCCCTCAATACATCATATCATACAGTACTCACACATTTTATTTATTTTACACTATGCACTTTCTGTAAATACCCGAACCCATAACTACATTATTTGCTCCTGTAATGTCACTTTAATTTGTCATTGCACCTTTCTTACTTGCTTTGCCCCTAATTGTTTGTCGTTCTTACTTGTATGTGAATGCTGCTGATATGAAACAATTTCCTAATTATGGGATTAATAAAGTATTTCTATTCTATTCTATAGAAATATTGACGACCTGTAGTTATCGGCTAAGGCTGATGTAACAAAAAAAATCTGTATGAGCCCAAGCAATCCATATCCACTAGTTATATGTAATGACATATTCACATATAAGGAATAAAACGTGTGATTTTGTGCCTATTTTGTCTATGTTTTAATGAAGAAAATGAATTAGTCTGAAATAAAATACAAAATAATGATGGTTATTTATCATAAACTCTTCTAAACAACAAAACACTTAAATGTTTTGGGTTTTATTTGATACTATGAAGCAAATAAACACCAGAACCACTGTCACAAATTGACATTAGAGTTGTGGACATAACATTTATGTTCTTTTATATATTTGTGATATACTGTATTACATTAAGAATCACTGAACAGGGTACCATTCCATTCTCCAAACCCACATGCTCCTTCTGCACGTGCTCAGTTCGATCAAGGTCAAAACTGGATGTTGGACATATGAAATGTTGAAACTGTCAACAAGTTTGGTTATTGTTTGTTGTTTTACTCTCAATTCAGTTCACTTTATTTCAAATATGCAACAAACTCATCTTTAACAAGCACAATATTTTCTATGTTTTATTGTTTTGTCTCTGTACAATGATGTCAGTGCCCATTAAAAGTGTTAAAACAAGCAATAACGTACATGTATTTGTGGTAAACTATTGTAAATATAAAAGGCAATCATTAAGTTAAAGTATGGCAACAAATCACAAATTTTCTGTCAATATTTTGGAAAAGTTGCATCAGTCCTGGACCTGTTTTTATTCTTTATTTCAGCGATTATCAAACATTTACACCATCCTTCTCTACCAGATTGAAAATTCCTTCTACCTGAGGTGTTCTGCACATTATTACTGGATTATTTGAGTCCATTTAAACATGCTGAAATCCTGCACTTTTCAACACTATATAACACTTTATGGCAATCATGTGGAATTCTATTACAAGCAGAAAGGAACTGGTTCAGAGACTTCAACACAGGCTAAAAAAATACCTGGAAATAACAAAAATTAAGCCATATTAAGGATACTGAATGACCAAAAAGCATGTTTTACTATGGACATTTAAGTGAATAAATATGTGGAATAATTTATGTCATTTTTTCTTACTAAAACACACTGTTTAAAACTTTTATTATTTATTAAATAGGAGGATGTCCTGATCTGATCACATGATTGGAAATGGGGGCCTGTATTACTGTATTACTGTATGTCTCAGCAGCGAACAGAAACACAAGGTGTCTCCATACATAGGAGACATAATACATTCCATACATATATAGTTCTAAGGTTTTGTGTTTTTTTTTTTTTAATATTTCAGATAACCCAAACAATGCATTTAAAAAAAAAATGTCAGTCATATAGAGCATATTATAGAAATAAAAATGGTTTATATCAAGAAACAAAGACTTATGGGGCATCCTGTCTTATATATTTAACTCATGTCAATCATGTCTTTTAATGGGAGGGGCTAAGAGGCAATCTGGCAGAGCTGGTCAGCGAAGCAGGAAGTGGTGGAATCAGGGAGAAGATGGAGAAATGAATGAAAACAGAAAAATGTTGAGGCAGCTGACACAGTATGTGTCAGTGCAGGTCAGTGTTGGATCAGTGAAAAATACAGATCAAAGGAGGAGCTTCAGAAAATCTGCCATACAGAATCAAAGCCACTGTGACTGCTTAGATCAGATTGGTCAGATTGATCAAGTTTTGATTTTGACATTCAAGGTCAAAGGTCATGACTCTATTTTCAAGCCCATGCCAGGTTTGGTCTGTCAGTAGTAGTAACTAAGTTCTAGTCCATTTTAGTTTTTTAGGTATTGACTGAGTGACCTCTGACCTCTACAGGTCAACAATAGGACAAAATCTAGACACTTACGATGTTGAATTTAAAAAGGAGCATTTTGGTTCTCACTGGGAGTCTGTAAGATGAATAGTACATTAACAGTGAGAGCAAAAGGAAACTATGTGCAAAACTGAGTATATGGGAAGGAAAAGGTTATTCTTGATTTGCCCTATCACTGATCATTATGAAAACCCATTTTGGTGACCTTAACCTTTGACCTTCATTCACCAAAATTTTATTGGATCTATTCTGAACCACATTTCACCTTTCCTTAATATTTCCTGGAAATTGGTCCAGTGGGTTGTGAGAAAGGTTGCTACCAAACAAACAACATAAATTCCCAAATAAACAACAACAAAAGCCCAAATCATAAACAATAGCCATTGCCTCCCTTTGAGAGGGCAGGGAATTAAATATATATTAAATCATTAAAAAAAAAATATATATATATATATTTTAAAGTGATTTTTTTTTTTCATCAATTACTGTAAATTTCAGTCAACCCCATTTAAACAGCAGGTGACCCCTCAATTGAAACCCTTATTTCTATGTAAAGACACAGATTCATGGCGTTACCGTGGCAGCTCCTGCTCTTCTGGTCGGCATAGTAACCGTGGCCACAGTCGGGGGTGCAGTATCCTTCGATGAGGTAGGTTTGGTCTCGACATGCGCTGCAGCTGCCGATGCCGTCGCAAAGAACGCAGTCCGACGAACACGCTGACGAAGAAGAAGAATGAAGAAGGTGTTGGTCTGTTTTAGCTGCAGGGTTTGTTTCAATGAATCTGATATTTTATGAATGTAAAAAAAAAAATCTCCACATTTTACTTAGATTTTTGGACAAATGACAAAGATAATTTTCACTTGTTCCATTGGCAGATTATTATATTTTTAATCCATGCAGAAAAATCTGCCAATGGAACAAGTGAAAATTGTCTTAACATTTCTTGACATAATTTTTTACATCCATTTTCTACAAATCAGTTCTTATATCTATATTTATTTATTTATTTTGCTTAATTCAAGAATTTTGTAAAACTTTTTAAAATCAATTCAAGATTATTATTATTATTATTATTATTATTATTATTATTATTATTATTATTATTATTAGTAGTAGTAGTAGTAGTAGTAGTAGTAGTAGTAGTAGTAGTAGTAGTAGTAGTAGTAGTACTAGAAGTATTAGTAGTGGTAGTAGTAGTAGTAGTTGTAGTACTAAGAATATTAGTAGTAGTATTCGTAGTAGTCATAGTTGTAGTGGTAGTAGTAGTAGTCGTAGTAGTAGTAGTAGTAGTCGTAGTAGTAGTAGTAGTAGTAGTAGTAGTAGTCGTAGTCGTAGTAGTAGTAGTTGTATTCGTAGTAGTGGTAGTAGTATTTTGCTTCATTAAATATATATTTTTGCTCAATTCAAGCAAACAATATTCTGCTAATGGACTCAGTGAAAATGATCTTGTCAATATTTGTTGATAATAAAGTTCCCAGATCTACTGTCCATTAATCAGTTCTTATATCTAACTGACTCTTTCAATGATTCTGTCCGATTTTATGTTTGATGATAATTCCAACTAGAAATGACAAAAATCCACTTGGTCAGGTTTATATTTTTCCAGTGTGTGTTACTGCGTGTGTGTCATTTGACTTCTTACATTTGCAGACTTGTGAGGATTCTTCCAGGAAGTGATTTCGGCCACATTCCAGAACACACTGACCCTGCAGCGTAGCGTAGGGGGCGTGGCATTGTTGGCACTGACCCGGACCCCGACACTGCACACAGTGTTCATCACAACCTGTGACACAAAGACGTGGACGCTCAAATACAGATGCAAATATATTCAATTCCAGGTCACAATTCATTCATTCATTCATTCATTCAATTGTATTTGAATCCTGTTTGTGATCATTGTGATGTTGAACCGGACACACTGTCTCATAGGTTTTTTTCTTTTTTTCTGCAGTCTTTTTTCTATTACTTTTTAAAAATGTAAATGTCTTTCTGATATAACAGGGTCTCATATTGAACCTGAAGCAACAATTGCAATATGTAACATTACTTGACCTTCTTTTCATTTGAATGAAAAATATGAAAATCTGATTGGTTTTACCACAAATGGTACCGAAATGGACTGAGTGCAGGAGTAAAACACAATATTGAATATGAGTGTGTTTGTCTCCTTACCATTCTGGGGTGATTGTGCTTAAAATGGCTCAAAAATACCTCTGCAAATTAAAAATTCAGCTACCTTGGCTAAAAAAAGGAAATTATGTTTGGTATATTCATGGAAAATTAAAAAAAAACAAAAAAAAACACAGATCTGAGGTTGGAAAAATGTTCCTGCAGTTTCTGTTTTAGACCTACATACTTTATGAGAAAACTGACACCACATTTAATAATAATAATAATGGATAAGATTTCTATAGCACTTTTCAAGTAACCCAAAGTGATCCATTAGTCATTCACTCTCACATGCTCCCTCTGGTGGTGGTAAACTACATACAGTTGCCCTGGGGTAGCCATTTGATCAGATGATGATCAGATGACAATATAAAGTATGAATAAAAATGTACTAAATGGAAAAACAAACATTTTGGTCTTGTTTTTCCATTAAAATGTTAGTTAAAGGTAATTTTTCAGACATAGGTATATGGTATATTAAGCAACAATGCAATAGAAAGGGGAAAAGGAGAGTGGATGTTTTTTGTTGATTATTTAAGGGTCTCCTCACACACAGACTACACATATCTGTGTTAGAAAAATATTAAATAGTACATTTTGGTTGATATGTCCACTTAAAGTTGTTGTTTTTATTAATTGCTCACTAGAAACTAGGCTTGTGTGCAGTCATACATTAAATTAGCAAGGGATCGGGGTGTTGTTTGCTCCGTCTGGGAACATTTTTCTGATAGTAACTCATGTTCCATGTATTATCCCGCTTATTCTACGGGTTATTACAGTTTCTTACTGTCACTACTAGTGATGCGCGGTTAGGGGGTTTTACAGAAACCCGCCCCGCCCAAACCCAAGACGTGGCTCGGCCCGCCCCGCCCAACCCGCATGATGTCACGTATCGATAAACCCAACCCGCCCGCTATCAAGTATTGATAAACCCAACCCGCCCGCTATCAACCCGCGAGCTTAAATTTGTCTCTAAACTCACATAGTACATTCGCAGCATCTTTACCTTGTGCTTCTAATGTTAAAAGCATCATTTTTGCCTCCTTTCTAACGTCTCAATATGCACTCCAGCACATAAAATAGACTCCACCCACATCATCACTCTATAAAGCCAACACATACAATGTTTCCGTACAACCTTCGCATCGCCTGTTTTAATCTTCTCCCTGATCAAGTCCGACATTTTCACTCTTATCTCTGAGTGTTCAGGGAGATTTTGGCGCTAATAACAAATAACAAAAAGTTGGGATAAAAAAGCATTCAAAACAGGAACTGACGGGCTTGCACATGCGCGAGCCGAGCACGCACGCACGCACACACACACACACACACACACACACACAAACACACAACACACACCTCAGCGGGTATTGATCATCCCTGACCCGCCCCACTCGCATCCGCAATATGTATTAATACTGCGACCCACCCCGCCCGACTCGCGGGTCATAGGAGAATTAAGTGTACGAGTAATTGGAAGGAGAGGAGAGACGAGGATGCTACTGTAGGTTAGCGGGGCTCCTTTCCGTTTCATAACACGGCTGTGGAGACTGCTCCATGCACGCACACACCTCTCTATCCTCCCTCATCGGTCTTAACATGGTCTGTAAAGATATGAAGGTAACCCTTTCCTGTAGATGGCAATGCAAAGGATGTGAAAATAACGTGGCTGTTACCAATTCATTCTGACTGGAGCGTGCCGCCTCTCATGGGATGAAACTGCCGATGTCAATTGAGTTGTCTTTCATCATCATATTTTTATATGCCGTTGATTATTCTTACTGAGGTTATTTTAAGTTGAAATATTGTATACCTTCAGTCTATCCACATTGTGCCATTTTTGGGAATGTCGTATGGAAAAATGCGGGTAATGATCGTCCCTGACCCGCCCCGCCCGCATCCGCAATATATATTAAATATAACCCGCCCAGCCCGCAATATGTATTAAAAACTGCGACCCAACCCGCCCGCCCCGCGGGTCACCCGCGGATATCCGCGGGCCAGCGGGTAGCCCGCACATCACTAGTCACTACTCTAACAGACTAGTGTTGTGAAATAGGCGGGGCAGACAGAAGGGGGGTGCAGAGAGTTTTAGGCGGAGAAAAGAGAGAGAGGGATGTACACAGTCAGGTCGGCGACCGGAGCAGGTGTTGTCCCGTTCCTGCAAATAAATACTGAAAACGAAGCTCACTGAAACCGCTCCTTGTTTTATAAAAACCAGCATAGAGGAGTTAACCGAGGGGTAAAATACTGGAGATTCTGTATGAGATAAGGACGGCAATTTCCCCTGATTTCCTGACTACGGTAAGGATAACATCAGCATAGGTTAACACTGGATAAGCTAGCAGTTACAATGGAGCTAATATTTACTTTAAAAGTGGCCGAACTACCTGCGGAGTGATATGGTACAGTGAATCTGAAGTGACAAAACCCGTTTCCATGGGCAGCGGGCGTTAACGGCGCAGTTGGCAGTTATCGAAAGAAATCCGCCCGCTGACGTCATTCAAAGTGAACGGGACGTTCTAGAGGGCCGTAGAATGATGCAATAAATGTTGGTCTGGACTGAAGCAGGATGTCCAAAAACAGGTCATGAAAATGTGAAATTGTAAATTTGGTGGATACCTTTTAAACAACTTCCCAATTGTGGGATCAATAAAGTATTGCAGGTCTTCAGTCTGCTGCCATCAGGAAGGAGACTGTGAAATCTGAGGGCCAGGACCAGCAGACTATATATATATATATATATATATATATATATATATATATATATATATATATATATATATATATATATGTATGTATGTTATTTGAGTGAATAAATTCTACATAAATTCTTGCCTTGCGTTATCATTCTGACAGGATGGTTTTCATCATTGATTGATTTGCGGAATGGTTATAGGTCGTACTGCACTCTAGCTGCTTATTTATCTATTTTGACAGATGTAACAACTTGGGATACTTTGACATCATAGTTTGACATAGTTTTTGAACCCTACTACAACAGAGTGAGTGTTGTGGAGAGTGCAGCAGTGACTGACCCAGGCATCTGTCTCCATCCTTATAGAATCCGTCTGAACATCCTTGTGTGCACACGCCGTCCTGCAGAACGTAGCCCTCCATGCACTGCAGACAGTCGGTCCGCAGAGGCCCTTTGCAGGCGTTACAGCTCCAGTCACATTCTGAAAGCAAAGCGGGGACAGGAAGTTCACACAGTTAGGTCTCTGGAGTGGATTTAAAAGGTGACATTAAAACAAAACACATCAGAACACACAGGGACAGAACAGTGATTAACAAAAAGGGGGAGGATTTATTTTTAAACCCACTGACTTTATTTGTCTCCCTCCCCGTCACCTGCACAGCTGTTGCGTTTTCGCTCAGCTCTGTTAAAACTGTCAGGTAAATTAAACACAATTAGAACATTTAAATCTGTCTGTGTTTGTAGAGGCTTCAGCTTTTCCATTAAAACGTCAATAGACTTTATATTTAACAAACTGGAGTCAATTTGCCACGTTCCACTCATTTGGTGTGAGGTGATAAAAAGTGCAGCTCCGACACTAAATGTCGAATTAAAACACTGTTCTAATGTTTAATGTTTAGTCTTTAGAGTCAAATTAAAGCACAAAAGAGCCGGAAGCCGTCAAACAGGTTTGGATTTTTGATCAATACGTCTAATAACTTCTAAGGTTGTGTTCATATGATCATTAAATGTAAAGACGTCACCACGTTCAGATTATTACAGAACAAATGGTTCATATAGAATATAATAGAACAGAATACAAAACCTTTATTGTCATTGTACAAAAAAAGTGCAGTAAAATATATGTAAAATATGTATAAAATGTAAGTTATCTAATAAACAAATACAAATAAATATAAATGCTGAACAAGAAGACGAACACATCTGGTTATTACACATGGTTGTCAGGTTATGATATTTCACATGAAGTGTGTGTGTGTTTGTGTGTGTATACAGTACAGTACATGTCACCACTGTAACCTTAACTATTAACCAAAACAATCTACACCTGTTGATCCACTAATATTATCAATACATGCAAGTCATTTGTGTAAAATGCAGATTTACCTCAAATATTTACAGAATAAAATGAACAAAAATAATTAAAAATGACAATAAAATGTTATGTGTTATTGTATTGCATTTCTCCAATAGAATATCTTTTTTTTTTTTGCTGTACTTGTTGATTTTTTTCCAATGGAATGTAATTTTCTGTGGACACATTTTTTATTTACATATTTTTTCTTCACTTTTTTTTATTTCAGTGTACACTGTAGATTTTGCAGTGTTAATTTGGAGACAATGGGACCAAATACACTCTAGAATAAGTTAAATAACCTCTCTAAGTGTTGATTTAACACTGCAAAATTTACTGTGTACTATCCATTTCAGGGGACACCATTTTTACTTGTTTTACATTTTTCATTGTATTATCATTTTTTGATGTAATATCCATTTCAGTAGACAGTAGATGATTTGTTGCATGTCAATGTTCTTTTCAGTGCACATAATAATAATAATAATAATAATAATAATAATAATAATAATAATAATAATAATAATAATAATAACAATAATAATAACAATAATAATAATAATAATAATAATAATAATAATAATAATAATAATAATAATAATAATAATAATAATAATAATAATAATAATAATAATAATAATAATAATAATTTCTTTATTTATTTTGCTTTACATGTTTTTTTTTATTTTGTATTTTTCCCCATTGGAATGCATTTTCAGGGAACCCTTTTTCCCCCTTTTTTAATACATTTTTCATTTTATTATTTTTGTCAATGTAATATCTGTTTCAGGAGACAGGATTTATATAATTTTTTTCTTTATTTTTTTTTTCCATTAATTTTATCAATGGAACCTCCTTTTCAGGGGACAGTGTTTTTTTTTTTTATTATTATTATTTTCTTTTCTTTTTAAATAAAGCTCTTAAACTCTTATCCCTAACACACAAGGCATGGTTGGATCTCAGGAGGTTAAAGGTAAATATTACAGAGAAATGAAAAACATATATAAATAAAATGATATTAAATTAAAGCTTCTGTGACTTTTTTTGTCAGAACTGAAATGGGGACGAGAGCCAAATTAAAGCCTCCTCGGATGAAAACACATCACAGATTAAACGAAGCTGATGGCGGTACGACTCTGAGGAAACGTCCGCAGCTCTGGTGGAGGGAAAGCGACGTTCCCACAGGTTCTTCTAAACTCTTCATGTTTACAGAGAGACGCCGCCGGTGCTGCTTTCTAACCCTCTGAGTTCAGCAGAGGTTCAGTAGATTATCCAGGTAGAAGCTACGCTAGCTGGGGGGATAAACACAGCGGTGGGTAACACCACCTGTCAGGGTGGGGTGGGGGGAGTCGGGGTCTCATAGGAAATCAAACTGTATCTGGCTGCTAGCGATTAGCTTAGCTGCTAATCCTGTAACAGTCACGGGACGCAGCGCTTTCACCTCCCTGATTCCTGGAAAAAATGTTATTACACCAAAGTAAATTGATGATAAAGGAAAAAAAAATCTGTGAGGTGACGTTTCAGTTCAGTAAAAGCTGGTATGAAATAATGAATGAAAGGTTCAGGATATGAACGTATATATCGTTGTCAGACAGGATTTAACTGTTTGAAAAACAAGACCAACAAAAGAAATAATATTCTTGATTCATGTACGTATGTGTTTTATTTTATTATATGATATGGTAGAGCGGGTAGCGGTTTGAATTCCGCTCTGTCCTAATCAATACATTGTGTCCTTGGGCAAGACATTCATACACATTCATACACATTCATACACATTCACACACACTCATACACACTCATACACATTCATACACACTCATACACATTCATACACACTCATACACATTCATACACACTTATACACATTCATACACATTCACATTCACACACACTCATACACATTCACACACACTTATACACATTCACACACACTCATACACATTCACACACACTTATACACATTCACACACACTTATACACATTCATACACATTCACATTCACACACACTCATACACATTCACACACACTTATACACATTCACACACACTCATACACATTCACACACACTCATACACATTCACACACACTCATACACATTCACACACACTCATACACATTCACACACACTCATACACATTCACACACACTCATACACATTCATACACACTCATTACACATTCATACACACTTATACACATTGGTACACACTCATACACATTCATACACACTTATACACATTTACACACACTCATACACATTCATACACACTCATACACATTCATACACACTCATACACATTCACACATGCTTATACACATTCACACACACTCATACACATTCATACACACTCATTACACATTCATACACACTCTCACACATTCACACACACTCATACACATTCATACACACTTATACACATTCATACACACTCATACACATTCATACACACTCATACACATTCACACACACTTATACACATTCACACACACTCATACACATTCATACACACTTATACACATTCATACACACTCATACACATTCATACACACTCATACACATTCACACACACTTATACACATTCACAGACACTCATACACATTCACACACACTCATACACATTCACACACACTCATACACATTCATACACACTCATACACATTCATACACACTTATACACATTCATACACACTCATACACATTCATACACACTTATACACATTTACACACACTCATAGACATTCATACACACTCATTACACATTCATACACACTCTCACACATTCACACACACTTATACACATTCATACACACTTATACACATTCACACACACTTATACACATTCATACACACTTATACACATTCATATACACTCATACACATTCACACATGCTTATACACATTCACACACACTCATACACATTCATACACACTCATACACATTCATACACACTCACACACATTCACACACACTCATACACATTCATACACATTCACACACACTCATACACATTCATACACACTCACGCACATTCACACACACTCACACTGGTGTATGAATGTTCAGTGATGGTCAGAGGGACCATATGTATGAATTGTCAGCCACACTTCTGTCAGTCTGCCCCAGGACAACTGTGGATACAACTGTAGTTTACCACCACCAGAGGGAGAATGTGAGAGTGAATGAATAAGGGACCAATAATGTAAAGTGCTTTGGGTGCCTTGAAAAGTGTGAAAGAAATCTAATCCATTATTATTTTTGTGCAAATATTGTCTAGGCCAGTCTCATAGCATCATTATAATTTAAATTATTATTGACCTTATTTATGTCCATGTGTTTGTTTGATTACTTGATTATATATAAGTTTAGAAAAACAAAAATAAAGTGTTTGATTTTTTGTTTGTTTAGTTTTTTCACTTTGAACTGAAAATAAAAATTTGTAATTTATCATTTGGGTTGAAGGACACCAATAAATACGTAAATAAAATTTGTAATAAAGGTAAACATTTGTTTATGTACATTTCATTTTGTGCTTTTACCATAATTGTTTAATAAATGAATAAGGACTGTCACATGACCTGGAAGTAAACGTAAAAGTGTTAGAATAAAACGTCTAGCCAGATAGGTGGGCAGGCAGGCAGGTAAGTGGGTAGGTAGGTAGGTGGATGGGTAGGTAGGTGGGTATGTAGGTAGGTGGATGGGTAGGTAGGTAGGTATGTAGGTGGGTAGGTAGGGAGGTGGGTAGGTAGGTTAATTCAATATGTTTTTACTTGAATTAAACAGAAAAACAAAAGCTGTAATGTAACAAGTGAAAATTATCTTGGTAAGATTTGTTGTAATTAGATTTTCCAGCTTTATTGTCTAAGAATCAGTTCTTAAATCTCACTAAAAAGTTCCTCATTAGGTGTTTCTGTCTTTTTAAAGTTTGATGTATTTGGACGACAACTAAGGAAAATCGACTTGGTAACATATTGATTTTTGCAGTGCAAGGAAATGTTTAAATTGAAGAACTCCATTTTTAAAAAAAAAACTAAATATAACTCATTTAAGCGTTAAAACTATCAAAGCCTGTGTTTCTATACAGTACATGTGTGTGAACTGCTGATGAAGTCAGATTCAGAGTGACAGGATGTGTCCATGGCTGTTTAGTGGGTGATTATATGTATATGATAAAGTCATTCTAAGGGAAAGTGAAAGTTCCAGAGCATTAACATGGATCCTCTGTGACTCGTTCATCTTGTGCTGTGGATGTAAGATGTAAAACTGAGCTCAAACATGCATGCAGTCTTTAGGATTAGCATATCTGGCCCCACACTTTATTACTTGATCGATGGAGTCCATAAACACAGCGCAACATGCAATATGGATGGGGAGTAATTTATGAATATCATAAAGGCCACACGACACGTCCTGGTTATGAATCCAGTCCAGTAGGCTGAGCTGCTCGTACACTGTAAAAAAATGTCTCTCTAAAAACAAGTAAAAAAATATATATATATATATAGTACAAGATATTTTTGCTTGAATTAAGCAAAAAAAGCCAAAGAAACAAATGAAAATTATCTTGCAAAGATTTCTTGAAATCAGATTTATCCAGATCTATTGTCTATAAATCAGTTCTTATATTTGACTGAAAAGTTCCTCTTTAGGTGATTGTGTTTGATTTTAAGTGTGATTAAATATTTGGACTAGAAATGAGAAAAATACACTTGGTAAGATTTAGATTATTTTTGTTGTTGTGTAAAATAACTGTTTAATGAAGGTTTGAAAGTCAGTATTTAGCCTCCGTTCAACTAGTCCTCCCACAGTTCCAAAACTATGTTTAAATATGCTCACTTCTGCCTTAAAAAGTTAACACGTTAAACCATTCACAAACAAACTCCATTCCTCCACCCACTCTATACACTATATAAAAAAATACCCCTCTAAAAACAAGTAAAATAAATATAATATCAATAATAATGCTAGATATTTTTGCTTGAAATTTGTCAATGGAACAAGTGAAAATTATCATAGTAAATGTATCGAAATCATATTTATCCAGATCTATTGTCTATAAATCAGTTGTTATATCTGACTGAAAAGTTCCTGTTTAGGTGATTCTGTCTGATTTTACAGTAAATGTGATGAGATATTTGGACTAGAAATGAGGAAAAATACACTTGGTAAGATACATATTTCTTTTCCCATTGTGTAAAATAACTATTTAATGAAGGTTTGAAAGTTAGTATTTAACCTTCGTCCAACTAGTCCTCCACAGTTTCAAATATATGCCTAAATATGGTCACTTCTGACACAAATAACCAATGCATCAAAACATTCAGAAACCAGCAGATTACATCTCCATTCCTTCAACCACAGCTTTTTTTTAATCCTCTATACACTGTAAAAAGTACCTCTCTAAAAAACAGTAAAGGTAGAAAAAAATAATACGAGATATTTTTAGTTTGGAAATCAGATTTTCCAAAACGCTTGTCTATAAATCAGTTCTTATATCTGACTGAAAAGTTCCTCTTGAGGTGATTCTGTCTGATTTTAAGTGTGGTGAAATATTTGGATTAGAAATGAGAAAAAATACACTTGGTAAGAATTAAGAGTTTTTTTGTTGTTGTGTAAAATAACTGTTTAACGAAGGTTTGAAAGTCAGTATTTGGCCTCTGTTCTACTAGTCCTCCCACAGTTTCAAATATATGCCTAAATATGGTCGTGTCTGAAAAAGTCAACACATCAAAACATTCAGAAACCAACAGATGATGTCTCCATTCCTTCACCCACTCCTTTTTTTATCCTCTACACCAGACATGTCCAAACTATTCCACAAAGGGCCGGTGTGGCTGCAGGTTTTTGTTCCAACCAACCAAGAGTTCACAGTTTGACCAATCAACTCTCCGAAGACTGAGATCAGTTGATTAATTGAGTCCAGTCTGGTGTGGTGCTGCTTGGTTGGAACAAAGACCTGCAGCCACACCGGCCCTTTGGGAATGGTTTGGACATGTCTGCTCTACACCACAGGTGTCAAACTCCAGTCCTCAAGGGCCGGTGTCCTGCATGTTTTAGATATTTCCTTCTTCCATGTGATTCAGTTTTAACCCTTTAACTCCAAAATAATTGGTAACATGAGCAAAGTAAGACACAAATGTCAGAAAATCTAAGAAAAATACCAACATTTAAAAAAAAAAATTAAATACAATGTAGAAAAATAAACAAAATGAGCAACAAAATCTAATAAATATTTACAAAATGACAAATAATGTGGAAAATTTTGGGGGAAAAAAATTACGAAAGAAGAAAACTAGTATTGAAATTTGATCCCTGCAATTTTAATTTTGCCTTTAAAGTAAAAAAAATCTTGCTTTTTGGGACCCTTTCCATGCACAAAACTAAAAGGAAAACGGTTGAATTTTTCTGAATATTTAAACTAAATCATCCATTCAGAATGCATCAGCGCTGACATTTAAAGAGTTAATAATCAGCTCCTCATCAGACTGATAATGATGCAATGGCCTCCAGGTGTAATGGAAGAGGGAAACATCTAAAACATGCAGGACACCGGCCCTCGAGGACCGCAGTTTGACACCCCTGCTCTAAACACTGTAAAAAATACCCCTCTGAAAAATAGTAAAGGAAAAAAATATATATTTTACTTGGAAAATCTGCCAATGGAACAAGTAAATGTATTGAAATCAGATTTTCCAAAACTATTGTCTATAAATCTGTTCTTATATTTGACTGAAAAGTTCCTCTTTAGGTGATTGTGTTTGATTTTAAGTGTGATTAAATATCTGGACTAGAAATGAGAAAAATACACTTGGTCAGATATAGATTTTTCCCAGTGTACCTCTGCAGGCGCGGGTGGTGGTGTTGAGGTAGTACTGATGGGCGCAGCTGTCGTACTGACACTCCCCGAACAGCAGCACCTTGGCGGGGTCGCGGCAGGATGTGCACACCCCCGCCATGTCGCACGTCAGGCACTGGCTGTCGCAGGCTGCAAACAGAAAGGTGAGCGAGAAGGTGAGGTTACAGAGGAGGGCAGTGAGGAACCATTACATCTGACATCCCATAATACTAGGTTAATGAGGCTTTGGAGAGTGGGATGGTGTAAACAACATGTGACCCATGGACCAGTGCGGTTTTATTCTACACTGGAAAAAATACTCCCCTAAAACAAGTAAAAAAATATATTATTATTATTATTTTTAGTAGTAGTAGTAGTAGTAGTAGTAGTAGTAGTAGTAGTAGTAGTACTAATAGTGGTAGTAGTGGTAGTAGTAGTACTAGTAGTAGTAGTAGTAGTAGTAGTAGTAGTAGTACTAATAGTAGTAGTAGTAGTAGTAGTAGTAGTAGTACTAATAGTAGTAGTAGTATTAGTACTAGTAGTAGTAGTAGTAGTAGTAGTAGTACTAGTAGTAGTAGTAGTAGTAGTACTAGTAGTAGTAGTAGTAGTAGTACTAGTAGTAGTACTAGTAGTAGTAGTAGTGGTAGTAGTAGAGAGATAGAACAAAGGTAGAAATAAAAAAAAATGCAGAAGAAAATCAACGTGTACAAAGTTTCTGTTCTGGGTCTGTAGTTGAAAAGGTTTGAGAACCTAAAAACTGTCTATAAACCATGCTAAGCTAACACAGCTATAATGTAAACTATCAGCAGATGTAGCTTAGAAGAAGGTGTTTTATCATGTTAAAATAAGTGTCTATGAGTTTTATTTTGAAGAAGAAAACTTGATGATACCATGATACAGATGCTTTATTCAGTGACTGTGGAAACATAGGGTTAATTTATCCCAAAGTTTTGGTTCTAACTGTGATCTGATACCAGAGTGAACCCTACTGGTGAGAGTTTATTCTACATACAACCACTTCAAATGAATTCTTTTTCTTTCTTTTTTTGGTTGAAAACAAATCACACAACCTAAATATAATTGTAAAGTTCACATTTAATTGTCGATGTGACAGGGTCCTCTGTACCTTGGCAGATCCTGTGTCCGTTGTCATAGTAACCCAGCGGACATTTGGAGGCGCAGAGACCCGACGGCAACAGAGCTTTATGGGCGGGACAGGAGGTGCAGGTTTGAGGCCCCGCCCCACTGCAGGCCTCACATGATGAATGGCACCCTGGGAAAATAAACAGGAGCGGTGAAGTCATTTCTCTTCATTAACATAAATCTAATTTTCTATGTGGGGGAATTAGGTCAGTGAGACAGAATGTACGGAAATTATGAGGCGAGGGAAGAAGAAAAATGAAAATAAAAAGTTGAATTTACTTGTAAAAATGTTGATGTAATGTAATTTTAAGAGTAAACATTATAATCGAGTTACATGTTTGTAACCATTGAGGCACAATTTCCCATGATGCTGAAAATCTGCAAAAATCCTAAGTGATTACAGTTGTTGAGTTAAACAAATACATATTCATAAATCTGACTAAACACTATCAAGGGTCTATTCATTCTCCGTAATCATCCTCCCCCACCCCGACAATCACCAGCTGTATCTCTGAACCACAGATGCTCTATAATTTTGACAATATAAAAGAAAAATGTACAAGTGTAACATAAAAACTAGAGTTTTAGTGGATGTGTTTCATGGATGTGTCTAATTAATGTTCTCTCAGGTTTTACATTCAGTCCAATTTGATCTCCACTCAAATAAAAAGATATTAAAATATAAATAATGACAAAACATCATGTTTTTATTTGGATTTATGTATATATTCACATTTACAAACTATTTAAAAAGGTGAGTAACTTGAACATTTTTTTTAAGAAAAACAGGTGTAATTCCATTAATATTATGCCTCAACTTATCATTTATACATGTTCCAGCCACAAAACATTGAGTAACAAGTAGAATATCATTCGATTTGTACCTAATTTTTTTTTACATTTCAGATTAATTCTATTTTTTCAGGTGATTCACATGTTATTGTTAAAGCATAGTGTGAAAATGTAGATATTTTTATATATATTTATTTATTTATTGGTTTAAAGTGTTTTTATTTGTATTTTTATTTATTTCATAAAGCCATCATGAAGTCATTATTTGTCCCTGTATGAACCCGTGAACCACCCTGTTGTACCACAAAAAGATCATTATCAGTAATAAACAATAAATAAATAACACACTTAGTATTATTAAGGCTATTCGATAATGAATGAGGAATTTCATATTTAATGCTATTTTGATTTTCTAGTCGTAAGTAAGGAATTTTTTTTTTTTACCTCTGTTATGATTTAACAGAGACGAAAATATCTATATGGGCTTAGAAATATCAGTCATTGACTAAGATTGATGTAAAAAAAATATACATAAAAAATTGGTATTGGCTTCAAAAAGTCGATATCAGTTGATCACCTGTAAATATCGGTAAAGTTTCTGCAGATGTCCAAAGGAAAAGTGGTTACTGACCATTAATATCATCACTTAAAGGGCCAGATTGTAACCTACTGTACCCCCCCCCCCACACACACACACACACACACACACAGATTTCTATTGAACCTCATTTAAACAGGTTTTTCTTTCTCATTTCTCATTCTTTTTCAAGGCTGACCAGGATAAATGGCAGCGTGTTTTCTATAGTGTGAATAACGTACTTATGCAGGAGCGTTTACAGAGTGGGATTGAGTCTATATTTATACAACAGAGCGTGAATATCTCATATCTTTTCTAAATGTGAATCATCTGTAATTTCACATGCGATTTCTGTGTGTTGTGTTCAGTCTTTATATATCTGTGTGAGCCGTGTGTGTGTGTGTGTGTGTGTGTTTTCCATGTGTGTTCAGTCAAATGTTCGTGCAGATAAATGAGACCCCAGAGATTTCTCTTCTCCTTCCTACATTTCAGTCTGAATAAAAATGCTATAGATTTCAACTGAGCCACAGGATTAAGGTGATGAAAACAATAAAGAAGGATGATGATAATAATGAGGTAAAGGAGTGTTTGATGAATTAAAATGATGAAAAAAAGCTTCTTTTTTTCCTGTTCAGACTTCAATATGTCACTATTTGTGTACTTATTGTCATTTACTGTAGCTGTATATACTGTAAGGTGACGCCACAACTCTTTTTTTATTCAACATTATAACCAGATAACACTAGTACAATTACAATTCTGGAATAAAAGTAATGAAACGCTCCCACGTGTGCGTTTGTGAAGAAAACTCAAGTCTTAAATGCTGGTTGGATCAAGTTTCTAACATAAGTCTGGGGTCAAAATGTGAAATTATTACAATGAACAAGAGAATAGGTTTTAGTCCAAAGGAATATTGGTGTCAGATCGACTTCACATTATGATCCGTTCACTTTACACTTTACAAAAAATCACAAAATAATCACGAAAATTCATAAAAATAAAGTAATTAGTGATTAAAATAAGCAAAAATATTTTCAAAAATAAGCAAGAAAATGAATAAATGAACAAAAACTAACCCTAACCCAACCCAAAATAAAATGAACAAAATACTTTATTAAAAAATCACTAAATAATCAAGATAATTCACAAAAATCAACAAATTAGTGAAGGAAATGAACAAAGTAATCAATAAAATGAAGAACTAATTCTGAAATAAAATGAAGTACAACAAATTGACAAAGTAATCAAGACAATTCACAAAAATAAACGAATTAGAGAAAAAAAAAAGAACAAAATATGAGCTAACACTGGTCTACATGAAATGTTCCCACATGTGTGTTACTGTGTTACAAGTCTTAAATGCTGCTTGGCTCAAGTTTCTAAGATAAGTCTGGGGTCAAAATGTGAAATTGTTAGAATGAACAAGCAAATAGTTTTTAATCCAAAGGAATATTATTCTCAGATCTACTTCAAACACTGTCTACACTTTATGATCCATTCACTTTACAGGTTCTTTCTAATGTAATATTTACTAATCCATTGTATACATGTACATAAACCAGCATATATGTGGAATAACACACCATCATATATATTAATATATATTAAAAACATGAACTAACCAACACTAAAGTCATTTCCTTTCATATTATTCATATTATTCATATATATTAAGTATGTCATATTTAACACATTTTATATCTGAAGCAAATACTTTCCAGTGTAACACCAATATTTTTACAATTATTTATGTATATTTCTTTAATTACATTTCTGGACAAAATGGGGTTGGTGGGCGCTGTGGGGGGCGGTGCATTTAAATGGGGTCTTAGAAACAAATGTTGTTTTCCAGTGTAAATATCAGGTTTGTACATGGACAACAGTTACTACAGTTTTTTAAAAAGAACAATACTTTTAGGCCTGAAGCCAAAAATAGGGAATGTGTAAACTCTGGACATTTATGTATGAGACAGTGAATAAATGATCCTCAGGATAGTGTTTGGAATCGTCACTGTCTGTGTAGCTGCTCACACTAATACAGATTTTCACAAACTCCATCACTTCTCCAAATCCCCAAATCTGTGTCCAGCTCACGCTTTTGTGTTTAGAAAGTCAGCGCTGAAACAATCAGGGGATTTGGAACCATCAGCCAGTAAATCTGAGGAGTCCTTCTATAGCTGGTGGAAATATGAAGCCAATACCCCCTGATGGAGCACATACCTGCTGAATGTTTAAAGAGAGGGGGGGGGGGGACTGGCCATCGAAGGGTCCAATCAGGTCTGAAGGTTGGATTTGTGGAATGCAAAAAAAATGATGATGATAATATTAGCAGGTAGAGCTGCACAATATAGTGTTTGAGCATCAGCATTATAATGTACGTATGCACATTAGTCACATTATAGGTCCTTCAATTACTTTATTTTTATTAAAAACTAAATATTTTAATATATTTGTATTTCTTTATTTCTTTCTTTATTTATATATTTAATTACATTTAGAAAATATTAATTCTTTATTTATTTGTTATTTTATTTAGATTTTATTTATTTGTATATATATATATATATATATTATGTATATATTTAATTACACTTTAAAAACATTTATTACTTATTTAGTTGTATTTATTTTAAATGTATTTGTCTTATTAAATTAATTAATTAATTTATGTATTTAAGTAATTAATTTATGTATTTATTTTTAATTATTATAGTTGTATTTAATTCTTTCAGCTACCAGAAGGATGACACTGTATGTTCTGTGTCAATCACTAATCTTTTTTTAACCATTTGCATTGGTACCAGACAGCTGTTATTCCTTGACTGAGTAATGGAATCATCTTTGTTCAATTGTGTCTTTGTTTGACTGTTTTTACAACATAACCCAAAAAGTTATGGATGCATTTGTGGAGTCTGTGCTCTCAGAGTACATTTCTATTTTTTCAACCTTGTTTGTTTTCAACCTTTTTCACTTCTTTACTCCCTCTTTTTTCCTTCGCAAAAAAAACAAAACAAAACAAATATAGCATAACACACATATAACATAAGAAACAGGCTAATATCAGTAGAAGAAAAAAAAAATACTGGTCCAATATATCGGTCTATCATTAATTGATACTGAATTGTGAAATTAAATATCATAATAACCAATATTTTCTTACAGCCCTAGAAATGACTCCAAAAGAAGAATCTTCACAACATTTGACAGGTGAATAAATCATAAGTAGCATCAGTGGGACTTTTCTTGTAGGTTTTAATATTCTGGACAGTTGCTGGCTGACCTTTGACCCTGATCTACACTGTGTATGAGTGGAGTTCTTACTCATGCAGGCTCCGTGCCAGGCGTAATGACCCCGAGGACAATCAGGGACGCAGTGATCGCCCAGAAGCCAAGTCCTGGGCACGTTACACCACAGACAGACGCTGCCGATGCCCATCTGGAGGTCGGCCGTACAGCGCTGACAGTCTGGACTGCACTCTGGAAGAAGAGCGGCACAGAGGAAGGGGTCAGAGCCCACACAATGTCAGGAAAGCAAAAAAAAATACATGACACAATACAATAATACTAGGATATGTGAAGGGATTTTCATATTTAAACAGAACAGGAAACAAACTGTGGGAATATATCAATATATAAAAAAATATATATTACAAACAGTTAAAATAATTTACCCCCCACCCCAACCACTACCACCCTCTTTTGTAAAAATGTTGTTTTATTAAATCAGGGACCAAAGGGGGGGGGTATTATTTTTGGTTTGTGTGACAGACACAGATAGATAGACAGATAGGAAAGTTAAGGTCAGCTCAGACCCTTCCAGAATAACAACATTTAATAGTGTATATTCCTTATATGTTTGAAAAAAAAATCTGTTTAATGTCGAGGATTTTCCAATTAAAAAAAGAAACATATGCATCTGAAAAAACTGTCAAGACCATTATTAACATAACAATTAAAAATATATACTTTCCTAAGTTTCAGGAAGATATGATGAATATATATGTAAATGGATGTTTTTCCCCATAAAAAGACAATAAAAATGTTTATCCACAGACAAGATATAACTCCACAAAAAGAACATAAATCATGTAACAATGTTAATGATACAACAAGATAAAATCTACAAAAAAGATAGAAATGGAGGTTCAGATCCTACAGAAGATGTTTCATTTTATATATATATATATATATATATATATATATATATATATATATATATATATATATATATATATATATATATATATATATATATATATATATATATATATATATATATATATATATATATAAAACATGCATCAGTTTTCAGATGCAGGTGAAAATGCAGTAGTAAAACAGGAGACAATTTTTTACAAAAACACCATAAAAAATGTAACAAGGTTAATGATGCAACAAGACTAAGGGATATAAGAAGATAAAACTGACAGTGGAAATCCCAAAAAAGTAAAATGACCTTTGAGAGACTTTTTATTGCTGTAGTGTTAGTAAAACTGTAGAAGTGTAATGTCAGAATATAGTTTATACAATATAGTTTATTACATATATAGTAGTAGTATATGTAAATATATACTACTATATATATATATATATATATATATATATATATATATATATATATATATATATATATATGACCACAAGGGGGCGCTTAAAAGTTAAAGATTTACTTGGATTGAAGTGCAAAACTGTCATGACCTGAGGATATACCCCTAACCACTGCTTCCGGCAGCTTAAGCCTATTTTATTCATATCATTCTTTCAAAAGTCATTGATGGAAATATGACTGATAATAATTTTGAGTAAAAAATGTAAATCACAGTAAATGATGCTTCACACAACCCGAGCAAACACATTGATTTCAACATCAACTTTCACTGCGTTTATTTGATGTTTCAACGACTTAAGACCTGGTTTTGACGAGTCAACACGTCAAATAAAATGAGCTCTAATGCTGCTTTTTTTTTTCTTTCTTAGTAAATATGTGGTTATGTACAGACAGTTAAGAGACCATTAATAAACCTCCATGCAAGCTGTGCTTCTGAATAATGAACCCGGGCTCTCAAAGGGAATACATTTAATTAAGAAAATTCAGATTTATATGTAGTGTTCAAAAAAGCTGCACATTCAAAGCTTTTTAGGGAGTACTGTTGTAAACTGAAGACAGAAAATAGAAAAGAGCAACAGATGAAGCCTCGCATTCATTATGAGGAAAAAGTCCACGAAAGTAAGGTTTTAATGAGGATGAAAGAAAAACCAACACATGATGCTTCTGGGAGAAAGAACACTTCAAAGGTAGACAATATGCTCTTTTAGTTGGTCTTTTTATTCACATTACAACCTTTCTTTTAAATCAGCGGTGGATCTGTTTATTCACCCCTCCCAAAAAATGCAAGGGGTGGATCTTTTTTGTGCTCGGAACCCCTTTTTTTTTGTCAATTTTATTTTACTGGTTCAACCCAATAAAGATTAAATCGCGCTGAATGTGGCCCCCACAACTAAAGTGAGTTTGACAGGCTTGTTTTAGATAAAGGTCTGTGAATGTCCCAACATGCCCTTCCAGACCCATAGACTGTGCCGAAAAAGAAGAACAATGACGAACACCTCGGTGGTGTTTTCATCTGATGGTATCTGTGTTTTTTTCACCGGCTGGTGCAGCTGGAGGCGCCTTTAAGTTCCCGTCCCATGTAGAGATAAACATCTGCAGCGAGAACAATGGGGTTCTGCAGGTGAGGAGTTATGTGACAGCCCAGAGAGGAGGAGAACAGATAAAGAGCAGACTCGCACGGAGGTAGGGGGAGGGAAACGGCTTAAAACTGCGACTGGGAGAAGGATTAACATAAATGAGAAACATTTAGAGGGATTACGAGGTGAAAGTCGATTAGAATCAAACAGCGCCGGAATGGTTTAATCTGAAAATGCAACAGGTTTGTGCTCTGTGGATGTGTGAGGAAATCTATTTGAGAAGATGTATTTCATTAAGACACTTTTTACACAGTCTGGACCACAGGTGTCAAACTCCAGTCCTCGAGGGCCGGTGTCCTGCATGTTTTAGATATTTCCTTCTTCCATGTGATTCAGTTTAACCCTTTAACTCCTGAGAACTAACAAAATAATTGTAACATGAGCAAAGTAAGACACAAATGGCAGAAAATCAAAGAACAATACTAAGAAAAATAAACAAAATGAGCAACAAAAACTAATAAATATTTACAAAATCACAGGAAAATTTTGAAAAAAAAAAATATGAAAGAAGAAAACTAGTATTGAAATTTGGTTCCAGCTATTTTAATTTTGCCTTTAAAAAATGTTTAAATAAAATAAAATAAAAAATAAAAATCTTGCTTTTTGGCAGCCTTTCCATGCACAAAACTAAAAGGAAAATAGTTGAATTTTTCGGAATATTTAAAACTAAATCATCCATTCAGAATCAGCGCTGACACTTAAAGAGTTAATAATCATCTCCTCATCAGACTGATAATGATGTAATGACCTCCAGGTGTAATGGAAGAGGGAAACATCTAAAACATGCAGGACACCGGCCCTTGAGGACCGTACTTTGACACCCCTGGTCTGGACAATATCCAGCTGTTATTACCTCTGCCAACGAGGTATTACATTCAAGTGTGTTTGTCAGGATTAGGTAAAAAGTTCTGGGAGGATTTTGATCAAACTTTCAGGAATGATAGATATTTGAGCAATGAAGGTCAAAGGTCAAGGTCACACTAAAGGTCAAAAGTTAAAACACATCAGTGGTAATATCTCAGGATTCAGACAAGATAGAAGCTGTATTTTTTTTTTTTTTTTGCATTCACATCGTCTCACCATTGGACAACAGATGGGTCAACACCTATGGGTCCATCATGTCACATATGAATGAAAAATCAATCCTTGGCCCAGGTCTGCTGTCTCTCATTGCCTTATTATACTGTATGATATTTTACTTGTGTTCATTTGCTGAACGTAAGGCCCATTTATGCTCACTTTATGTACAAAAAAACAACAACATAATAAGAATAAGAATAAGAATAAATAATGTTTGTTTCAAATGTCGTCACATGTCACTGCCTGAATTCCATTAAAAATAAAAATAAAATATTACACCGTGAACTCTGAGTTGTCATGTACATCTAGATTAGGGCCTGCATAATTTCATTGTAACATGTGTGCAATGACAATAAAGTTTATTCTATTCTATTCTCTTAAATGTAGCACATGGCGTACAGGAAAATTCACAATTTCAAATGAAAGATGACAAAAAAAATATAGGGTAATATTGAAAAAAGAAATTGTGATAAATCACGTAATACAGGTTTGAGAGAAAAATTAATAATTTGGGAGCTGTCACAAAAGTAGTACTGGGTCTTTATGGTTTGAAAAGCAAAATTAATGAGTGACAAGACAAGTGAAAAGTAGAGCAAGACCTGCCCTCAGAACTGCCTTAAATATTAAAAAAAAAAAAAAAGAAAGAAGCAAAGACACTTTTTGTCTTCTTTTCACCAACATCAAAACCTGGATCTTTCTTATTTTTGTGAGAAAATCTGCTGTTGAAGAAGATGAATTTCATTAACATACTTTCTACACAGCTCAAATGTGTCTTCATGGCCAAAGTGCATCTTAAAAAAGCATTAAAAAGTTCAACTAATGAGCTACAAGAGAAACCAAAATGTAGGGAGTAAACCTTTGTAGTCTGACTGTATGTGATGGAAAAACAGCAGGTGTTCTTGGCCTGTAAACAGACACATGTAGAACCTTAGCCTGGGTAAATAAATCTATTCATACACTGTGCTTTCTTTAGGATATTCCACTTTTAATGGTGTGTTTTCTGTTTTCTCCAGGAATATCCAGCCTGCAGGGAGTTATTCTAACAAACTGAAGCCTGCTCACTACTGTTTTGACAGAAGGGGTCAAAGTCACGAGTCTTCGATATCTACTGTTGGTAAAATACCATCTGAGTGTGCCAGCGAATGCAAGTAGTGAATTTGCTGAATTTGGCTTTTATTTTTCACTGTAGAGAAACTTCAGTGATGTGGTGTCATTTTGATTACGTGTGTTTTGCTTTGGTGTTTATTAAATGCACCCTCGTAACTCAAGTTGGCGGTGATTAATTTATAAGAGTTGGGGTCAGAGTAAACCATGAAAAACCATTGGATGTAAATATGGACTGTGTAAATAGAAAATCCAGGAGGTTTTACCCTCTGTCGTGTTTATATATTTAGAAGTTTATGTATTTTTTTTTACTCAACAGACACATTTTTAGGGAAGTCTGGGCCTCCCTGCTTAGACTGCTACCCCCCGCGACCCGGCCCCGGATGAAGCGGTTGATAATGAATGGATGGAAGGGTCAGAGTAGAACAACATCAGATGTTTGATATCATCAGTACATATAGAATCCATATAGTGGACCAATGACACCTTGTCCAGATTATTTTTAAAGGGATTATCTGGAGTAAAATACATTTTAGCTCAGTTTTTGGATGATTGGGAGTACAACAAAATCACACCATTCAGATTTACATTGAGAAAGTTTGATTTTGTTGTTTTGAGCCAAACTGTGTTAGCATGGGAATCAAACCAGAGGCCTTTTTTTTTGCTATGAGTGCGAACCACTGCAGCACCGTGCTGCCCTCACTCAGATACCTGAAGGTTAAAAATAAAAATTGTATAATCATAATCATGGTATTGATCACTAAGAGTGGAGAGTGTGATGCAAATTCATCTGGATTTGTAATTAACTTCATTAAAAGGGTAAATTACCTTTGGTTTGATAGTTAATAAGCAATTCGACAATATTAACATGTGTTGCCCCCCCTACCCCCCCCCCCCCCACACACACATACACACACACACACACACACACACACACAAATATTTTACCAGATTTGCCCTATTTTTGACCATTGCAAAAACACATTTTTGATGACCTTTGACCTACTCGCACATGAGTCCAGTAGTTTTTGTGTAAAGTTTCTGACAAACAAACAAACAAAACAAAAACCCCAATAAGTGTCTGATGTGTGTTAACGTGTAAATTAATGTTATTTTATTTTTCTACTGCATTGCTTTTTGATTGTAACTCATCCAAACAGTTTCTTTTAACAGGAACGTGTTTACACTTGTCCTTATGTGGCCGTCTGATATTTCTGTCTTCGTGTCGTTTCTGAGGAGTTGTCGTTTATTGCGTTTATGCCTCCAGAGCTTCTCTTTCGTCTGGTTAACATCTGCGCAGCGTAAACTCCGCTCTCCTGAACATGGCACTAGCCCAGGTGAGTCACACTCTTCTTCTGAAGCAGCTCCGATATCAACAGAGTCCAAACGTGTGAAGAAAAAACTGAAAAAAGAGCTTCCTCTCTGTCATCTCACATCCACACCTTTCATATCACATCACTTTACAACAAAACACGTATCAGCACTCCTCCTGCCAACACTCCGCAGGCGATCTGGCTCCTGGCACTAAACAAATGGCTTCACGGCGGAGATAAGATAACTCAGGCGTCAGGGATTATTGACTGCACAGACTAAAACTGAATATAAAACTGAAATACTATTGATTTGGGTCCTCAGAGTCCGTCTTTATGGCATAGTTACCATTTTTGAAGCGCATAAAAAGATACGCTAGAGTTATAAATGCATAGCATGCAGACCGGTGGATCATATTCTCCTATGGGCCCAGATTTATTCCACACATTATCCTATTATTACATCGTGCTTTTCTCCAGTATCTCCTGCAGAAACATCTTTCACACCCGGTCCTATAGGGAAAGACTCTGACGCCTCTCAATTAGTCTTTCCATGCAATTCTGTGTCGTTGAAAAGAGGTTAGAGTTAGATTGTTGGGGTGTTCTCTCCTGGGGTCGCAGCCTGATAACGGTCGTACTTAAGGAAGCCATGGTGTAAAGTGGGCCATCGCCTTTATTTGAAGTTACAGGCGTAAAAAAGCAGACAAATTGAAGCTGTGTGGTCCTCGCTGACACAGACGTCCCCCTGTCTAGACACGTTGCCCTAACAAAAGAGTAGATTTACAGATGTAGCGATTACAAGAGGCCTGCTTTTGCTTCCGCGCTTCCTTCTGCATCTCTCTGTAAAAGTTCTGCACTTATTTTAGATTTCAGACTTAATAATAATGATTGCTTGAGGGTCTAAAGTGGCTTTTTCATTTATACGTTGCTGTAACTCCATAATTCCGCTGTGCCTCAAAAACAAGTCCTTCATATCTGACACAAAACTCAACCCAGACTCCAAGAAATTCAGTTCAGATGTACTGAATGTACAGTTATATAAGGATGAACTGGAGCACTGATAGCAAGTGGGGTTTTTTTTGGGCGGAGGGGGTGGGATAGATGCAGCAGTTATGCTTCTTCACATGCTATCAAGAAAATGATTGTATGTACAGTACTTGTATCTCTGAAATTAACAATGTGCTGTGTTCAAGTCCTTTTGTTGTAAAATCTAAAATATAATATAATATAAAATGGCTAACATGCTAAAATGGTAACAGTTTTGGACGTGTGTTATGTTCCAGCACCATTTTTTCCCCTCTTGTTTGTCATGATTTATTTCATTAGATAATTATTGGCTGTTATAATATTTTTTTGGGCAATATTCTGCATTTAGTTTTTTCAGGTTGCTGATTGGCTTCCGGCGCAGCTAGGTCTTCGGTTCTAGAGGGAAAAGCTTTTTGGAGTGACCTGGTTTTTGTTACTACCTCACCTCCACCTGGGACGCTGCCTTCAGGAGCGTGCCCGCTAGTGCGCACTCAACAGGAGTCTTTTTACCACTGCAAGATGCCGGTTGGCTGCTCTAGCTTTGTTTGCTCATGGGTTTTTTTTGTGTCTGCACGTCCTGTTTTCAGTTTATTTCTTTTCACAGGGTTTAGTTGCAGGTTGTTTAAATAGGGCAGGGGTAGCGGTATGTGGACAGCTTCTACGACCCTGTATAGTATTGGCCTGATCCATATACCGTCCTTTTGTTTATTTGGCCAGCTCACCTGGGTCCGACATTTCTTTGTACTTTTGGGATTTCTTTTGTTTGTGGACACGGGAAAGGAGGTTAATATAGATAATTAATTAATTAATTTGCTTGAAAAGAATGTTTGGCAAATTTGAACCTTTTTGTCTCCTCTAAAATATGTTGCACGCTCCAGGTCATAACAACGTGTAAGTTTATCTGTTATAGCATTTTCTTTTTTGTTCATTCATCTCCTAAATATATATATATATATATATATATATATATATATATATATATATATATATATATATATATATATATTATATATATATATATATATATATATATATATATATATATATATATATATATATATATATATATATATATATCAACAACTAGTGGCCCTCACATTCACACCCATGGGCAATTTAGCTGAACTAATTAACTTTTTAATGAATGTCTTTGTTCTCAGATAGAACCCACACCCATTTTTTTTTAAATAATTTGCTCATTGCTCTCCGTTGCTATATTGAATATGTTGTTGCTATATTTTCATCTTGGCAAAGCATGTATCAACATGTTTTCCCAATTCTTCAGTGGAAAATATGAACTGATGAGGCATTCAGTCCAAGCTTCTATTCCTCTATTATAGAGCACACCTGACACAAAATTTCCACAGGTTTTAACTAATGATAAACTAATATATCAGCCGGCCAATATATCAGAATGATATTTAGATTTTTTTTTCTTGAAACCTTTTGCAGGTGTTTTCAGAAATGTGAGGGTCTCTAAGGTAGAAATTTGTGGCTTGAAACAACATGAAGTTAATTTACGATGTAGTGTTCAATTCTAGTTATGAATTATTTGGAGCAAAGAGCCACAGAGGGAAGTGGTGTATTTTCATCTTAAATAAGACATAAATAAGACAGAAGAGCTATTTTGTAGTATACTGGAACATCTTTCTTTATTTGTTTACTCTTACTTTCCCAGTCAGATTAAATTTGAGTTGAAAATTCACACTAGGAAAACATAAAAAAATATTTACTCCTGTATTTGTCTCTAAAAAAAAAAAAATTAAATATAATGAGCAGTGTGTGGTAGGGGTGTGGCGAGACACTCAGCTCACAAGACGAGACGAGATACGAGATTGGGTTCACGAGATCGAGATGACACGAGATTTTCAGAAAACTAAATTACAAATTATATGAATGGACAACAGACTTTTTATTTATTTGCACATGGATTTTGTAATGCTGTAAGTGTTAACTTTTAATGAACTTCTTAATTTTAGTGAACTTCTTAATGAACGTCTTCCTCTATGAATAAAAACTAAAATAAAATGTTATAAAAGTTAAAATAAAACAATATATTTCTCCTTTTTCAAAATCAAATCTGGCACTTGACTGTGGAAGTTATGGATCGTGGAAACATGTTGATTTTCAAATAATATTCAAAGAGATTCCAGTGAATTTTGAATAGTGTTTTGGACCAAAAGTCACATCTCTAGTTATGTCAAAAAAACACCATCGTTTTGTGTATCTGAAAGCAAATTTCAAGGGACGTTTGAAAACCCTACACACAGAATATTATAGACTATCAACCCAACGTACACATACAGCAGTGATGTAATGTTAGCTCTACTATCTATGAACATTAGTGTATATGGTCAACATTGTTTGTTCCATCTCCAATCAGCTGTTTTAGCAAAACACTGGTAGCAACAGTAGTGTATGATAACTTCTTCACAACTAACAGTAATGTTAGTTTCATAGCTAAAGCATTCATTTCATAGCTAAACTTCAGATTGAAGTTTAGGTTTCTTTGGGGAGACAGTGTTCCGCTCGGTGATTTCTAACCTCCTTAGCTGTGGGTAAAGCCAGTGGATCCCAGATACACTCGCGTATCCCGGATCCCGGCTACATGGCGGGTATGAATATTGCCCCTGTGTGGCAGGTTTGTGGTCAAAACACTCTATCTAACCACTCATTCAGGTATTTTCTTCAGTTTTTAATGACAATACACGTAGTTCCCGAACCTCTTGAAGTGGTCCATCCTTTTTCTCACTGAGTCACTGTGTTAATATCGGAGCTAGCTAACGGAACAAACTGGAGGCTGTGAGAATGGAAGCAAAAAGCATTGGTGGGAGCAGTTCAGGAAGTAGAGCGGAAACGGGTCAAAAACTTGTCTATAGTAAAACCTGTGTTTCCGATGTGTTTCTGGCTGCTCGCTGGAGAAAAAATCTTGCAAGACAGAATTTTAACACGACGAGAAGTCTCGCCAAATTACATATCGCGAAATCTCATCCTCCGATCCTACCCTAGTGTCTGGCATCATTATATATATATATATATATATATATATATATATATATATATATATATATATAGTTTAAACAACACACACTTCTTAAATTATATATATATATATATATATATATATATATATATATATATATATATATATATATGTGTATATATATATATATATATATATATATATATATATATATATATATATATATATATATAGTTTAAACAACACACACTCCTTAAATTATGAACCTCACATTAAAGTTTAAAACAGAAAAAAACAAGGTTCTTATTCCAATATCCAATTAGTGCACTAGTTAAAAGCACAACACCCAATTAAAATTGTATTATTTTGGGAATAGAAGACTAACAATAAGCACGTTCCGTCCCATTAAAACCAGTCCAAACACTGATCTACTGTGCATTTTACACGTTTCCTTGCAGATGTTTAAAATCTTCATCACTGCTTCCACAGTTAAAACGGCGGGGGGGGGGGGATCACACCTCACTTTGAGATTGTATTAATTTCGTTGACGATATAACACTGTTGAAAGAGGCGCCTGCAGTGTAGATGAAAGATAAATGTGTTGGATCTTTGACAGTGCTAAGCAGTGTAAATATTCAACAAAGCTGCACTGAGTTCAAACACTGCCTCCATTATCACAGCTTGGCTCAGGGTCACATTGTAATTTTGCATCTCCAAAAATAACTTTTACACATGTGGAGGAAGAAGAGTGAAGCAGATATAAGCTCTTCAGAGTGAGACACAATCACTACACTGGGAAAACTATAATCTAATCAAGTGCATTTTTCTCATTTCTCGTCCAATATCTCATCACACTTAAAGAGGACATATCATGTCCATTTTCCACCAGTGGACAAAGTTCCCTGGTGTCTCAGCGATCTGTCTGTGACATGCTTTGCTCAAAACATCACATTGAGGCAGAGGTACAATAGCCTCTTCAACCTGGAGAAACAGCCCTTTTTAAAACACTCAGTTTTAGCGCCTCATGCTTTCATGCAAATGAGCCGCAGTTGACTCCGCCCCTCTGTTCTGCATTCTACCGACAGGATGAAGAGAAAAAGTTACACCCAGTCTGCACGCAAACGAGTTTCCATTAAAACCAACGTACTTTCTTAATGAATTGGCCTTTCGTTAAAATGGGACCGTTCTCATGGTTACCCCGAAATGATCTCTGGATACGGTGCCATTTTTGTATCCATTTTGACGAGTATCCATGTGTGTGTTCATACCCATGTCATGATCACATGACCAGAAAAATCAGGAGCGTTGCACCCGTAGCATTCATTCTTGTCACAAGACAGCGACAATGGTGAACAATAGAGTAGCAGTGGTGAATGGGTTAGGGTGTTAGCAGTGTTATTGTTGTTGTCTGTGTCCGGCGTGTGTCTCATGCAGGTAGAAAAAGGATGTGGGCACATGCGCACTACTTCTTCTGTTGTTCTCTTGTATCTCTTGTATCCCCATGCTGACGCCAATTTTTGCATGTGACAAACGACACATAGAAAATCTCAAATGGAGTTTTTCATCCCCCTCCAACAGAAAATGGATCAACAGAAAAGGAGGGTTGATTTTTTTTTCATAATTTAAGGGTCTCCTCACACGCAGACAACATGTATTTGTGTTGGAAAGGCATTATCCCCTTTAAAATAGGACAGAATCCTCTGAAGAGGAACTTTTCAATGAGATATGAAGAATTGATCTGGAAAATCTAATTTCAAATACAGATGTAATGATTATAGATTTTGGTGCTACAATTATCCTCAGGAAAATGATTCATGATTACTATGATTCTTTTGTGGGGGTTTGTACGTGGTGCAGTCTGTGCCATGCATATCTCAGAATGGATGCACACAGAATTCAAAGTGAAACGTATTTTTTCAAAAGTTTCAATGCATTATAGGGTCACAGGTGGATGAAGCATTAGCGGGAGAAATAAGGAAAAGACAAAATAAGTCTGTGTTTGGCTCTATATAATCCTTTTAACTCTTATATTGTAGCACTATAATAATAGATATATGAATTAAAATACCTGGTCTTTTTGTCTATTTTTATCAGTAACTGTTTCAAAAAAGGCTATTTACACCCCTTTTCCAGGAGAAGTTGAACTTTCAAACCTGTAAACTATGTATCATTCTTATCTAATTAAATATGTATATATGAAGAAAAGGACAAAAATGGAACTGCATTTTCATTAACTTTCGTTTTATAAACTCTTTAAAAGTGTAGATTGACCATTTCTGAGATTGCATAAATCTAATTCAAATTATTTTACAACAATTCAATACAGTTTGACATTTGGAGCTTTCTGAGTCTATGGTACAAGCTGTTATATTGTCAATCACCAGGTGGTTTTTTTTGCAAAGGTAGTTTCTGAAAGAATTTCTGTCCAACTGAAGACACACACACACACACACACACACACACACACACACACACACACACACACAACACACATCCAAGGTGTGTTTTTGTGGCACAGGTGTTTTTTTTCCATTTCCTTCCTCTCCTCATATGACACTCAGTCATTACCGTAATGCATGTAATACCACCAGAAAGGCCCATTTCACAGCTTTCAGGGGCAGTTTAAAGGACCAAAATTGCACCAAGTAGCGAGGTGTTACAGTAATATGACATACACATGTACTGTGGTGTCACCTGTGATCCCCGTAGTTGTAAAAGGGTTCTCCAAAGGTGAAGCTGGAACCCCCCCTATCCACACAAACACACTCAAATGCATCCCAGATGAAAAAAAACCAAAAAACTTTAACTTTCATTAGAGGAGGCAGAACATTTGTTTGAAGCAGATAGTTGTGAATGGGTTGGAAAATGGTACCTGAAGCTGTGTACATGACAGTAGCGAATGCAAACGCTAAAATAAAAGTGAGCCTGCATCGAAAATATAATCACAGCCAAAACAAATCTTAAATACATCTGCTCCTGAGACAAACACTTGCTGTTGGAATGATGAATGCAGCCTCTATAACATTGTGGAAGTGCATCTACTGTACTTCATGGGGCAATTATTAGCAGCCTTGACGATTAATTAACCGTGACGTTTAAAATTGCAGTTAATCATACCACCATAACATCGTTACAAACCAAATTACAAGAAAACTTACCCAGATAATTTTCACTTGTTCCATTACGATTTTTTTTTTGTTTTTGCTTAATTCAAAACATTTTTTAACTTTCATTAATAATAAAAAAAAAAAATCTGCCAAAGAAACATGAAAATTATCTACGTTTCTTGATTTTTCTTTCTAAGATTTCTTGAAATAGGATTTCACAGTTCTATTGTCTATAAATCAGTTCCTCTTTAGGTGATTCTGTCTTATTTTAAGTGTGATGAGACATTTGGAAATGAGGTCAAAAATACACTTGATAAGATTTAGATGTTTGCAGTGTGTTTGGAAAGCATACATACTCATTTAACATAAAAATAGACAACTTTTAGACTGAACTTTACAGACAATAATTTGACTTTGTTCTTCTTCTTTTCCAGTCTAAACCCTAAGTGTCAATTATTTACTATGGTCAAGCCAACTAAACTAAATCTAATTGTTTGTTGTGTGTTGGACTGAAAGCATAAGATCTTAACCTTGTTCCCTTTCCCTTCTACAGGTACCATGTTGTCATTAACAGTGATTACTCTATTTGAGTTTTTCAACCTTAGGGTCATGACTTATATATATATATATATATATATATATATATATATATATATATATATATATATATATATATATATATATATACATACATACATACTAACATCAATAATATATATATATATATATATATATATATATATATATATATATATATATATATATATATATATATATATATATATATATATATATTATTGATGTTAGTATGTATGTATGTATGCTGTGTGTGTCAACCTAACTTGAAGTGCATCTGTCAAAACATGGATGAATGAATTCTGTTGAAATAGTACCAAGTAAAAGTTATATCATGGTATCATCAACTGATATATCATCAGTTATATATATATATTGTTATCTTTTTATCACCCAGCAATACCTTAAACCTCCAGTTTGACACCGTTCTTCCAGTGAAAAAATTTGTTTTTTTAATTGTACAAAAAACAAAATCATAAAAAAACTAAAAACTAAAAAATCTAAACATATATTTATGGCTACGAGCAGACTGATAAGGAATAACTTTACTTTGAGTATTTTCATTGTATTTTGATTCATTTTAATATCACAAATATGGTTCACAATTAATTCCAATCAATATTACAGAAAGTTCTTTGTCTTGAGCTTACTTTAAAGTTTACAAATAAGTCAGAAATGAAGAGTCATTTGTCATCGAGTCAGTCGTGAGTCTTGTCTTGAGCACATACGGTCTGAGAAGGCAACATGTACTAAAAGCTCTTCCTTCAAGCATGCATTTTAAGTAAGTTTCTTTGTCCCTCCTCCTTCTCCAGGCATTTGAGCATTATTCATATTTTTCGGTTCCTCTGTCCCTTTTTCGACCACTGGAATCTTTTTTCCATTAGGCGTCGTCCCACTTCCCTCTTCAAAGTATTTTGTCCACAGGGTCATCCCCCACATGTCATCTCTGTATCTCTGTATGCACATTGCTTCACTGTCATCACCTCCACAGAGTCAAATTCCCGAAGAATACAAACATTTATACTCACACAAAACATTCAAATATTTATATCTTGTAATTTTCCCAACACACAGTCATGTATTTTTGTCATTTCACGGTCAAAACATTAAAAGAGACATGTAGAGGAGCTGTAGCTGTAGGTATGAATAATTGTGTTTCTATGAAGGGTTTTGTTTTATTTTCCAGCATATACTGCGTGATCCTGCATCTTTTAATTCATTGTTGGTACGTCTTGATTCTATGGTGACTAATTCATCTTAATTCAAGTTTGGTTCTATTTTTAAGCCCCGTAAGATATAGAATAATGGCTACTGCAGAATTATGCAGCAAAATTATCGGTTGTCTTTGCTTTCACAGCTACATTTTGGCACCAGTTAAAATGTTCTCTACATCAGCACGAGAACATTTATAGCAAAAGGAAAAAGAGAAAGTGAGAGTCAGAGGCAGCGGGTTGAAAAGAAAGTGGAAGTTTTCCAATCTGCAGCTGATTTTTCTATTCATGAGCCTGAGAGCTTTGGACAACATAAGGTAGATGGGATGTTTGCATCTGCTCAGGTCTACTTTACAATGAGGTATATGAGGTTTTAGCATAAAACATGAATCTACTGCACATTTCCACGCCTGTTAGGAGTCACAAGAGGCTAAATTATACCTTGTAATGAGTGGGAAACACTAACCCGGAGGACACTTCATCTGTCAAAGTCTGCGCCAGATGTGAAGAAAATGTCAAAGCCCTATTTAGCCAGCGTGAAACGTGTATGCTGAAATATCAGAATGAGCAAATACAATGAGGGTTTTAGAGGCTAAGAAATCACAGCGCGTCAAAGGTCAAGTGTGTCCCAACAGTGACATCAGCGGTTCGTAGGCTCTAAGTGATCCGCTCCACAGGTCAATTCAATAATGAACCAGCTTTTTAAACAGTTCTAATAAAAAAAGCTGAAGGTTGGAGAGAAAACTCTGCAGGTAGTTGTTGTTCCACGGTGTACAATCAGCCCTAACGCCATCAAGGCTCTAAATCACGGGCGTCAAAAACATATGACCCACAAGCCAAAACTGGTTCACCAAAGGATTCAATCTGGCCCGTGGGATTAATTTGTGAAATGCAAAAATAACACTGAAGATTTTTCATGGTTCCTACAGGTTTCTCAGCTCATGTCATGTTCTGAAACCACTTTGTCCTCACTAGGGTCACAGGGGTCACTGGGGGCCTAATCCAGCTATAATGGGCGAAGGCGGGGTACACCCTGTATGAGTTCATCTCAGGGCTGAACATATATAGACAAACAATCACTCTCAATTTTACACCTATGGGCAATTTAGATTAACCAATTATCCTATCAGTACATGTGTTTGGCTGACAGGAGGAAGCTGGGGTACCCAGAAAGAACCCACGCAGACATGTGGAAAACATGCAAACTCCACACAGAAAAGTCCCAATGACTGTTTTTGGAATCGAACCCAGGACCTTCTTGTTGTGAGCCATGAGCGCCAACCACTGCACCACCCTAGAGGTTTCTACAACTTAAATTCAAGCCTTTTTGGGATGGTGGGAAGAGCCAGAGTACCTGTCATGTCCAAGAAATTATAAAGTATTAGTGTTTTCTTTCTGTGTTTGTCACTGTTTATTTTGGTGGATTTCATTTTATGTTCTGTCCTGTGTCTAGTTTGATCTTTACCCTTGTTTCATCATGTGTGTACTGATTGTTCCTTGTCCTGATGTGTGTCACCTGTGTCTTGTTGTTTCCCGACCCTTATGTGTGTGTATATATATATATATATATATATATATATATATATATATATATATATATATATATATATATATATAGTAGTTTTTCCCTTGTCTGGTGCTAGTTGATCGTGTTTGTTTAGTGAACCAAGTTTCTTTTTCTTCTAGTTTTGTCTAGAAGAGAGTAGAGTGTTGTTTGTCATGTCTTGTCTTAAGCTTTTTCCTTTTCCACACAACAGTTACTTACTTTTTAAGAGTAATTTTAATTTGATTTTGTTATTTGTAATCTTCTGTATGAGCATTTTTTGTTGTAACTTTGTTAAATATTATTCTACTTTTGAATCACAAGTATTGTTGAGTAGTGCATTTGGGTTCAGTCATGACGATACGTGGAAAGAACCCACACAGATACTGGGAGAACATACAAAGTCCACACAGAAATGTTCTGTCCCCACAGCCTATTTCTATAACTGTATTTATTTACTCCAATGCCTTTTTACCAAGGGGCTGCAAAGTTAATGAGAACTACTTTCTAATGTCAGTATAAATTGTTGGGGTGGAATGGGTTGAACTCAGTTACTGTTACTTTCTTTGCAGTTTGGACATTTAACCAGGGCTGAGTAAAAAAAAAATCCATTTGATCAATCTTCTGTTGGATTGGCATCAGTACTGGCTCGACTTGACTCAGCTCAGCCTTTTTGCATTTGGATTATGAAAGAGGACCCGGAATCTGGTGCCTGGTACTAGTTTTTTAGTATCACCTCTGCCCAGGTTCTAAGTCATACCAAAAAGTGACATATAATCCCTGCAGACAGTTGTCTCTGTGACCCATTGGTTCACAAAATACAGATGTGGAAGACAACGGTAAATATAGCGGTAGGTTAATCTGCATGATGACAGCCCATAATACTACACCATGATGGTTGGTCCAAGAGATTCTGTCCGTGGCTATTATGTTAAATTCAATTCAATCACACAATAAAAGATAAACACATCTGTTATGGAGTCAGATGTACCTCTGCCTTTATTTCTGGATCACAGTCCTTCTATAATCAGGAGTGACAACAAACATTTCTTTCCATGGAAGTTGTTGGCCTGTGTTTATGGAGATTGTCTCTCTCTGTATTAGGAATTATTGGGTCTCTCTGACTTTGATGAATGATGTTAACTTAGGCTAAACAATATCCAGACGATATTCAAATTAATTTACCACAAAGCAAACCAATTTATCAACAATTCTCTCAGCAGATGGAACAGAAGTAACCCACTGTCCTGCTGTGATGTTCAGGTCAGTACTATTCTGTAATAAAAACGCTAAAGTGGAAACACTACATTAGATCAATTTTGCATGATTGATTAATAATAGATGAGATCGATTTTTCCGAGCATCACGGAACCATGACCGGCTCCATCCTACGAGACCATGGTAAAGACAGGGCATGCTGATTCTGGTTCTGGTATGGGAAGAACAAGGGGGGAGGAATTCTCAGAACAAGCCCTCTGCTGAAGGTCCTCCCAGCCTCAAACTCACCTCCACAGGGCGGGCGAGCTATAGTAGCCGTCCGGTGGCTCTCCTAAGTGACTCACAGAAGCCAACCGTTCTTAAAATATTAACTTTAATGACAGACCGCTGCTACTGCTACTGCTTGTTTGAGATTATACTGGGTTAAATGTGGCCCCTGAACTAAATCTAAAGACAGAACCCTATAGGTATCAAGGATTCTTTCTGCTAAACTTTCTAAAAAAAACCTATTTTGCCATGGGAGCATCCCAAGAGGACTAGTGTAGAAGCTGAGATAGTAGATGCTCCAAATTGTTTTGAATTCCTCCAAATAACAAAGCTTGTTTACTCATCATAACAACTTCATTACCTCATTATCTCAGGAAAAGAATAGGTGGATTTCTGAAGATAGTGAGGATTGATTTGAATGTCACCTTAAACAGAAAAACAAAGGCATGTTAAAGCTTTGATTGAAGCGCAATCTGATACGGTGATGGGTATTTGATGGCACGTTTTTCAACTCAGATCAACTGATTATATTGACATGGATCAAAGGGAGAGAAACATTTTTAAAAAAGGGAACCGATAACAGGTTAACAGAGATAAACACTCCAGTTCGAAAACATTTTTCATTTGTTTTCAGCACAGTAGTAGATATATTGCAATAGCATAACACTATAATGTACAAGAATGAAGAAAATAGGCTCCGACTGACTATTATAATCAAACAGATGAGTAATGTCAACAACAAATAGCCACAATTACTGACATTCCTTCTGATGTGATGCTCTTTGAGTGTTATCGTAAAAAAACAGATGGGTTTATTATCTTGATATAGATTTGTGATGTGAAGACATCAGCATTAGGGAGGGAAATGTGTTCCTCTTGTGGTTCTGTTTTGTTGCCTCTATTTACATGATCATTTAACTACAGCACTTGTCAACTGTTTTTCAGCTGTTTTGCCGTCTGCACTGTGACCATCAGATTTGGTTCTACATGATGAAACCTCATGGTATCAGCTCAACTCACCATAGATTTACTGGATTTGGCTCAGTAAAATCTGGAGTTGGATCAATGACAGTGGATGGAAAAGCTGGTTATGTTCAGTTAATAATAGATTTGACTTGAAACGTCCCTTTTTCTGCTGTTTGTTTCTGTTTTGATGCAATAACCTTTGACTTTCCTCTGAGCTTTTATGAATATATACAGTGTGACAACTGGTTAGGTTCGTATCGTACTCTTTCATTCACACCCCAGAACTGACACATATGCCATTTACTGTCAATTAGTGGCGGGGTTTAAAAGACACACCTCTGAATTGGAGTCTCAGAGTATAAGAAGTGACAGAGCCACAGCTCATAATCAAGATGAAAGTAGGGCAGTTAAAAACCCACCACCTATGTCCAATATTCAGCCATACCGCTTTCAGATGCTCCTCATCTACGTTCCATTCCTCACTTGTACTCCATTTATCAGACCGTCTTCATCTATACAGACCACACCTCCAGCAGCCAAACCCTGAACTGCCTGGACTGGACTGGACTGGACTGGACTGGACTGATGAAATAAAGTGAGTAAACTTCTTTTTTTTTCCTGAATGTGGAATTGAACTGTGTACTGTTTTTTTTTTTTTTGTGATGAATAATAATGAACATATTTTATTTGTTTCTTTCTTTACTGAGAGTGTTAAAAAAACAAACCTAGAGTGAAAATTTTTAGTTGTGAATGCACTTAACTTTTTTTTTTTTAAATATAACAAGAAAACCCAAAGTGGACATTTCGACTTGATTTAGATAGATTAGTTTATTCTGGGGTAGTACGGTGGTGCAGTGGTTAGCACTCGTGCCTCACAGCAAAAAGGACCCTGGTTCTATTCCCATGCCAGTCCTTTCTGTGTGGAGTTTGCTTGTTCTCTTCGTGTCTGCGTGGGTTTCCTTCCACCATCCAAAGACATGCACTTAATTGGTTAATCTAAATTGTCCATAGGTGTGAATGTGAGACTGATTGTTTGTCTATATATGTTCAGCTCTGAAATGAACTGAAGACTCATACAAGGTGTACCATGCCTTCACCCATTGTAGCTGGAGTAGGACCCCAGTGACCCTTTATACCCCTTTATACAGTCAGGGTTTTTCGTTGTTGTTGTTGTTGATTGATTGAAAACACACAGGCTGAAACATAAAGCTTATGATTGCCTATCTTTTCCACAAATTATAAAATAAATATACAATAAAGGTTCATGAAGAATAAACACTTGGATCCACATGTCAACATTGCGCTTATCTGGATAAGACACTTTAGTCGACCAGTTTTGACTTGTGGGTCATATTTTTTATAGCAATAGTAACATAGTTGTTTTGATTTAGAGACTTGATGGCATTACGACTAATTGAACACGGTGGATCAACAGCTACTTGCAGAGTTTTCCCTCAAAACTGTCGGCTTTTTGATCAGAATTGTTTAAAAAGCTGGTTTGTTACTGAATGGACCTGTGGAGCGGACATTTAAACTGCATTTACTTCACCTTTTATATACATACTCCATTATATAATATTAAACATGCTTACCAGGGTTGTACACAAGATTTTGTTTTGGTTATGGATTGGTTTTTGAGTTTGAAGGGGATTTGGGGCATTTTGAGTGTGTTTGATTTCCATGATATTGTTTCAATACATCTGTTTGTATTGTAAACCAGTAAAGGTGTGATTTTTTTTTTTTTTTTTTATGTAATTTAATGTGTAGGGTAGGGGAGGGCAATTCCAGTCCTGGAGGCCAGAATCGTGCATGTTTTTGACATTTTCCTCTTCAAGCACACCTGATTTAATGAATGATCAGCTCATCATCCAGCTCTGCAGAAGCCTGATAATGATGTAATGGCTTCCAGGTGTGATGGAAGAGGGAAACATCCAAAACTTGCAGAATGCCGGCCCTCGAGGTCTGGAGTTGCCCACCCTGGTGTAGAGTGAAGTTAACTTAAAGGCATCCTTTGTGTACATTTTTGAGTGACAACAAATTCCCAAAATGAAATGGCCAAAACCCAAGCAAATACAAATGACTCAAGATCTTAAATGTCAGGAGAGAGATGTGGCTGGCACCCCTTAGAATCAATATAACAAAACAGAATAAAAATAAATCAATATATGAATCACTCAAACTGTCACAACACAATCAGTGAATTAAACGTTGGGGAAAAAAAAGATGATTCTGACTGAAAAAAATGCAAAATTTAGAGCAGACCTGGAAATGCTCAGTCTCACCATGATTCTGAAATGAATGAACGAAAACAATTTCACTGATTACAAATGAGATAAACAACAATAAAAAAATAAAAAAAACTAAAGTGAAAGGCATGTGACTCACTGTGTTCAGTTCCATCATTCAACAGGAAGTGTTGTGATAATTTTAGCTCTTGTCCTGAGTCACTGTTGGGGAAGTCAACGTGATGAATGAGGAGCTATGAGTTAGATGAGAAAACCAACAGAACTAATTAACCGGCATTTATAGAAACAAACTAATGAAAGTGTTTCACATGAGAGGCCATCAGCTAATGCGGCATCTATTACTTTGTCATGTTGGTTTTGGGGACGAGAGTGAGTAGGATGCACTCTGGTAAGTGCGACGTGTGGCAAAAATCCAAACTTTAAAGAAGTGTCAGGTCAGGAGGAGAGAAAGTGCAGTTGAGGTGAAACGTCTACAAGAAGACAGGTACGGCTGCTGTCAAATAAAGAAGTAGACGATTGGAGGGAAAATGAAAAGAGACATTTTGAAGTAAGACCAGGGTTCTCACTCCTTCCCTGAAATAATTGTCCAGGACATTTTCAGCTGCTATACAGACATGTTTTCAGGGTTCCTTTTTTACAGTAGATTGAATCTAATTTAAGGATAGGCTGATATATTGGGCCAATATTTGCATTTTTTTTCTTGTATCGGCTTGTGTTGTCTTCTTTCCCTGCCATGATTTATTGATAGGTGAAGGGGAAAAAGGAAAAAAAAAAAAAGGAAGAGAAGGGGGGCAAAAAGAGGAGAGAAAATTTGAGGTAAAAGGAAAAATCAAGGAAGAAAGGAGGGAAAAGGAAGAGGAGATAAAGAAGACAAAAAAGAGTGGGGGCAGGAGAATCTATCTATCTATCTATCTATCTATCTATCTATCTATCTATCTATCTATCTATCTATCTATCTATCTATCTATCTATCTATCTATCTATCTATCTATCTATCTATCTATCTATCTATCTATCTATCTATCTATCTATCTATCTATCTATCTATCTATCTATCTATCTATCTATCTATCTATCTTTCTATATTAATTAATTGTTTGTAACTGGTGTGTGATGTGGATTTTAAACAATATAATAAAAGCTGCTCCAGGAAAACACCTTGTAACCCACCTTTAATGATGGAGAGTGAAATCCTCATGGCCTTAAGAGGTTATGTAACAGACAGTAGCACAGCGCAGACAGAGGTAATCCAAGGCTGAGAACGCATGTGTGGACAGTGTGCAACAAAGACAAGGATAAAGAATGAATGATTAAAAAAAAAAAAAATATATATATATATATATATATATATATATATATATATATATATATATATATATATATATATATATATATATATATATATATATATATATGCATTAGGGTATTAGTGTGTGACAAGAAACATATCTGAGGAAAACAGGGACAATGAAACTAAGGATAAAAAGTGAAGAAACGATAACAGATGTGTGCATAAGAGCATTAGATGGGTGTGTGTGAGCAGCTCGTGGCCATGCAGAAATGATGACCCCAGTATTTCTGTGGCCCAGAAGTGCCACAAGGCATCTTTTATTAACTGGAGTTTGGCTGAGCTTGACCCATTTGAGATTAGTGTGTTTGCAAACAAATACGTGTGTGTTTAACCATGCATATCTTCATGCGTGCGAGGCGTACACGCATGGTTACGGTTTCCTCGTTTCTAAACAGCGTGTGTCATCAAAAACTGTAATTAAAAGTCAATTCTGTGCCTCTGTTTTGGTCTCAGATCCTGTTTTTACCCCCTTCTATCTGCCACACTGGCTTCCCGTGGTGTAAACAGGCCTGTTTTTAATCTACAGCCAGCGGTTAAGATAGGTACAAACTCATTTCATAACACAGCGAGGGAGGACTTTTACAGCAGGGTTAACTATACACCATCTGAGCTTTAGTATTTGTCTTCAGTTTGGTAGTTCATCATTCGTTACCTGCTAAAGACAAATAGCTTTGTGTCAGAGATTAGATGAGAAAAGAAGCAGGGAGGTGAGAAGAATCTGAAACCACTGCTGCTTATTAACACAGATCTGAAAAACACCTGACTTCATTCACATGAATATTTTGGGCTTTTCTTCTAAAAAAAAAAAACACACAACTTATTAAAAGTTGTTTTTTATGCAAGCACTGCTTCAAATGACTGTAAATGTGAATAAAAAAAATGGTTCCAAGTAGCCTGGAAAAGCTGACTATGATATGAATTCATATTCTGGAGACGATCCATAAACTAATAAGCTTGCAATAGTTTCCATGGGTCGCCCTTTTTGCAGTCTTTGTAAAAAAAATACTGTGATTGATTAAAAAAAACAAAAAAAAAGCTCAAGCGTACGGGTGCAATCAACTGCAGTCTTTCAAACTGCTCTGCACGTAATAGGCCAGCGCTATGACCAATCAGAGCAACAAACAATGTGACGTATACAGAGCAATGAAAACATCTAAACTAGCATCTATCTCGTTGTTTTAACATCCTATAGGCTAGGCTAATTAACATTAACACACTAGTAACAGTGGAGGAAAACTACCCATTTACATGCTGCTTATCCGACCATAGACTGTTTATAAGTTCATACTTCTTCAACCCTCTCGTCATTGTGTTAAACCCATCGAACAATCTCGCTACAAAAATGGAGCGTTGTGATTGGACGGCTAAATTGTTACCAGAGCTGGCTGAGGCTCTATGAAACATCACTAGACCAACGATTCAGGCAAAACTAATTTTTCACACTAGAGGAGGGCTAGTTTACTGGGCTAGGGTCCATTAGAGGTGGGTAATATATTCGGCAACAATAATATTAAATATGTTCATTTGACAATTAGTGAGTATTCATGCTCTCTGGATAAGAACACAAGTGGAGCCAGACGCAACAAACCTCACCCCCTTACAATTGTTTTAGCTCTTAATGGACATCTCCCCCTCAAAACGTGAGAGTATGGCTTTGACCTTTCATTGTCAATGTCAAACGTCATGATGGCATTTTGAAGCCCATGCCATGTTTCCTATCTGTCAATAATAGTGACTAAGTATTTCCACTTGTTTTTCCATTATAGTCCATTTTAGTTTTATAGGTATTGACTGAGTGACCCCTGACATTTTGGGTCAATAAACCTCTACTGCCCTTGGATTTTATGATAATCTCAACCGTTTACCCTGAAAACATACCTCTCGAAGTTGAAATCTTGTGGATAACTTCAATAGTTTTGATGTTATTGAACAAATCCCATGTTTTGCTAATTGCGGCTTTCTTCAGGATCTGATCCGGAAGAACACTTCATTGGTACTTTATATTTATATCGACCCTCTATGGCTGTGATTTTTATTTTTTGTTGAGTGAATTGGAAAACGGGAAATGTGCAGTTTACAAGACATGACTTTTGGAAAATACGTCCATTCTAAGTAAACGGGAACATATTTGATCATTTTTGGTATCCAGATGGCTATCCAGAAAATTTAATGGGAACTCACTCTGGTTAATACTTATCTCCAGAAATTATTTTAAGAAGATCCACCCAGAACTTTTTGCACAATCCCGCTGACAGACAAAGAGAAAAACAAACAAACTAGAAGGCCACACAGAGCATAGTAACTTAGTGAATAATATGAAATCTGTGATCTTGTCCAATCACAAACACATCACTATCACGTATTACCACGTTAAGGCTGTTTTCACACCTGTTAGTTGTTGTTGTTGTTATAATGTTGCAGTTCTCAACTGGTTCTGTTCACATTCACACCAGTGTTTTTGCAAACGGAGCAACCGCTGTGGATGTTATATCTCCTCCCCCATGTGGAGGCGCTGTTTGGAAAATACTGTGCTTTGGGTGATGTAGATGAAAGCTGATTGGTGCAGCACGTTCAGAGGGAAAATCCCAGAAGAAAACATCAGGCGGATTTGTTTTTTGCTGAACAATGAACTGTGGTCTTCTGCTTGTTTTTGTTTCAATATATTTTTATCAGTGCTTTGTGCAGTAACACAATTACTGCTGTTGTTCCAGCATGAAGCTCACATCCGGCACGACACCACTATGAGTTTGTTTTTGCCGCAGAGAAGACGCATTGCAAGACATTATTGCAGAAAGCAGACTACGCTCCTAAACCTGAACCAACTTTTTCTTCCAACACATTACGGAAGCCTCCGTAGGTCAAAAAGACTGCTCCATAAAAGAGATGGGCCGAATCGAGGCCGGTCAGCGTCCTCGCCAGCAGTGAACCGCTCCAGAGTCCACTTGGAACCGGACCGAGACCACCTCGAAAAGGAGGTCTCAGTACGGTCCTTTAGTGCAGACCAAAATAAAGTGGTCCACTTTCACACCAGCCCAAACGAACCGGACCTGCAGGTGTTCCGAACTGTAGTCCGCTTAAAGCGAACCAAATGGTGTAGGTGTGAAAGCACCCTAAGTCACCAATATATCATTATCAGTTTCTGAGATGTAGACGACATGTTGAAAAAGGCAAATCCCTGCTGTGACCTTGAAGCGAAAATTCAATATGGTGTCAGACCAGAAGTAGTAAGTCAATTCAGCTGAAATTTGGTCTGTTTCATCTGTATAGCCGTCTCCTTGTACATGACAAGGAGAACGATCCGTCAAGAATTGGCGACACTAGAGTGTGAACAGAAGAAATGTGTACGCACACAGACAGACAGAGGCCGGCAGACAGTCAGACAGGTTAGAAATCCACGTGGAGCATGGTAACTTTGCAAATTATATGAAATCTGTGATCTTGTCAAATCACAAATACATGATGATCACGCATCACCATGTTAAATCACCAACACATGTTGAAAACAACAACTCTCTGCTGTGACGACACAAAATTTCAATATGGCATCAGACCAGAAGTCGTGAGTCTCTTTTTGCTGAAACTTGGTCTGTTTCATCCTTGTATACGTCTCCTTCTACATATCAAGAATACAGAATGATACGTCAAGTATTTGCAATAGTAGGGTGAGAACACACACAGACAGACAAACTGTTACACCAACATAACTTTGCAAATCTCAGATTCGCAGTGTTAACAGACAAACCAAACCAAAATGAATGTGTCCTGGATGGAGGTAACAATACCCTGGTTTCATTGAATATAACCTACAGTAGTGTGATGATTACAATAGAAGCCAAGGAGCCCCATGAGGACAGTTAAATAGAAAATTAAAACATCAAAACTAGAACAACAATAATTGGCCAGACCTCCTTCTCAATGCCCTTTTTACTCCCTTTATCAGTTTCCTGTGTAACTCTGCTTATAACTTCACCTTCAACAACAAATGTCATCAATAATCACAGAGCGTTTCCTGATGCAAACCTGTTTCACCGGAGGAAAAATAACCAAACAAGTCTTTGTACACAGCTGTAGTGTACAGTGTACTACAGTTATTGAACTACCCTCGCTGCACAGATAAACAATCTCCCTTTGTGCTGATCTATTCATCACGCATGTAGCAGGAGCGCCGTATAAACCCACTTCTACACCTGCTTGAAGGTTTATAGATGACTTTCACCCTAAACATACACAAGGAACAAAATGCAAAGCCATTAAGTAAAACATTCCAACCTAAGAACATTTCAACGGTTCGCCTGCTTATGAATAATGGAGGTCTTTGCTGAGAAAAAAAAAAAAGGAGAAAAAAAAGCCCACTCCTTAGTCTTGTTAAGTCTATATGTGTGTCTGTAAGTGCATGTGAAGGGTAAGGTTGGTGGTTCTATTCCCACTGAGGCCACTCAGGCTAAAAATACATGCACTCATGGCAGAGTGTGATGAACGCTTTGCAGAAACGTGTATGAAACTGTCCACGGTAACACACTTACTGAGGCACTCTCCGGTGACGGCGTTAAGGAAATGTCCGTCCTGGCAGTTGGTCCTGCAGTAACCGCTCTGCAGAGAGACTGGTGGGGGGCATGAGGTGCAGTCGGCCTGGGAGGGGCCCGAACAGGACTGGCACGATGGGTGGCATGCTGGGAGGAAGGTCAGACAGAGGAAGAGGGGATGATTATAATATAAAAAGATAACATTTACACATGGAGGGGAAATTAAAGGGTATTTAATGCACAGGAGTTTGTACTTTTATCCCCATTCAAGACCTGTTTGAGCTAAAGCCACTTTTATTAGTCAACGGTTCATTTATTTATTTTTTTCAGTTAAAATAATCAATGGACGCAGACCTCCACCAAGAACCTGGGGTCCAGATCACCACCAAAATTAAATCATTTGTTGATCTCATTACCACCATACACTGGAAATTTCATCGAAATCCATCCAAAAGTTATGTTGCACACAAACTATCAAACAAACAAAGCAACGCAGGCAAAAACATAACCTCCTTGGTGGACGTAATGAACAAAAACAAATAAGCAAAATAAGTGGAATTTCTTTTTTTTTTTTTACAGATTTTACCATTTTTAACTCTTTGATTTTCTGTATTTATTTTGAAGCACTTTGGAAATATTGTTTAAATTTGCTATATAAATAAAATGGATGGGATTGGATGAACAAAATAAATAGAAAAACTGAATCATATGGAAATAAATGTATAAAATAGAAAACAAAATGAACCAATACAGGAAAAAAAAAAACTCATATGAAATGCATGATACTGATTAAAATAAAAACGAAATATGATTGTAGGAGGCTGGGGGGTATGCATATTTTTTCTTCAATTTTCAGTTTTAACATAACATTTAAATGTATACATGAACATCTACATGATCCGTGAATTAAATACAAAAATATTTGATTTACACTGGGGGAAAAAAGCAAAATACAGGTGGTGATAAATGACAAAGAAAGCCCATTTAACAGGCTCATATTGATCTAAACCTACTTTTATTAGTCTTTGATTCATTATTTTTTTCAGCCAAAATAATAAATAGAATAAAGAAAAAACAATAATCAAACAAAATTACAAGTAAGGTCTAAAAATAGCATTTCCTGTCTCAAAACAACAAAATTGAAATTTCTGAATGGTGTGATTTTGATATCAACTCTATGTATGTATGTACCCCCAATCATCCAAAACTTGAGCTAAAATTAATTTGACTCTGGATGATCCCTTTAAGCAGAGGTGGGTAATTCCAGGTCCAACAAGTCCAAACATGTATTAGTTCAAACATGTTTTGAACCAGCCCGTTCTGATCAGCACAATGCCTCATCCAGGTAAATGGTTTGTGTTTAGTGAACAGGTTTAAACCAATACATGACAGGATTTTGACTTAATGAACCTGGGATTACCCACCTCTGTCCACCTTCTTCCTCCTTTCTGACCATGCAAACTTTTTAGACTTGATATTACATTGTGTTGATTTAAATGTTTTTTTTGTTGTTTTTTTATCTTACTTTGCCTTGTTTGGTTTCATTTGTTTCTTTCTTTCCTCTAAAAGCACAACTACACATCAGCATGCTCTTGTGAAAAAAAAAAAAAAAAAGGGACTTTTATTTGGACAGTTGTTTTTGTATTTGACTCTTGCATTGTGGGTATTTGATCTTTGTTGTTGTTGTTGTTTTGTTTGTTTTTTTCCTGCAGAACATATTGCAGTAAGATATTGGTAATGGTGGGCTAAATAAGCTTTGGCTTCAGCCCTAAACCTTTTCGGTCATTCATTATGTGTGAAAATGTGTCTACCTGCCTTGTGCTTGCTTTTTTTTTGTTTTGTATTTTGACCAAGATAAATAAAAAAAAAGGCTCAAATGCCTAATGCTAATGATTTTCCCCCAGAAAATGCAAATTTTTTTTACATGAAAATTGCCTCTTTGCAGCTCAAAACTCATGTATCAGTGTTAGTCATTGCTTTAGATGGTGTTTACAAGTGCGTGAAAATGCCCAAATGTAGAGTAAATTGATGACACTGCACTGGGAGGAAAAAACACTGTTATTCTAAATGTTATTTTTCTTTTGAGGCTTTGATGACAGCGGTGGCGAAGACTGTCCTGTCACATCAGTTTAAAAGCGCTCGTCGGTGTTCATGTGGTCGAGATCGGTTGACTGCAGGTAGTTGTGTGTGATTTTCATACTCATCAAACTCGTCAATAAGTCCTTGTTTGCCGTGAATGGAGGTACTGTCATCCTCGCATCAGGTTCATACTTTCATTTATCACGCAGCTGTAGGTACGAACACCAGGTGGAAATAATACAACAACAAAAAAAAAAAAAACACCTCGGAAACTTTGCAGAAAAAGTTTTCTCTCTTTGAGACAGAAATCCGATATTTCTTCAGGTTATCTGGTAACTTCTAATGAGCCAATCAACACTGAAGTAGACAAGGCCAAGTGGGAAAGCAGACCACATTTATTTTGGTATCCTAGAGGGAAATGTGATGTGCCCCATCGTTATTTTTAACTGTCAAGGTATTCGTCTCCACCTGCCATTTCAATTATTTAGCCAAAAAAACAAACAAAGCAACAACAAAAAACTAAAAAAAATAAATAAATTATCCAATGATGTTTACCCCAAGGTTTGTGTTTCCCTCGTGATAAATAATCAAATGTGACATGCTTGAACAGACTTGAAGACGACACTGGGAGATGGGAGATTAAGCTCCAAATGAGGTCAGAGCCGGTAAACCCAGCCCAGGTAATGAATGGGAGATTAGAGTAAATGGATTTTCATTAACGAGGGGGTCATAGAGGGATGGCAGAACCGCTAAAGTCTGCTTTACTAGTTAGTCAAATACCTGTAAAAACTGACACAAATGCATGATCTGTCATTTGTGGCGGCTAAGGTGTCATATCTGTGTCCAGTGTGAATCTCATTTTTATGTTTTCTCTGTTATTGTCTATTTTATTTTGTTAATTCCCCACTTATGTGTCATGTCTGTGACACACAAGGGTGAATTAACTCCTTTGTATCTGAAGGTCGACAGTTGCATCATCACCAGGTTCTTGGACAGAATTGTCACTGATTATACTAGTCTTAAATTATACACAATTGGCTTATTTTAACATTGTTCTTAGTAGATGAAATTGGAAATAGAGAAATATAGCAACATAATTGTGTATTCCACCTTTTGTCAATATTGTGCTGCCCTAAAGGAAATAAAATGCATCAGGAATATATTTACAGTCAAAACAATTCAGAAACATGACGTTTTATACACATGACATTTTAGTAGATAAATTATGACACAGAGAAATTGGATGAGTAAGAACCATTACTGATGTCATTTTAACACCAAAACTGTAAAAACACTCCAACGCTGATCAAAAACACTGATCTGGAACCAAATCTGACACAAACAGAATAACAGTTGGGTCTCATTTCAGATGTGTATGTTACTCGCTGTATTCTTCAGATAACACGATTATATTGTTGAATGGATGAACAGACAGACGACTAAACAATTACAATTACAATGGCCAAGGGGTAACACTAGATGTCTAAGCCTATAGGTCTGTGTTAAATATACAGCAATGTGCTTTTCTATAAATGTGACACTTGCCCATTACAAAATAAAAGCTCTGTAGCCTCTTAGACTGGGTTTATACTTGACGCAAGCAACACGAACAATGACGCGAATGACGTGCCCCTTTTTCATATTTGTACGTGTCGACGCAAGCATCGTGGGCTCATCTATGACTTTTGTGGGTTGTCATTGCAAGTGACATTGGGGGTGACATCAGTCAAATTGACACCTAAGAGCAGTGCATTCTATTATTAGTTTTACATTGATAGGCAGGAAAAAAAAAAAACCCAGCAACAGCAAACGGCGGTGGAATGTTCGCCATTTGAACATCTGTAGAGATCCTGGATGGATAGATTTATTACTGTGTAATTGTGACGTACTGTCATACAAATGAAGATACTGTCTAATCAATTCACACAGCTTCTCTTGTTGTTCAGCCATTTTTAGAATACTTCTATGAATATAACAAGTACGTAAAAGAATGTACAATATTTGCAGTTGAGTTGAGAGGACGTGTTTTCCGACGCATCGTCGCATAACAGCGGTCGATGTGTAGCTATGCGTATGCATTACAGCTGCGTCAACCTATGTTGGAGCCCTTAGTGGGTACAATCCATTCATTGCTAAACAAGGCTTTTATTGTGTAAATGTTGTGTTAACATATTTTCACTGACCCTCAAATTGTGTGAATATAACTTAAGCCATAAAATTTACTGAATGGAAAAATCACCAAAAAACTGGGGGTTTTTTTAGCAGTCAAGTAGGTTTTTTTTCATTTGTAGTGAAAATGTCATGTGAAAGGATGTTGACAGATGTTACAAAAAGTAAAGAATAATTTAATAAGAAACATGTCATGTTATGTGTGGACACACCAAGAAACTGATTTTTTTATTTTTTGTAGGAGATACAGAGGTAATATATAGTAATAATGAATATATCTGTAAAACAATATGTTTATGGAATACCTAGTCATATCCTCTCATAATAATACATATGCAAATCAAATCAAATTTGTGGTTTAATAGAAAAACAACATTATACAGTTCTATTTTTCACATTTAGTAAATATTGGTAAAGTTTAATGCATATGTCCAATGGCCTAGTGACAACTGTCTGACTGTAGCACTTCTATGTTTCTATGCTTGACCATTTGAATAAGACACACAGCAGCAGTGGCCAAGTTCACACATTAACACTTCAGATGAGTGATCTAGTCATGTTGAAAAGATTTGGATTCATTTAAAATTATATCACATTTTATGAGAAACACCAGCCATTTATGTGTGTTATTTTAATTTTTTTTTTTACCAGCCTGTATTTGAGAAGTGATTTTTTTTTTGTGTGTTAACCTTAACGCTAACAGACTCCCACTTTATATTTGAGGAAACACGATAGTAAAAATAACCAAACCTCTAGGGTTTAAGTCGTCATTTTAATTAAGCCAAAGCTTGTTTGTCATCAGTGTTAACACATCCAGCCCCTACACAGTAAGTGGGTTAATGTCATTTTTTTTCTTCCTTCACGGTTACCTCATTAAAAATAATAATAATAATAATAATCCAAATATTTATTCCAATGTCTCGGTTATTATTTAGAACATCTCCTGCTTATTTTTGGTTATTTCCTTTATATGTGTATAAACATATACCTTATAAGCTTGAGGATATCTTTTTTGTCTCTTATTTGTCTACATATTTACACAAAAACTACAGGCTCAATTTCTTAGTAATTTTTTCAGGAAAGTTGCAAAGTGGACCAGAATAGATCCCATTATTTTGGTCAATGTAGGTCAAAGGTCAAGGTCACCAAAAATGTGTGCAATGATAAGAAATTAGGCTTTTTTAAGATTATTTCTATGAAGAATTGAATTACATCAGAAATATGCCCAATATCTAAATGCACTTTTATTTGATCAGAGTGGAATACAATGCTATATCACAAAAAGCTAAGCTAACGTAACTTTAACAGATGTTAGAATATGAACATTTGAGGAGGTTCTTACTGTATTAGTCAGTCAGACACACTGCTTTGTCAAATTTACATAACGTTTGATCGCTAGCTCTGAAGTGCTGTATGTTTAACAGTTTTCTCACAGACAAAACCCACAATGGTCTGCATTAACAAAAGCATCTGTAATCAAAGGCACCCAAAAGGCAGAGGAAGATGCTAACCATCGCACTAAAAGTTGGACTTCTGAACATGCTGAAGGAAGGTAGAAGTTACATAGTTTTACAGCTTTAAAACATGTGGAATAATTGTATTTGACTACTTCATGGATTTTGCCTATCGCAGATTATTTTTACAACAATAAACGACGGACCACTGTAATTGAAAAAAGAACAAGTGTTATGTCTGAAAATGAGTAGGAAGAAGCCACTGCTTATCCAGTTCTACCCAAATTTCCCCCGAGTGTAGGTCAAAGGTCAAGGACAGAAAAATGTGTATTTGCAATAATAAGAGATTGGGTGAATCAGGTAAAAGCAGGGTTCCTACAGCTCAGGGCAAGTTCAATTCAAGACTTTTTAATGGCGTTGGAAATTAAATTTAAGACCAAGCCGACAATGAACCACAATTGAAAAGGGAAAAAAACACCACATAAATTACCTGGGGGCAGTTTTTGGTCCAGTTGCTGCTACATTCATGAACCATTTGAATCAAGAAGCAGAACTTTGAAATTTTGAATATACTATATAACACACAAACACACACTTACATAAAAGTCAGTGTTGTTAAAGGAATACTACACCCACAGAATGATGGGCCCTCATTTTCTACTCACCTTAAATTATTTTTGTAATATAGACAGCCTAATACTTACCAAATACTTTATTTCAAATATACACATAAACATAAATCTTACTAATGTTTCAAAATTTCTAAGACTTTTGAAAATTCGATTTAAGACATTTTAATGCCAATTAACGCCTTATTTTTAGAACAATGAATTCAATGCCTTTTAAGACTTTTCAAGGATCCCTTGGGAATCCTGTAAAACATTTGTGAGGTCAGGGGTTTGTTATGTCTGGTACCACTTGTTTTGTTTTTTCTGTTGCACTACCTCCTAACTGTGCAGCAGCTACTATTTTTTTCTTTCCTTATTGTGTTTTTTTTTTTTTTTTTTTTACCTGCAGTACAAAGATATTTTTGGATGTACTTGAGTGCTTGATAATATGCCTTTGTGCAGGGATGCTTTAGAGCAGCGATGTCAAACTCATTTTATTTCAGGGGCCACATTAAACCAAATTTCATTTGAATTGGGCCGTACCATTTAAATAATAACAAAATATATACATAATGTCAACTCCAAATGTTCCCTCTACATTTTAAAGCAAAAAAAAAAAAGTTAAGTTACGTGGTGAAAATGTTCATATCCTTTAAAATAATGTGAACATGAATAAACTGACACTTGTTCAGAAAACTAAATGCCATTTTAACAAGATCATGTCTCAGTTTATTATTTACACGTCAATTACAATGTACAGATTATTTATTAGCGGTCGGCGTCACGTGGATAGTGTAGCGGGCGGGTTGGGTTTGGGCAGAGTTAGAATAATAACAAAGCTGATGGAGACGGAGGAGGGCAGTCCGATTCTGAAGTGTCGCAATTAGGTGTCAGCAAAGATGTCTTACTGTCTGACATTGACAATGCATGGCTAGTTGCGTTTTTTTTTCTTTTGCTGATGAACATTGCCAAGGTGGTTCAGGTGGGTTTGCTAAGGTCCCCACCTTAGCTAGAAAGTGCTGGAAACACTGGTATTTATAGGTTACTATGATAGTATTTTACTGTATGTATAACCTGAAATAAAATGATCAATATATTCACTATCATTTTTGTATTTCACTAATTTATCCCAGACTGGGCCTTTTTGGGTCCCGGTTTTGGTTGGATGTTTGACACCCCCCTGCTATAGAGTGGCCCACTCGCTGACTGTAAGAGAATGAGCACATTTTGGGTGGAAAGTTTGGATGTTTTTGTCCGTTCCGCACTCCTTCCAAGGGCCGTCTGAGGGTTAAGACTTGGCTTTAGGGTCAAGGTGGCTTAGGAACCAGGGAATGCACTATATAAATGACTATCAGGTGATGTATGGCAGTTCAGATGTGTGTGCTGTCACCTTGGCACTGGCTGTCCTGGATAAAGAAGCCTTGCGGGCAGTCGGGGACGCATCGGCCCTCATGCAGGTTGGACGGGGAGGGACAGGATGTACAGTTGTCTGCAGATGGCTCACTACACTGCCAGCAGGAGGGGTGACACTCTGAAAAGGACAGACAAAAAAACTCTTATTATTCAACACAAAATAAAGCCACAGCAAGAGACAGAGGAGGCTCAATCCCACACTGAGCAGACTCAATACTTTCCTGCTGTCACAAAGGAAAATTGCCAAAATGACAAGCCTACCTATTTTCTTGGACAGAAACACGGTTTTACTGTAAATTGCAGAATGTTCTGAAAAGCATTGGATTTCTAGGAACAATAATAATACATTCAGGTAAATTTAACCTACATGTTGTTGCTTTAGAAAACATCAATGCATTCTCTGAAGCTGTTTCGATAATTCGCAACCAAAACTGGGATGAGAATAAGCTTTAATGAGTTATTCCATTATGTACAGTGGTGACTAAACCCACATCAAACTGTCCCATCAGAAACACAAGCTTGGGTTTGGTTTTGTAAGGATTATTCCTCACCAGTTTGGTCCGACAATTTCAACAAATGACAATGAAATGTCAAACTGTTCAGAATGAATAACGCAGGTTGTGTTGCTGTTTCATGTGGATTTAACACAAAAGCTAAAAAGTCTGATTTGGGTTTCAGTGAAAATGACACGGTCAACAAACAGATGATAAAATAGTATTTCAGAAAGACCCAATATCACAGGCATTTAAATATATGATGTGTTAATATTATTGTTTGTATGAATTACATAAAATTATACAAATCAAACTTCTTATTCTTATTCTTATCATCTATCCAAAGTCAGGTCTAAATGTAAAGTGTCATGATTTTTCAGGATATGAATAACATTTTATTTGCTAAATCATTTCAGTAAATTCTATGTCCAGGATGTTCTCTTGTTTTATTCACCTTATTTATATGCATGTATATATGTATATGTATTTTCTATGTAGTATTTCTGTGAGCTAGCTTGTTGTTGTTGTGTACACACAGTACACACAATGGACCTTTTGCGCTCTGCTATCGTATTTTGCTGCTTTTCTGTTTTTCTGTCATCAAACCAATAGAATCCAGACGTGAAGTTGTTTGTGTGTGGAGTTCAAACCAATGACAGTTTGGTTCAGATTGTCTTACTCTGTGCAAGGTAATAAATACAAAGCTATTATTGTTACCATTTGTTTTAAAATGTTAGAAATCCGATACATTTTTATATCGAAATACTTTTCAGACTGAAGATAAGCCACACCCACACTTCACGCTGCCATCCTCAGCATCTCACTGATCTCAGTTCAGTGATGCTAAGTTCACATGCAGCAGCTCTATTACTTTCTTTGGATCATCTGAACCCGATTTATCCTCACTAGGGTCGCGGGGGTCTGTGGGGGCCTAATCCAGCTACAGTGGGTGAAGGCGGGGTACACCCTGTATGAGTCTCTAGTTCATCTCAACACTGAACATATATAGACAAACAATCACTCTCACACTCACACCTTTGGACAATTTAGATTAACCAATTAATCCAGGGGTGTCCAAATCCAGTCCTGGAGGGCCGGTGTCCTGCCTGTTTTAGATATGTCCCTCTTCCACCACACCTGGTTCAATGAATGATCAGCTCAGGGGAAGACTGATGATAATGTAATGGCTTCCAGGTGTGATGGAAGAGAGAAATATCTAAAACACGCAGGATACTGGCCATCAACGACTGGATTTGGAGGTTTGGATGGTGGGAGGAAACTTGAGTACCTGGAGAAAACCCACACAGACAGGGGGAGAACATGCAAACTCCACACAGAAAGGTCTGGTGTGGGATTTGACCCAGGGTCCTTCTGTTTGTGAGGCACGAGTGCTAACCACTGCACCAGCGTGATGCACCAGAGGTAAATTAGTTGAGCAGTAGGAAAAAAAAAAAGTGGTTACTTATAGTCCAATCAATTCAATTCAATTTTATTCATAAAGCCCTAAATCACAACAAAGTCGTCTCACAGGGCTTTACAAAAACACAATCAACTACAGAGATACATGAAAAGTCCCAAGCATCCCCTGTCCTTAGACCCTCCTTTTCGGCAAGGTCAGATCCAGTCCAATCATTGATTGAGACTTAATAACTGATTCAGATGGGGTCTGAAATGATGTGATCTGCCCCTGATTTCCAGTCATGTGATCAGATCAGGACATCCCTACGATATTCTACAGTAAAGTGAATGAAGTTACCTGACTGAAAGTTCTTCTTTTAGTTTTTATTAGTTAAAAATAAGACATGAATCAGACAGAACAAAAAAACAAAGTAATGACAAACAACAATAATAACAAGACCATGTTAGAATGAAAGGATACTAAATGTAAAGAGCAACTGAACAATATGGACTGATTAGGAGTGAAAGGAGAGAAAGAGGGAGGTGAGGGGGAAAATGATAATTACTGTCACAATGATAACAACAACAGCCCAAAAATAAATAAATAATAATATTTTAATTTATTAGTATTAGTTATTCTGGCAGCAGTAGTAATGGAGGCAGATACAAATACAATAATTGATTAATTTTAACATGTGTAATAATATATTTATATCATTTGTTATCAGACTGAATTTATATGAATCAATTCAAATTAATCTAGTTTTGGGAGGAGGCGGAGCCAAACACATCCCAACAGCAACAAGGTCATCTCATAGGTCTTTACGGAGTTGCTTGGAAAAAACAAACAATATCGCCACAGAATACCCAAAAGTTTTTTGTTTTTTTGTTCCATTCCTATTCACTGCTTTGCAAAGCCTTCACACATGACCCCTAATCTGGGCCCAGGTTGTGACCCTTGGCCTGGAAACATTGTTTCCCATCTGATGCATCAAACACAGTGCCACATGTGCAGTGATACTGTTCATATGTGCAGAAATATGGGTCTAAACTGCATGGATGACTTTCATGTCATTATGTAACTGTTGCTAATTTTGTTTTTTATATTATACAAAGTAAATGTTCTGCACTTATATAGTGCTTTTCCACCTTCATGATGCTCAAAGCGCTTTCCATTAGCTTCCCATTCACACTCATACACCAGTAGGTTTCTAAGGTGAGTCCTACTGGGGGCCTAAGTCAGGGTTCAGTGTCTTGCCCAAGGACACTTCCACATGTGGACAGCCAGGGCCATGACACGAACCACTAACCTTTCGGTCATTGGGCGAACCACTCTACCGAATGAGCCAGAGCCGCCCACATATTGGTAGATATATATTGATACTAAATTAAGGAGGTGTTGGTGTAAAGAAAATCAAGGTCTGTGTGTACATGAGCTTCTGCCAGTGTTCACTACTCCTATCTGTATCCTTTTGCTGCTGTTGCTGCTTTCTACCCTATTGGCATTTTTGGAATCTGATTCTCTGGAGTTTTTCTGCAGCTCTGCCAGTTTGCAGTAATGTAACACTCAAATGAGGCCAGCAGCCAAATCAGAGAGGCCGATCCAAGACGGCTTCATGCCAGCAGAGACTTCTGAAGCGTGCTCTGATGTCGAGTTTGGATCTGCTGGACTGGGAGGTTCAGATAAGGAAATGTAACACTTCTACAGATCATTCCAGAATGATTTCTATCTGAAGGATGTGGATGAACATTTAGAAACAGAAGTTGGACATTAAAGCCCCATGAGGTAATGGAGCTCCGAGCAGTGGCGAGAATCAACATGAACAGTGTTTTTGCGAACGTATCGAGTTTTCATAGCAAAACAAATCTGAGCATTAGACGCTGAAGAGAAAAGGCAACATTAATATTTCACTTCAACCACAGTGTATCATCCATCAGTGTAGATTTGTCAGGCATCTGTACTTTATTGGAGCATTTGTTGTTACCTCAGCGTTCTGCATTTTAACACAAATATCTGTACTTTCAAGTAAAACACAGTTGCATGTTCTGAAAGCAGAGAATATTCATATATTTTTTTTTTCTTTTTTATCATAGTGGACCATCCAGGAATGAAGATTCATTTTGATCTCCACTGACAACAGATACAGAGACGTGAAAGATCACAAAAAAATAAAAATAAAATAATAATAATAATAATGGATTTGATTTTTACAGCACTTTTCAAGGCACCCAAAGCATTTTACATTATTGATCCATTATTCATTCACTCTCACATTCTGCCTCTAAACTACATTTGTATCCACAGTTGTCCTGGGGCAGACAATTCATGCATACGGTCCCTCTGACCACCACTGAACATCCATACACCAGTGTGAGCGACACTGGAGGAAAGGAGGGTGGAGTGTCTTGTCCAATGATAGCCCAATGATGTATCAAACAAAACTGCAATGGAAAGACCTGTTTTTGCACAAAACTTTATCACTTTACAAATATTTACACCCCTTCTTTCCAAATACACTTTCCTGAAAATATAGATAGATAACCCAAAAATAGAAGTTTGGTGTAGATTACAGTAGAAAAAAAAAAAATTTAAAAACAAAAAAAACAAAAAAACAAAACATATATATATATATATATATATATATATATATATATATATATATATATATATATATATATATATATATATATATATATATTTTTTTTTTTTTTTTTATTTATTTATTTTTTTTATTTTATTTATTTTTTTTTTAATCTGATGTTAACCTTCCCTTGGCTGTCCCCATAAGTGTGCATGTACTTTTTCCACTACCACTTTTTAATTCTAAATACTGGTGCGTGGATGGTTGCAGCCAAAGATAAATTAAATGGTGTCAGAATAGTCACTAACACGGATCCATTTACCATAAATGTCAGAATATGGGCACGTTCCAAATGTTTGACCATGACAAATGGCAGCCAGCCTGAACGCACCAACAGCAGTGTTTCAGCAGCAGGAAACTCCTACTTTTAGTCTTTTGAAATCATGGCTGGAGTCAGCAGACCAACGTATGCCTGTCAGTTGCCATGTTCTGTTTTTAGTCAGTGATCACAGTTAAACTACATGCCATGTTTCTCATTCCTCAGTGGATTGACAGAGTGTGACCGACAGCCTTAACACACTGCCGCAAATAATCAGTGACGGTTTTGACTGAATTAAATAAAGGATCAGAGTGGATGAAATACATGTGTGGTTCGGTCTGTGTAGCAGCTTTATTTTGAACCTTTAAACCTATTTTTGTAGATTCAAAACAAATCTTTCTCTACATTTAACCTTTCCTTTTTACCGTTTATAGTAATACCGTCCTCTCCATTTTGTATGTTTCCTATAATTAATTCACTGTTCATTAAGGCCGTAATGGCATATGTATACATGTGGAACTTTTGAAAACAGATGTTCGGTTCAGTACAGCTCTATACTGAACAAATACAGTCAGTTTGTATGTGACCATGTGCATATCATGTGGAGGTGATGCTAGAAAAAATGACTTGAATTTACCGGTACTTCCTCATACATGTCCATGACGCGGTGATGAGGCGTCTCTAATTGGCTTAGAATGCATGAAGGAACACTCCCCCCTCCCCTCTCGTTCTGTGAGTAGCATCCAGCAGTAGCAGAAGAACATCTAGCTAGGTTTCGTGCCATCGCTGGTTTTGAAAACGTGCAGGAAAAAACAGAGCACATGAACCAGTTTGCGCCGCCATGTTTTTTTCCAGTTTGTGCAGCAGCTACTATGGCGCCGTGTTCTCTTGTAGATGCTAATGCTAATGCTACTTCAGAATCGCTGCAATGGGGAACAGGCTTAACCCCATGTAGGTTAATGTCCCTGTGACATGTAGTGGACAGACTTTTTCTGAGTGGGTCATTTGTTGTTTTCTATGAATGATGGTAAATCCAGCCAGTGGAGGGGACACACCACGCAGCATGTCAGTAAGTCGGGGTGACCCATCAGAGTCCAAAAGGAATGACACCTTAAGATGTTGTACTGTTTAAAAGGAATTTTCTTTTTAATTTCAACATCTGGGTAATCATTTAAGAATATATCATTTAACTTACTGCTACCAAGCAGCACTTTGAATTATTTGTCATTTCTATTTTTATATTGAACATGTTTTTGGTTTAATAATTACTGTGCTGAGGAACACAATTATTTGCATTTTGTTTCCATACTGTACGAAAAATGAACCAAACCGTGACTTCAAAACTGAGGTGCGTACCAAACCAGGATTTTTGTGTACCGTTACACCCCTACTGTTCATTACAGTGGAAAGTCAAAGGTTATTTCTACCTAAATTGAGCAAAGTGAAGCAGCATATAACTGAATATAAAATAATACTAATACTAATAATGACAAGTCATTATTAAGTCTATCTTGCTAACTAACAGACAGACTAACAGACAGAGGTAATAAATAGCCTACATGAACAAAATAAACTCAACACTTGTGCTTAAATTTAACAGTTGAACCATTTAGGTGAAGATACATTTTAGGTCGAAATTAAAGTAGAGAGTCAAAACTATATTTTTTCTCTAATACTGACATTAATTTGTAGTATTTATGCCAAGTCTGATGAAATTCCTCAAAAAGAGATGATACTGCCTTCGAGAAAACTGGGATGTAAAAACAGACACGACACACAAAGGCATCAAAACTGAACAAACAAGAAGCATCTGAGCGGAAAATGTATTAACAAACTAATGAGGGGAACAAAAATAGAATTACCGCTATGAGCTACTACAGTATGTCAGCGATCCGGTTGATTTTTTTACACCTGACCTGAAATAGCTGCAACCTCTACCTGGATTATTTACATGTTGGAGTGTCACAGTGGGTCTGAAACAGGCCTTTTGTGTAGCCTCTGATGTGAGCTTTGGCATCGTCAAGACAAATAGCTGAGCGCCGCTATCAGCTCTGGCAGCTGAGCCGACCCGCGGACCCGACAGCTGCTGCTGCCGGCGCAAAGACAAAAGGTCTGTCATTACCCGGCCACCGCAGCCCAGAGTGTATGTGGAGTTTTCTGTGCAACTAGAACACTGTAAGCACGGTCATGTGTATTTATAATTACTCCTCTCAGGATTCTTTCAGAGCGCTGTCAGATGAATCCAGGTGTTATGTACACATTATGTGACAGCCACCGGCGAATGCAGGCTGTTGTTCTACCTGAGACAAACCTGAATGTATGATATGGCCTGAGGTCCTAGTAGATTTGCATTTTTTTATTAGTTTTTATCTTTATTTTGGATTTGATTGGCGGTGAATATATCGGTAGAATGATGATGAAGTTGGACATGACAGGGAGGGGGTAGGGAGAGGAAGACCAAGATGACATGAAAATAGGCGAAAGGTATTTTTGTTTTTTTTAATATATCCTCCTGACACCCAGGAAAGTGAGAGGTTTAGCTTTTTCTTTTTTTTTTTTTTTTACATTGATTGGAAACTGAACAATGCAAAAAAATTTCTTCAAATCCATTTTAAAAATATATATATTTGTATTTATTCAGAATTTTTTTTCTGTAGAATGTCATTTACAATGGACAGAATTTTTAAATAAAACCGTGACACATTTGTCCCCTACAGAGGACAAAAATCTATGACGGGGTCTCAGGAGGACATGGGTATGGTTAAGAATTGGACATAGTTTAGATATGTATATTACTGCTAAGAAAAGACCGTTTGAGTTTGAGCATTATTGTTATAGAAACAGAAAGTGAAAATTTATCAAAACTTTGCGGCCCAAGGTCCAGGACTCACTGGACCCCCCCGTTTCAGTTCTGTCTCTTCTGTCAGTCAACATGTCCCTTCCATTAAGGTTCCCCAGTCTCTGTCTGTTTTCCACATCCCTGTCCTTGTGGGGACCTGGTCCCTGTGGGGTTCCTGTTTGTCATCCTGTGCCTATTAGTTTCAGTTGAGTTCATTATTGTCCAATTAGTCATTAGATTAGTTGACTAATAACAATAAAATAATCATCCGATTCATCGTTTCAGCCCGAGTTTACATTAACATCCCCTCATTCTATATCCAGTGGTTCTCAAATCCGGTCCTCATGGCCCAGTGTCCTGCATGTTTTACCTGTTTCCCTATCACACCTAGTTCAATTATTGATTAGCTCTTTAGAAGCCTCATAATGACGTAATGGCTTCCAGGTGTGATGGAAGAGAGATATTTTTAAAATGTATTTACATTTATTTTTTTCATTTACTTAATTAATTAATTTATTGTTTTATTTGTACATTTTTAAAATTGGTTTATTTTTTATTTATTTTTTCTATGATGATTATTTGAATTGAAATTATTTTATTTGTTATCATTATTATTATTATTTATAAATGGTATTTGTAATGAATTTGTAATTTCATTTTTTTATGTTTTATTATTTTTTTATTTTATTTGTAAATTGTTGAATTGTTATTATTTTTATTTAATTTTGTATTTACTTTTCAATGCAATTAATAAAAAAAAAAAAATTTTTAATTGTTTTATTTATTTATTAATTCGGTAAAAATTTATTTAATTTTATTTATTTAAAAAAAATAAGAAGAAAAGTGAGCTATCTAAAACATGCAGGACACTGGGCCACGAGGACAGGGTTTGAGAACCACTGCTCTATGTCCAACATGGTGGCTTATGTTATTTGCAAAGACACAAGGAGATCTTTATGTTTCCATGGATTCACAGCACATTTTCTCGGTCACATCTGCACATGTGCGTAAATAACAACATTTGGGTGGTCGCTGTAGTTGCAAAGCTTCATATGAGCCGTCACAGTCAGTCAGTCAAAGGCATATTAAACAGGCTGCTGTCAAACTTATTCCATTAATGAGAGACAAGAAAAAGAACGATAGTCTGCCTCTCATTCTTTTATTGCAGCTTGGATATCTAATTTGTCGCAGGGCGGAGGATGCATATTGATTCCACGTTCATGTGCGTGGGCGTTCTCATCACACAATATCTGTTGCACGCGCTCAGAGAAACAGATTCATTACTTTGTTTTGTGCTGATAGGGTCATAATTCGTGGCATGCACGCTGAAGTCGATGAGGTTCTGATTTAGTTTGGGGGAGTGAGTGCTCCTTGATGCCTTCCACAAATGATCCTCCTGGTACATTACAAGGTGGATTATTATATTAGTGCAGCACAAAGTTCAGCTGCAAAGGAAACATAAGTAGATTATGTCTCACTGCTGAAATGTCAAACATATTTTCGCACCGAGGGTAAATGTCACAAATTTTAACTTTTTTTTTTTTTTGCTTAAAATACCTGAAAAATACCACTCCAAATTAAAATGAGAACTGTTCTTCACTAATGAACTGGGTTCGAATAAAGATTCAAAAATCCATGACCAAAGCACCTTCTGTCTAATACCTGTTGACCCACTAATTCAGCCTGGGGGCCAAAACCGACCCACCATAGGGTCCAATTAGTGAAATAGTGTCACACCGGGGTGAGGTTTGTCTTGTCTTGAGGGTTTTGTCTTGTCATTTCCTGTTTTATTTTGAAAATCTAATTCTCCTCTCGTTTCAGACCACTTGCTCTTCCTCTGTTGTCTCCTGAACCCCGACCTTAATTACCTTGTGTCCACCTGTTTCCCATTTACCTCATGTGTTTAAATTGTCTGCGTGTCCCTTGTCCTGTGCCAGTGTGTCTTCGTTTGTTGATCTGATCACCTGTGCCTTTCTTGCAACCTTGTTCCCTGAAACATCCTTGTAAATCAAGTAAGCCTTTGTTCCTCAGTCTTGAGTGATTTTTTTTGTTGTTGTAATTTTCTGTTTTGTTTTAGCATTTTGTTTTTTTCTTATTTTCCTCTTAGGACTGAATTTGATTTTGAATTTTGTCATAGTAATTCTAGTTTAGATAGATAGATATTAGATTCTTAGATTAGATTAGTAGTAGGTTTTTCTTGGTTTTGTAATTCCTAGAGCGCCCTTTGATTCTATTTATTTCCTCCGTTGTAGAGTGATTTTTTTTTTTTTTTTTTTTTTTTTTTTTTTTTTTTTTAAATTTTCATAGCCTTGTTCCTTTTCCTTTTTCGGAAGCGAGTATTATTTTGTAAATTTTTAATAGCCATAGTTAGTTTTCTTTAGCATTCCTCATTTATGAGTGAATTTTAGTTTAGTGTATTATTCTAGATTGTTGAGACGTTTAGTGTTGCATTGCTGTTTCATAGCCTTGTGATTTGTCTCTCAAGACAAGGACTCTGGTCTTGATTTTCAACTACATCCTGACAAATAAAACTTTGATTAAATCTACTTCCTGCTCCTGAGTCCTCCCTTCGAGTACCGGCATGACAAATAGAAAAATGTGACTGAAGATATTAACAATCAAGAATCATGTTCCACATTCAGACAAATGTATTTAGTGTGTTTTTGGTATTAAAAAAAAAAGGAAAACTCAATTAAAATCTTTACAAACTTTTTTTTTTTAATTTTACAAAATAAACAAACCTATGAACAATATTCTGTCTGTCACTAAATGTATTTGCAGATCCACTATGATCTGTAAGATGCAATATACATGTGTAAATGACAAAATATTGTTAAAATGTCCCTATTTATGGCAGTTTTTTCATGGTTGCTCATCTTACTCCTATTTTTGAAAAGGTAGACATTAACCCTAGTAAATTTGGACTGACATTTGTTTGGAATTGGGAGTTGGGAGAGGTCTGAAAGAGTCCATTATATACATCCTGGTACAGCCCCAGGATGTATACTATTGAAAATGGACCTGTAGAGTTAAATAAAGAATTCAGACCCACACAGTGCATTTAGAGTTTATGGAGACCATAGGGAAATGTTTTAAAATGCATAATTGCATTTAAAAAGTGAAATATCACTCCTTTAATATTGTATAATAATAATAAATAAAAAACCTACAAAAATGCCCAAAGCAAAATGTCTCAAAACTGAACAAACTTTACAAATATTGTCCCAAGGAAGCTACATATAGCACCTTTATAACAGCTAATGGCCAGTCGGGCGGTGCTGTGATAATGGGATGTGGCAATTGTGTGAAATTCTTTGTGTTCCACAGTCATTTAAATCCTCTTCAAACAGCTTAATAAAGTTTCCTGAAGCCTGTGTGACTACGAGTAGCGATCCGGAACAGTTGAGGTGCAGCGTTAGCTCTTCGTGCAGCTCGACCTGTCTGTCAAGCTGCATCAAACCTCCCACACAGCTGCTATCTCGGTCTGCGCAGGAGGGATGCTGAAGGGAGGGCACAGCGATTTACAGCCTAGAATTTTCTCTCAGACGCTCGATACCTGCTCGTCAGCGTCTCTCATTGTGTATGTGTTGCATTTGGCTATATAGGTGTATGTACATTACAAGTGGAGTCTGTCAGTTTCAGGTGCACGTTTACATGCCATCCTCTTCAATACTAAATGCAACTGTAAAAATAAGTACAAAAGCCCTCATTGCACACCTGAACCTGATGGCCCTCCACTGTAGAAACCTTTGTTACTGTGTATAAAAGCAGCAACAACTGCTTTACATGTAATTGTGAACAGCAGTTTAATGACACGTCGTTTATCGAGGTGATCCGCGACTCCCTGTGTGCCGAGCCTAATTCAAAAGGCTTGGCGTGAAGGCAAACTTGATAAGTGGCTTTCAGTCAGGCACAATAGCTGATGAGCAATTGAGCTCTGGGGGTGAAAAGCAGTTTAAAATCCAATTTTCTGTTTGACAAGCAAAAAGTGTGAGGAAAAAGCCAAAGCCAGTTTGCCTTGGAGAGGTCTGATGTATGACTCATCACACTCTAGAAACTCATTTAGATAAATAATAAGGTTTGGTGAGGTATTTACTTGAAGATGAGCCCAGATATCGCACTAATAAATAACAAGCCTATAATCACCTCAATCTGAGGTGAATCTGGCCTGATCAAAACATGTTTTCAATCATGTCTCACCAATTTGTCTTTTGTCAAAATCTGCTCTTCCTGTTGCTCGTGATGGTAATATTAACTGACCAAAGGAGTTAACCAGAGTTAACACACATTAATCTCTCCACTCGAATGGGACCAACGCTTTGCCAATACGTCAGCCAGAGTCAGTTCAAGTTCGAGCGTTTTTGTGATTAGTATTTTTAAAGGAATTTTTACATTTTTAAATAATTCTTAAATATTTTAAATTTTTTAGAAGGTATTTAATATATATATATATATATATATATATATATTTTTTTTTTTTTTTTTTTTTTTTTTTTTTTAGTTAATTGTCTGCTCCACTAGTATAATTAATGACTCCACCCCCTTTTGACAGCCTTAGGTGCCTATTTAACTTTTCACCTATGGTTAGTTTCTGTGTAGGCTGATGTGTTTTTAGCTTTTACATTGTTTCATTAAATACATTGTTGATATATTTTTTTTTTCCCTTTTCTCATTATTGTGATTAATTGGAAATTGGTTTAATGAACACATTAACTACTTAAGCCCCAATAGGGTTTTCTGGCAAATACCTCCTAAATTGCATGCCCACATTAAAACAGCTATTGCTCTGCAACTATCAAAACCAAAGTCATGAAACGTCGCCTGTGTGAAGATAACATCTGAAAGTTTGTAAATCAACTGTCAGGCATCATATATTTGTTACCCAATAACTGCTGTAATCAAATACACAGCAGAAAAAGAAAAAAAAATCAATCAAATCAAAAGTCAATTTAGAGCCTCACGATGTGATTTAACAGTGAAACTGAATTATGAATCTGTCTGTCCATTTCTGAACGTTTACCATGTAGAGTTTCAGGTTTGTACACCAAATAACAATGATTCTACAATGATTTTAGTCATGACAGCACGAGGAGGCTCTACAATTTGGTCACAGCATTTTAGCTAAACATACCCAAATGTGTTTTTTTTTTACCTGCTAACTTGATAAATACAACAAAATACTACTCGTGTGCCTTATAATATGTCATGTCACAATAAAGTAGTTTTCTTTTATATTTACTCATTGTGTTATGAAAATCTACCATTGTGCATGGTTTGAATGAATAAATACAATACACTCTATTTGTGTCAATATGTAACAGTATAATAAAATTGTAACATTTACAAGAATGTGCACACAAACACAATGAACATGACAGAAACTGGAACGAACATTGAACTTGGAATAATTATAAAAACGTCCGAACCATATTTCGTGGTGCGTGTTTCAACTGGATGCTGCTGTGGGAGGGACCAGTACTCCCAGTCCGCCATGTTAGTAATTACGCACAGCTGTAACTTATGGATGGATCGTTGGAATTTAATCATTTAAAGTTTGTTAGACTCATGACAGCCTGTGGAATTGCATGATATTAGACAGTGACTTAGGGCGTATTCACATGGTAAAGTCCGAACCAAGGTTCGGACCAGAACCTTTTTTTTGCCTTATCACACTGTACTTATAATCTGGACTTTATTTACAGTCTTCATTCACACTGTATTGAATCAAGTGGACCAACGGACTTTAGAACGTCATGTCGTCAATGCGTGTACAGCGTGCGTCTCTCCATACTCGACCCTGATTGGTTAGTAGATGAGCGCGCTACACTGTTGCAGGAAATGGACCCAGTTACTAGTTTTATGAGTATTTTCTAATTCAGTCTTTATAGTATCATCCGACCAAATTTCAATGAAATACCTGGTTTCCTCGTCTCCCCATGTATTCCCGCGACTCATGCTTGGACGTCGACTTGATTCCGCGCACGTTACTGTGACGTAATTGGTCCGATAGTCCGGACTTTCCTAAACAGACGTTTCACACTGTGCACCAGCGAACCTTGGTCCGAACCGAGACTACCTCCTCAGCTCGGACCAAAGACTCAGTCTTTAGTCCGGACCAAGGGTCGGGGGAGGTTTCACACTTGTCAATAAGGTTCGAACTTTCCTGGAAAGTCCGAAAGTCCGGATTTTCGGAGTGCTATGTGAATAGGCCCTAAATTTTTTGTTTTTTTATTCAATCGAATGGAAATTACGCACGTGTCCGCCTATGAAAACCAGACTTTTCCACGGTAATAACATACTGAACGGACTACAGCTGACTATAAATGAGTTTCATCATATTCTACACATGTGTGGGTAATAAATCCAAGGGGAATTTTCTATCTATGACCGACCTTTGGTTCTAAAACACAGAAGGTAAGAAACAATTCAGACTTGTTGTTGTGCAAAAGTAAATCCTTCTTTTCTAAGTTTTTTTTTCATATCTCGGTGAATATTCATCCGATTTTGAAACGGATTACACCATTAGAATCCCTGAAGTGTTAGCTTTCATTGTCTTTTTCATGTATTATGGAATACCGATATTAGATTACTTTGTAGATAATTTACATTTATATTTACATACTGTCATAACTGTGTTTGACTGAGAAAAAAAAGGTTGACATGGCATTGTACAGTAGCCTAAAGTCTCACCTTTCCAATGATATATAACATGTGAATATTGAACAATATTTCACAGTGGGGGGACCGGGGTAAAACGGTAAGTGAGGGGCTGCCCCTGGGCCCGGGGGCGTTGGGTAGGAAGAGTGGCTCATACTACTGGAATCAAATATGTAATTACTAATGAACAATGATGAACAATGGTAGATACACAACCAGCACTTTCGACAAATATCAGAAGGCAGGAAAAAGGCTGGTCCATTTCTTGTGGATTAGACCTCCACAACAGGTGGAATCATATCACATATGTTAAAGAAGTTTTATTCTGACGTTTTGGGTTTTTTAGAGGAGTGATATTTAGCTTTTTAAATGGAAAAATGATAAATGATGATAAATGTTTTTTTTTTTTTTTATTATAATTTTTTCTGTATTCTAAATAAAGTGATGTGTATTTGACATATGCTGGGGCAGCTGTGGCTCACTTGGTAGATCAGGTCGTCCAATGACCTAAGGGTCACTGCTTCACGTTCTGGTTCTGGTTGTCAACTTGTCAAAGTGTCCTTGGGCAAAACACTGAACCCTGACTCAGGCTCCCAGTAGGACTGACAGAACCTCAGATTGAGAAGACCCAGAGGTGCACCCCACACCCGCTGGCTAGATGCAGTGGCCCAGGACCTTAGCACCTGCAATATGACCCTGGTACAAGCCCATAATCTTGCCCTTGACAGACCCAAATGGAGAAACTTGATTGCCACAGTTGGCTCGATGCACCTTGAAGTGTAGGAGAACTGAGATGAGATGAGATGAGAGATGTAGAAATCCATTTGATTTTTACTAGAATTAATCTACAGATAGCTTTGCAGCACCTGAAGGGTTTAAATTCAAATTGTGTGAACTATTAGAGTCCAAATACACAGATAAGTGAACCAAAGACTCATAATACACCTTTCCTGTACTAGATTAAAATATGATTGGATTTCCAGTGTCCACATGTCCATGTTTCTTTGAAAACTAGTCTTCTTTGCTTCCTGTAACATCAATCCATGTCAATTTTTTATTTTTTATTTTATTCATGTAACTATAGCAGTGGGAAAAGGTCTTTCAATTGCAGTTTGGTGTGCTTTATGAATTACGCAAAAAACTTTTGATTGAAAAAGCAAGAGTTTTTCCATTAGGTAGAATTTTACGTGCACTTTATATATTGCAGATCAATGGAAAAGCCATCTGGGTCACATTCATAGAAATGTGAATGACAAATAACACTGGTAGTCAATGGAATATATACAATCCTGGAAACAAGTTTTTATTCACCTCATGAATTAGTGACACATTGCAGAAAGAATCTCTCTTAAGTATTGAACTCTCTAAGTACTGGTCTAGTCTCCACACTCACATGTTCCCTTCTGCACACGCTAAGTTCTACTGAGGTCAAAAGTGGATGTTTCAGCAGAAAAAAAAAACATCCAGGACACGACATAATGAAACTGTCATGAATTTAGTTTGATTATAATTTTATTTTTTTTAATTAATAAAACAATAAAAACTAGTATTTGTTTGAGTCAGCCACACATTTTAAAGGACAAAAAGAGAGTTCCCTGCAAATATTTCGATAACATTTGAGATTGTGTTGAAATGTAAGGGTATAGGGGGGGGGTGTCTGAATTTAATGCGACTCACGTTGAGTGCATCGCGTTAACAGTGCATTCATCTGAGTCAGCTTCTAATTATCTTAATAAAAACATGAAGAGTGAAAACAGTTCATCCATAGAAATGAACTATTCAGTTAACAAGTCTATGAAGTGCAGTCAGTGATATCGAGGGCAGAGTGGGACGTCTTGAAACCCTGTGGATTGTTTTTAATGATTGTTTGACATTGTTTGTCTATATATGTTCAGCCCTGAGATGAACTGGAGACTCATACAGGGTGTACCCCGCCTTCACCCATTGGAGCTGGATTAGGCCCCCAGTGACCCCAGTGACCCTAGTGAGGATAAAGTGGGTTCAGATGACGAGACAAATCAAAATTTTAAAAATGGCATTTATCTGAAAGATTTTATAAAATACTTTGTCCATTTTGCTATAAGTCTAAAATATCTCAGCTGGTCAACTGGTCAGTCCAGCCAAGCCAGAAGCCTTGGACAAAAACTATTACGAGAAAACACAATTGTTTGGGGACACACAAATCTTTAACCTTGAGGCAGGGACGAGTCCAGGAGACAGATGATGATTGTTTGGGTGAAAATATGTAAACAGCAGAAATAAGGGGCTGACACAAAACAGGCCAAACATAAGTGGATGGATAACTATAACACAAACAGGACCTGTGGGTGGGGAAATGGACAATGGCACAAAATATTACCAAATGAAGTATAAACAAATGGACATTAGACTTTATGCTGGTGACCAATTGTGTATTTTACATGTGATGTCAATAAAGCCGCAAAAACCTAAAGCTGTGATGATATGGACCGTCCTGATTGTCTCACCTCAATTTAACATTGAAGCAGGACCCAAGCTGGGGCTTTGAAAACGAACCGAGTAAGCTGAAAAAAACTAGACAATACTTCTGTACAATGTGACATGGCCATAAATAGTGAGTCACATAAAGTGCCACTATCTGTTTTACATGTAACACACAGAGGGAAACACGAAGGGTTAAAAGAATACCTACGACTTGGGAATATATTAGTTGGATGTGCAATTTTGAACTGAATTTAGTTAGTCCGTGAACTTGAAGTCTTTCCCACATCTCTTCATTAATAGTCACCGACAATTCCTTCGGTGAGGGAATGTTTAATGTGTTCATTAAACCAATTTCCAATTAATCACAATAACGCTTCGAACTTGAACTGACTCTGGCCGACGTATCGGTAAAGCGTTGGTCCCATTCGACCGGAGAGATGAATGTGTGTTAAAGGACGCTCTAATCCAAGAGCTACTCATTGATTTATAACCGTCTCTTCCAGAATGATTAAGGGAATCCAATAAAGCTAACGGCTATTTGATTGCAGGTAAAGTAAACCATATTTTCTCTAGTGTTTGACCCACTCAGAGCCAACTGTTGGAGGAGACACATAATGTTATTACCTGTATGGTCTCAGGTTTATGATGCTGACATCTAGTCAATTGCCTCCTGACTTCTGTTGTATGAATAAATTCTAGTATGATGCCAAATGACAAATTAAATTCCTGTTTTGTGGCTTTTTTGGCTGGGTGTATTTACTGGAAGGTACCCAGAGGATGCAACTTTAATTCATTTAAAGGTTGAGAGCAGGTAACTAATTTGTATCCTGCTAAAGCATTTTATGAGTTTTAACTTTTATTCATTCTTCAAGCATTTTTACACATTTTTCTGTCTCTTTTTTTTTATTTGGGGATCATTTTGACTGTGTGAAATCGAAACTGGCAAAAATGTTTGTTTTTTTTTTTTTTTTTTTTTTAATCCAGTATCTTTTACTCTCATACATTTTATAGTGTGTTAATCCCTTCCTAACCCTGTGGTTACATGTGTGTCAAAGATCTACACACATAATAAAACTGTTATAAAATCATCATATATTATTATTTTTGAGTTTTTTGGGTTTTTTTAATACGTGTCTTCATCAAAATTAGTTCTGCTCAAAATGACCAAACATTCAACAATTTTCATGATTTAAAACCATTAAAGAAATTATGTTTTGGAATTATTAATTATATATATTACATTATATTTTTACCTCTGACAGGTTATATTTTTGCTGGTGTTTGTCTGTCTGTGTACAACACAACTCGAAAACTTATGGATGGATTTTGGTGAGATTTTCAGGGTACAGTGGTAATGGAGAGATCAACAAATTATTATTAGATTTTGGTGGTGGTGCTGGTGGGTGGGGGGGTGGGGGGGGGGTTCTGCCTTGGCGGAGGTCTGTGCTCTCAGAATGATTTTTTAGTTTAAAAATGGGATTATTAATTTTCAAACATTTCCCTGTGGTCTACATAAATAATAAACCAAACGTTCAACAATGTTCAAGGTTTAAACCCTTTAAATCCAAGTTGAATTATTTGATTTATGAATGATACATTACAAAAAAGAAATGCAATATGTTATATTTTACAAATAATAACAGTGGTCTACAAGTCTACAAGTAAAATGCTTCTGGAATAAAACTAATGAAATTTGAGCGCATGTGTGTTAGTGATAAAGAAAACTCGTCATCAAGTTTCTAAGATAAGTCTTGAGTCAAAATGTGAAATTCTTATAATTAACAAGAGAATAGGTTTTAGTCCAAAGGAATATTGGTCTCAGATCTACTTCAAAACACTGTCTGCACATTATGATCTATTCACTTTACAGGTTCTTTCTAGTGGAATATTTACTGTATAAATCCATTGTATACATGTACATAAACCACCATATATGTGGAATAACACACATAAACATGAACTAACCAGCAACTGTTTCTTTGTTTACCTGTAAAGCAGATATACAAACACTGCACCTGTTGGTTAAAAATAATCTAATTTTACATTTACACTAGTATGAACCTTTACAAGACATTAACAAATAGGTAACAAATGGTTAATACATAATGAACAACCCATTTATAAATGGGTAATAAATGGTTAATACATAGTGAATTGTGTGTAATTATTATAACATGTTAAAGTATTTTTCAATGACCTGTAACTGTGGATGACCGCGGGTGACCACAGGCACCCGCTTACTTTCAGGTCAGCCCACACATCACTGATAACCGTACTTTTCCTACTGTGAGCACATTATTTTGAAATAAAGTATTGAATTTTTGCCACGAAAGTAAGTAGTAAACGTGAGGAGAGCACAAAAGTTAAGGTTGTAAAGTAACATTAGAGAACTGCAGCATCTATAAGAGGCTTTTAAGTCTGGGTGACAATCACTCCATTTCCTCAGATGAAACAGAAAAGCGTAAACAACAGAATGAGCTGCAAATTACCATGTTTCCCAATGTCAGGAATTCAGGAACCACCTGAAAACAGGAAACTATAAAGACACTCTTACAACACCCTGTAATTGGTGTGATCACTAAACGGCACTGGCACCTTAAAGCGCAGCTGCTGACAGCCGTAAACACCACACACTTATTTCCTGTACTGTGGGAAACCCCAACAAACCTACCCAGAATGCCTCATCTCCAACCTCACTCCTTCCACCAACAGATCCAGAGGAATAACTTCGGAATTACAGTGACAAAGGATACATACCCCCATACCCTGAATCCTGATTTAAGTTTCAGTGATAAATAATAGACTCTTCCAGCAGAGAACACTCTGTATTGTATTTTAATTTCCCAGGAGACAAAAGGATTCAGTGATCATGACCTGAAAGATGGATACTGCAACACTGCATGAGCCCAAATGAGAACACCCACTGTATATGGTATCATACACCTGGATATTAGCACAGGAGGCAAAGCCCACGTTCTAAAGTCCTGAATAAAAGTGTATAATGCAGATTTTTACATGAAGTCACAAATGTGGTGATTAGTTTAATTATCATGAGATGAATGAGAAGGTTTTCTATAATCATGGAAATGAACATAAATATAGTGTTTTACACATGTATTCACACACATGTACTACTAACTACTACTACTACTAACTACTAACTACTACTACTACTAACTACTACTACTAACTACTAACTACTACTACTACTAGTACCACTACGACTACTACTACTAGTACCACTACTACTAGTACCACTACTACTAGTACCACTACTACTACTAGTACCACTACTACTAGTACTACTACTACTACTACTACTACTAACTACTAACTACTACTACTACTAGTACCACTACTACTAGTACCACTACTACTACTACTAGTAACTACTACTACTAACTACTAACTACTACTACTACTAGTACCACTACGACTACTACTACTAGTACCACTACTACTAGTACCACTACTACTACCACTACTACTAGTACTACTACTACTACTACTACTACTACTAACTACTAACTACTACTACTACTAGTACCACTACTACTACTACTACTACTACTAGTACCACTACTACTAACTACTACTACTACTACTAGTACCACTACTACTAACTACTACCACTACTACTACTACTACTACTACTACTACTACTACTAGTACCACTACTACTAGTACCACTAGTAGTACTACCACTACTACTACTACTACCACTACTACTACTACTACTACTAGTACTACTACTACTACTAGTACCACTACTACTAGTACCACTACTAGTACTACCACTACTACTACTACTAGTACTACTACTACTACCACTACTAGTACTACTACTACTAGTACTACTACTACTACTACCACTACTACTAGTACTAGTACTACCACTATGACTATTACTACCACTACTACTACTACTACTAGTACTACTACTAGTAGTACTACTACTACCACTACTAGTAGTACAACTACTACTACTACTACTACTACTACTGCTACTACTACTACCACTACTAGTGCTACTACTACTACTACTAGTACTAGTACTACCACTATGACTATTACTATCACTACTACTACTACTAGTACTACTACTACTACTAGTACCACTACTACTAACTACTACTACTACTAGTACCACTACTACTACTAGTACCACTACTAACTACTACTACTACTACTACTACTACTACTACCCCTACTAGTACTACCACTACTACTAGTACTACTACTACTACTACTAATAATAATAATAATAATAATAATAAGCACAAAAAATCAATTAAGCAAGAAATAATCATGGATTAAACAAAACGAATCTTGAATTAAGCAAAAACCAAAAAATCTTGGATCAGCAAAAAATTTTTTAAAATATATATTTTTAAATTAATAGAATTTGGGTTTTTTTATTATGCAACGAAGGTGCTCGAACTAAGACAAAATAAATCTTGAATTAAGCAATAAGTGAATAAATAAATAAATAAATAAATAAATAAATAAATAAATAAATAAATAAATAAATAAATAAATAAATAAATAAATAAAATATTGTATGAGGGATGGAAAAAGTGAAAATGTTCATGGTAAGATTTCTTGTAATGAGGTTTATCATTACCTATTGTCTACATATCAGTTCTTATAAAGTTCCTTTAATACACTTGGTCAGATTTATATTTTTACAGTGCAGTGAAAAGCAAAGCCCTTCAGACGACTACAACTCATGAAATCAAGAGCAGGAATGCAGACTCAGCATTAGTCATGTCATCGTATCCAAACACTCGCTCTCTCAGAGGAGTTAATCCTTAAATTCTAACCTTATCGTAAGCAGCTGCTCCAACACAGCAGCGCTGAGAGGAAAATGGAGCTGAACCAAATGTCAGAATCAGCCGGCAACTTGGCTGCGTTTGACGGAAAAGACAGCAGGCAGAATAATAATATTAAAAAAAAAAAAAAAAACCTTCTCTGAGCCAAACACTGAACATGCTAACGGTCACACACCAACCAGGTAAGAATGGAGGAAGCAGAACGGTGAGCGAACGGCCAAAGGGATACAATTTCACAGTATGATGAGGATGAGGATGAGGATGAGGATGAGGATGAGGATGAGGATGAGGATGAGGATGAGGATGAGGATGAGGATGAGGATGAGGATGAGGATGAGGAAGGTGAAGAAAACCCAACAGTCTTTTCATCTCCACTTTATTTCACAGAAAAAGTCTCTTTAGTGTGTTCGGAGGCGGGTGATAATTATTCTCACCTGACAGATTCCCCCCCAAAAAATCCTTTAAATGAGCCCATTACACGCACAATTTCACACTCACAAATAACCCACACACACACACACACACACCCAGTCTGTCAGTGTACTGTACATATTTTAGGATAATGTGAACATTAACAACAGAATCAAGTGTTTCTTTGGCAGAGTGAACTACAAATTGGGCTCTTTCTCCTCACAGGTAATGAAACTATGCACTTCACACCCAATGAGTATGTTATGATCCAGATTGAAGCAGAAAGAACGTGAAAATTTGATGAGATTAGAGCTTCATCGTGGATTATTTTCAGCGTTCACCAAAGGTTCCAATCTGGCCCACAGGATGAATTTGCAAAGTGCACAAATTTTACAGTTCAAACTGTGGATAATGTTCAAACTGTACTTATTTTTCTCACAAAATGTCACTTTTTTTTCCGGTTATTCATGTTTTGTTTTTGTGAAAGGATAGGTACCGCCACTAAAGACGTGATTTGTTTGTTTCTATTAGCAAGATAACTAAAAAAAAAGGTTTTTCATGGCATTTTCAGGAAATGTTAGAGGGAGGCTTTTCTAGTTTATATTTTTAGACTTTAAAGTTTTTATCGTACTAAAACAAAGAGATCACAACCAACATATAATAACTTATTTCTTGTGCCAGTATGAATTTTTCCTGAAAATAAAAAAAAAAAAACTGAAAGCTGCTGCTCTTTCAAACAGGGGAAGATCATTATCGTTTTACATCAAAACATTACTCACTTTATTTCTATGTATATTCTGCCTCTGTTCCTTTTCTATAACCATGCTCTGTGACCCTACTGTACCGAGTAGGCGTCTTTTCCAGGGACTTGATCAAGGAAATGTTGAAACTATGTTCAACGGAAACAACGAAACAGTACAATAGTCTTGAACGCACCACATCTGCACATAATGCTGGTGTGTTGTTGAAGCTAATACAATAATAAGCTAGCTGTCATCTGTGTGCCTTCCATGAGGTGATTTCTGTGTATTCCATGACGCATATTATACATCTGAGTCGTCTACGGTCTTTACAAGCGGTAATTGTTTTCCACCTTAAAATTAATTATTGAAATTTTAAATTGTAATTTTTTTATTTTTTTTTTGGGGGGGGGGGGTCGATTTTTGAACAGAAAAAAAATCGATTTAAAAACCCTAAAACAAAAAATCCCGATATTATGTAAAGCGATTTTTTTCTCGTACCCCTAATTTTAACCCTGTAAAATTTCCACTGATCCTTCAATCATCATTTGGAAACTCAGCATCTAGGTTGGGTGAGGCCCCACCCACAGCTCCAAATTCCTAAACATTTACTGTAGCATTTATCCAATGACCGTCAGTTTTGGAGTCAATAAACCAAACAGTTCCATTTGAAACCATCGGATGCTGAGCTTCTACAAATGGGCAGAAACACACCGCATGGCAAAAGACAAATGCATCGACCACTGAGTGCACAAGAAAACATCGCTATGGGAACGTATGACAAGTGAGCAAAATCCATTCAGTCCATTTGGGATAAAATCGTCTCAGAGATGAACATGTTCTAAGGCACTGTAGTTAATGAATTGTGAACGCAGCCGAGCATATTTGAACATGTAATTTATGACATTTTAAGGGAAGCTGAGTTTCCACTGCAGTCTGACAGAAATTGCCTCGAGTCCATAACTTCTTATTTTGCAAACAGACACACATACAAACAAAGAAACCCTAAAGAAAAAAATAACGTCATTGATGGAAGTAACTATAATTTATGACACCATTACTTTACTGGTGTAGCTTATTTGAGATCCAGTTTGGCTGAATGCAGCCTCTGGAAGAAATGCCTTTAACACAGCTGCTTTAAAAACACTTAGTACGTTTACATGAAATTCAAATTATTGCCTTTCTCCCATTATTGACTTAACTGGAGTTTCCCAGAAGTCCACGTTTACAGGCACTGGAGAGATTCAAATTAATGAGTGAGGGGCAATGTACTCCCAGACTCTAAGTGGCGCTCTACACTCTTTCATGTTAGCATGTTTCCGGTTAGCGCCATAGAAGAAGAACAATAACTAAACAAAAGTGACAGATTTGAAGTAGAAGGATGACAACAGCCAGTTATTAGGATATGGACCATAACCATGAAGCAGCTACTGTATATTTGGAACATACTGGTCACGCTGATTTATTACATGTAACGTACATGATGTCATGCAGTGTCGCTGGTCACGTCCACAAGGGGGCGTGTCCAGGCCAGTCTTAATCAGGCTACGGTTGGGTGACGTTTGCATGCACGGAGAAATTAAATTACGATTGCATTATCTGACTTCTAAAACTCCAGTTAGATTCGATTATATTCTGAGTAAGGTTTTTACACGACTTTGAAGACTTTGATTTTAGTCGAACTAAGGCAATAATTTGAATTTCTCTAGGTGCGTGTAATAGGGTTCCTACAGCTCAGGGCAAGTTAAATTCAAGATTTTTTTTTAATACCATTTGGAATAAATTTTAAGACCAAGTTGACAATGAACCAAAGTTGAATTACCTGGGGGCAGTTTTACTAACTGTTTATTTTAAATAGAACATTACTTTTTGGTCCAGTTGTTGCTACATTCATGAACCAACTTTAACTTTTAAATTTTGAATATATATAACACACACATACACATCATATAAACATACACTTGCAAAAAACTTCGTATAGTTAAAGGAATATAGACAGCCTAAATGTTACCAAATACTTTTTATTTCATCATTCATTCATTCATTATCTGAACCCGCTTTATCCACACTTGGGTCACGGGGGTCACTGGGGGCCTAATCCAGCTACAATGGGCGAAGGCGGGGTACACCCTGTATGAGACGCCAGTTCATCGCAGGGCTGAACATATATATGTTTTTATTTCAAACTAACATAAATCTAACTTACGTGTCCAAATTTTTAAGACTTTTCAAATTTCGATTTAAGACAATTTAATGCGAATTAAAGCCTTATTTTTAGAACAATGAGTTTAATCCCTTTTAAGACTTTTCAAGGATCCGCGGGACCCCTGGTGTAAACATACTGACTGTTCGTCCAGGTGAAACCCTCATGTACTCACCTGTGCATGTGTTCATGTGGTCCAGGAAGCTGTGGGCAGGACATCCGGCGGTGCAGACTCCATGCAGAAGAGGACCAGGCTGAGGCAGAAGAGCTTCCTCAGGTTTGAGGCATCGGAGACAATCTGAAGCTAAAGGTCCCACGCAGGATCGGCAGGACGGGTGGCAATCTGAACAGGACAGACACGGATTCAATGAGTGGCGTTTTTGGGGAATTAAAAAGTCATGAATGTGTGTTTTTAATGGATGGATATAATTACTATGACAGGTGTTGTCCTGGGAGTAGAGTCCCTCCCCACAGGCCTCCACACACTGGCCCTGGTGCAGGAGGAGCTCACCCGGACACAAAGTACACTGGGATACGGACGCTCCCCAACAGGAGGCGCAGGAGCCGTGGCAGCCTGAGAGAGAAGAAATGAATCCAAAAAGATGCACAAACATCTCAGAAATAACAAATCTGAGCAGATGTATTTTTTATCACTTATCATCCAAATACCTCATCACACTTAAAATGAGATAGAATCACCTAAAGAGGAACTTGTGAAATATGAGAACTGATTTTCATTTTTATTTGTTCTATTGGTAGATTTTTCTGCTTAAATCAATACTTTTTAAAAATTTTTTTGTTGTTGCTTTTTTGTTATTGTTTAATTCGAGTACAAATGCAATCTTCCCAAAACATTATTGAATAAAACAAACAAAACAAACAAACAAAAATCTTGAATTAAGAAAACACATTTAGGCAAGAAAAAAAAAAAGGGGGGGGGGGGGTTAAATAAGCAAAAAAAAATCTTTAATTAAGGGGAGGGGGGATTATTGAATAAAGAAAATATTGAAATAAGCCCAAAAAAAATTAAGCTAAATTTTTTTAAAGAAGGACCAAAAAACTTATTGAATTAAGCATATATATATATATATATATATATATATATATATATGCTTAATTCAATTATTATTATTATTATTATTATTATTATTATTATTATTATTATTATTATTATTATTATTATTATTATTATTATTATTATTATTAAGTAAAAAAAATCTGCAAGCCAAAAAGAATTATTGAATGAAGTAAAAAAAATCTTGAATTAAGAAAAAAAAACAATCTGCAAGTGAAACAATTGAAAATTATTTAGGTAAGGTTTCTTTAAATCACATTTTCCAGATGAAAATGTGATTTAATCTATATCTAAAATCTAAAAATCAGTTGTTATGTGTCACTGAAAAGTTCCTCTTTAGGTGATTGTGTCTGATTTTAAGTGTGATGAGACATTTGGACTAGAAATGAGAAAAATAAACTTGGTCAGATTCGTATTTTTAATCCAGTGCAGTTCCAGAACAACCCTCCTACCTCTGCATCTGTTGTTGCCGTCCAGGTAATGGCGAGTCGGACACTGGGAAATACATTTCCCATGATGCAAGGCAGTCCCTGGTGGGCAGCTCATGCACTTGGGGTTGTCAGGGAAACAGGAGGCGCAGGACAAATCGCAGGCTGTGAACCGCAGCATGTAAATGTTAATGGCTTCTGGTGGAGAGTGATCAAATACATTGTCCTCTATATTGAAAACACCATGAACGCATCACAGTCAAGTGTGTTAAAGAAAAAGGAGACCACATTAAATTAAACTGTCTGAAGGAGGGAAAATAAGTCCAAAACAGGATAAAACACAAACCAGGAAGGCTGTAAATAAAGAGGAAACATCAAAATTATTTTTATTATGTTCATCTTAAAACACCAAATTTAACATAACATAACGAAACATAAAGACTCAGAAAGTTTGACATGAATTAATGACATTTTTCATTGTTTGAGATTTTACTGGGGTTTTTTTTAGATTCTAAATCAGTATTTTTGGGAATATTTGTCATTCTTTTTAGAAATGTATTATTTTTTAAGACACTAACTCAGTTTATCATTTTAAAAAAAATAGTTTTGCATGAGTTTAAGAAACACCCTAATTTTTAAGATATGAAGTCATTATTTTTGCATAAGTTTGAGAATGTGGTTTATCATGTTTTAAGTCATAATTTTTTTCTTAGTAGTTTTGAAACATTTTCTTTTTTAAAACTTTGTCATTATTCTACTTTTAGAAGAAGGAACCAGTGTGGCACTTTTTACTTCCCAAATATTTTTTTTTTCCTCTATATTTAATTAACCTTTCTGAAGTGATTTGTCACCATTTATTTACAATATTATCCTCTGTATTATGTATTGTATCAGTATATATCAGATATGTTCCTGTATTTAATTTATTGATTATGTAAATGTTCATAAACATCCAGGTTAACATTAAATGTTATTTCAAAAGCTGAGAAAACTACAAAAACAAGTGACTTTCAATCAAATCTGTTATGAACTGAACATAAACCCAGGGTGTTCATCCACTGTCATCGATACCACTTCATTGGTTTTACTCGTGAATCAATGATGTAGAAGATGACAGTGTTTCTACGGTAACTAAACAACCTCTGAACATCTAAATCAGTCATATCTGGTGACCATCAAATATGAATAAATGTATTTTACACCAATTCTCAATATGTTTTGGCTGTTAGTAGGAAAAAGATTCTCTCACAGCAGCAAAAACATTCTGTTTTTATAAACAGTTTATCTTTAGAAATGGATAATACTATATTTTAGGAAGCAGCGGGGAGAGGGGGGGGGGGGGTAGTCTGGAAACATATTCTTCATGTCTCTTTTAAACAAACTTTGTGAAACTTGGAAATAACTCAAACCTAGTTGTATTTGGATTGTTTATCATTATTTGTATTCAAAGAAATATGTGAAAAAAAAATAGCTTGTTATTGTGAGAAATAGATTTATTTGAAACTGTTGTATTTGTTTATTATTTATATTAATAAACTAGGCGTACTCTTTCAGAAGCAACAGCTAGGGGTATATACCTGTATGTCCCTAATGTTTAATTATGTCATGATGTCACGACCTTTTATTTCCACTTGATTTGAAGTCAGTCAAATAAATATGTCCAGATATGAACAAAAAAGTGTTTAGTGATTTAAAATCGGAATTATATTGGCAAAATAATCAGATACTTTGTTAAATTAAAAGGATATTTTATTATTTAAAATAAGGCGGGGTACTTTATTACTATATTCATATTATGTTAAAATAATTCACGTTATGGTACCTTTGTACCTTTTAAAGACTTTGAGATACTGATATTTAGTCTAATTAGAAGATTAATAAACAGAATCAACACAGACATATATTATTAAAATAATTTGCTCCTTCATGTTTCTATGTAGTTTCTACCATGTTTCCAAATAGTTTACATATGGGGCTATAGTATCGCAGGCAAAGTGCAGACTAGCTGTGCCACGCTAACAGGGTGTCCAGATGAGTTTTGCAAGTTTTGCCCACAACACACACTGGTGCAAGTCCTCCCCCTTTCCGTCCCCTTTCCTCTCACTAATGTAAGTGGGAATGAGGGAGAAGGAAGGGTGTGTAGTGGATTTAACACAACTGATTCAGATCGTTACATTGAATAGTGATTGTTGGGGTTAGTTATTGCATTGAAATGTGTCTGACACTCTGGAAACCTGCCTGTGAGGTTGTGGTAACGTGTGCAGCCAAACTACCACCTGACCGGCTGCGTTCGCCTTGCACCAGAAGTAGACCTGGTGTCAGTTGGTGAGCTTTTAACGCACTGTCCGCACAGTTTAAGTCAATGAAACTGTCACTCTACCAAGCTGAATCAGTGGTCGCCTCTGATGAGTGCGCCACCACACCCGTCTGAGTGAACCACAGCCTATCAAACTACCAAACTGATGCTGCGGCGTCCTGTGCTGCACGAAACGAGCACTGCGAGGGTCCGCCCAGCCTGCGCCACACTGGGAAACTACTTACAATTAGGTTTCCACATAGTTTCCATAGTAATTTCCAGAGGTGGGAAGTAACTCAGGAAAAGTACTTCATTACTGTACTCTGCTTTATCTGTACTATACGGTATCTATACTTTAGTTGAGTATTTATTTTTCTGGCAAATTTTACGTTTACTCACTACATTTATATATGAATAACTGTACTTTCTACTACTTTTTCAAACTAACCAGATGTGACAACATGAAAAATCCATCACTTTAGAGGGAAAGTCAGTGAAGGAGAAAAAATGTGACATTTTAACACAGAATTTTCACTTCATCTCAGACTTTCTACTCTTTATCTCATATTTATTACTTTTTTATCTCACAGTTTTGACTTTTCATTTCATAATTTAGATTTGATCACATAATTATGTTTTATTTTTTTATTTCACAATGATGAGTTTTCATCCCAATTGTGACTTTCTTTCCCATTTTTTTTCTAAATTTCCTGCACATACCCACTAAACTGATGACCGTGACCTGATCAAACACATTATCTACACAGTAACTCACTTTTAAAGGCTTTATTTTGGGATACTTTTCTGTTTTTTTGTTTGTTTGTTTGTTTGTTTTTACTGGTTAAATAAGTATTATTTCTTCCATCACAAAATAAATGTGGTTTTATGTTTTACTTTATTAAAATTGAGAATTAAAATTTAAAATTTACTTTTTAATCAGTACTTCTACTTCTACTAGAGTATTTTTTAACACACAAAGCTGTCCTTCTACTTAATTACAGAATATTAGTACTTTTACCACCTCTGGTAATTTCCATATAGTTTCTATATCACTTCCACGTAGTTTTTATATAGTTTCTATTATGTTTTTATGTAGTTTCTATTATGTTTCCATATAATTTCCAGGCACTTTCTACAGGCCATAGCTTCCAGGCAGCCATGTTTCCACATCACTTTCATATACTTTCCGTGTACTCCTCACATTGAGATCTGTTTGGACTGAGTACAGCCCTGAGTACTGAACATAAAATCAAATTAAATGGAAGAACAATTAGCTTTCATTAAAGCTGTGGTACATTTGTGTCTGACATAAAACTGTACAATACAACATGTTCAAACAGGTCTTTCCTTCCATCCAAGCAGCAGCTAAAACCAGTAAAAGGTTTTTTATAGTACGCCAGAGGGGACAAAAACCAACCCTATCGAATCAAACTCCAAAAAAAAAACAAAAAAAAAACCCTGAAGTCACAGGTTGAAGAGATAAAACCCTCCAGTAAACTGAATCATAACCCAATGGCTTTTTGCAACATATCAGCATTGCTATTAATGTGCATGAAAGTGAGCACATCAAAAGCAATCTGATGTTTTGTCGAGGAAAATGGTTTAACTCTTTAAGCCCTGAGATATTATTTTAATCAAACAAGCTGGTTGCTTTGTAGAAGTGACAGAAAAGCTGCTGTGAGGATGTGCTTGTGTTCCTTTTCTTCGTTTTTAGTGAAGACAGAGCTAAGCTAAGTTCACCATCGCCCTGAGGGACTCCTGTTCGCGCTCTTCTTCATCTTAGCATTTGGAAATAGAAACCATCCATATTCATACACTATCTCTTTATTCTGAAACCTAATTAGCGCAGAGAAGAACTCCTAATGATTGTGCTTTTTAAATTTGTTTGTTTGGGAACTCTGCTGACTTCCCACTTTTGGTGCCACGTGGAGCGGATGCTGGTGAGAACCTCCACAGGGGAGGTAGGAAAAAAATAAGCCCAAACAAACCTTCACCTTCAGTTCACCACCAATAAACCTGGTCATGTCTCTGCAGTGTCGACTGTTTACTGGCTCCTGCACCAGCTCCGTGTGTGACACCCACTTTGTCTTGTTAAATATCAACTTTCACTCCTTCATTAACCAAGCGAACACATTCCACATTAAAGATGCAGATTTACAGCTTTTTTTGGTTCAGTTAAAACCACATTAACCATCTAATTTAGATTTATAAACCATAAAAGCTTTAACAAAAATTAATGAATGAGTTATGAATTAAAATCTAAATCCTCTTTCATATAATTAATTTTTGTTTTGTTTTGTTTTTTTGCTTCAGTTAAAACCACATTAATCATCCAATTCAGTTTTATAAATCATAAAAGCTTTAACAAATATTAATGACCCCATTTAAGAATTAAAATCTAAATCCACCTTTATATAATACAATTTTTTGTTCATTTATTCTTTTTGTTTGTTTTACATTTTGGTTCAGTTAAAACCACATTAAATATCCAATTCAGTTTTATAAACCATCAAAGCGTTCACAAAAATTAATGAACTAATTGTGAATTAAAATCTAAATCCACCTTCATATAATTAACATTTTCATTCATTCATTATTCTTTTTGTTTTGTTTTTTATATTTTTCTTTTAGTTAAAACCACAATCATCCAATTCAGTTTTATAAACCACAAAGGCGTTAACTAAAATGAATGAACTATTTATAAATTAAAATCTAAATCCAACCTTCATATATTTTACCATTTGCTAAACATTTTCTTACTATCATCACTGTTGTTGTAAACTTCATTTGGTTTATATTAAATATTTAGACTGGATTTGAAATCAATGACCGTATTTCATCAAACTATAGAAAAAAAAAATTATTTCACATTTTACATTTAGAGCTGATTTTCTGTGTGTGTAATGTCTGTAAACATGTCGCAGTTACCGTAACAGACGCCTTCTTGACTATAGAATCCAGCCCCGCAGTCAGAGACACACTCGCCATCTTTGAGCAAGGCAGCAGGATCTGAACACGCCACACAGTCCTGGAGACTTGGACCACGACAGTCTGAACATGCCTCATGACAGCCTGAAAAAGAAGGAATGAATGGTTTATCAGATGTGTGTAACTGAAAAAGTCACGTCAGTGCATCCCTGGTAAATGTGACAATGAAATGTGAATAAACTAAATTAAGGGAAATATTAACTATATTCTACCTGTTACTAAATGTGTTGTGTTTATTTGTAGACCCATATATATATAATTATTCTACGGTCCTCTAGCTCCCATTCACTTTGAAGGGATGTTATAACCATTAACACCTGCTGCCAATGGCAACAAGATTTGTCACTTCAGATTCACGGTATCATATCACTCCGCAGGTAGTTCGGCCGCTTTGAAAGTAAATATTCGCTACGTTGTAACAGCTGTTAGAGTAGTAGGGCCTATGTCTATGGAGTTTTTAGCAGATCAGAGGCAGCAGCAGCTAGACAGCAGCGCAACAAAGTAGCCTATACAGTGCCACTGGAGTGTTGCTTAAGAACAACAATTATGTTCCAACTGGACTACTTTTTCTCGACAGAAGCCATCGTCTATATGAATACATTCTTAATCATTTTGATAAAGAATTGTTTGCATTTCTCAAAATGAGAAGGAATAAGCTGTAATAACCCATAAGCAGGATAATGTATTGGCCACACGTGACTATCGAAAAATATTTCCCTTCGGGGTGTAACAATACCCCTACACCTTTGGCGTGCTGTTCGGCCCCGTTGGGAAATATTTTTTCTGATGGTCACGTTTGGGCAATACATTATCCCTTACATATATGTGACCCACCACCACTAAACCAGGCATATGTGTCTGGAAATCCAAACTGAGTTATCTGTGTAGCTTGGTAGAGTGGAAACTAAGGTTTAAGATGGTGAAAAAATTATGTTTCTATCACAAGTAGAACCAAAGTTATGGTAATTTTAATATCCACATTTGGACATATTTTGCAATTTGCATTTTTGAGAAATTGGCCGTCAAAGTTTTGGACTGTTTTGGGGTAGGAAGTCCTTAGCAACGCATAATAATTTGTATCTGATTGACACAAATTATTCACAGATGTTAAAGGACACTCTGATGGACATGTCACAGAAGTTTTATATATTATAATAATAGGACAGAAGTGCGACGTATTATAATCATTTGGCTTACACCATTGGACAGAACATTCAATATAGGCTTTTACCTCGTACCAAACACTTGGGTGTTTACCCACGGAACAGAGATCGGTTTGTTCAGCGAAAAGAGGATGAAGTCGTCTTTGTCTTTGCTCAGCAATCCCTGAACTTTTGTCACCGCTTAAATAATTGACTCAATAAACACCTTTATTGATTGGATTTCAATGTAATGACCACGGGAACTGAAAATAGAGGTGTTAAGGTACCGTTTTTTGATAAGATGTAAACACACATAGAGAATCGCCTTCCAGCCTAAATTTGGCTGTAGCTGTGAACGGCTCAGCGCGACTTATGCCTGGTTTCATGCTGAGCACTCACATATACGTATATATATATATATATATATAATTTTTCATATAGCTTATTTTTGTTCTCATTGTTGATGTGCATTGATATCAGAACCTTGAAGAACAGATTTGAAGACTCTAGGTCGAAGGTCAAGGTCACAATAAAAGTTATAATCTAATTCTGGATGTAACTTTTGGCATATTCCTCTCAGTAATTTTCAATGAGCACCAACATGCTAGCCTGTCAATTATGCATCTTGTGTGTATTGATTTTGATATATCTCTGACCGAAGAGGTCAGGGGTCACTTGGTCAAAAAACTAAAATGGACTTTAATGGAAAACAGAGTGAAGACAGAGACTTAGTTACTATTATTAACAGAAAAGTAACCTAGCATAGCCTTCAAAATGGAGGCCGTGAGTGACCTAAATCAAGGTCATATGATTTTAAATGGTCATAACCCAAAAAAGTGGTGATAAGTACTCAGTTACTATTGTTGACAGATAGGAAACTACAAGAATGCTTCAAAATGTCATCATGACCTTTGACCCTAAGCGAACAGCATAGTTTTAAGAGGGAGACGTTTATTAAGAGCTAAAATATTTGCAGGGGGTGGGGTTTGTTGTACCTGGCACCACTTGTTATTTTTAGGTTGTGTTGTTATTTTTTTACCGGTCCAACCCATTGGGCTGAACGTCACCTCTGAACTAAAATGAGTTTTGACACCCCTGTATTAATCCACTGTGATTGGATGTGTGTGCATCAGTGGGAAAAAAAAACACCACTGACAACAGATGAAGCTGAACCTGCATGAAGAAAAATACATAAAAGGAATGAAGCGGAAAGAATAAAGACAAACATTGCTTCTAATATCAGTGAATCCATCTGTTTTTATGCTTACATGTAGGTAATGAGTGTTCTTTGACACTGCTCTGTGTGCGTTTATGTGTGTGAATCAACAAAGAAGAAAACAAAAATCTATTCCCCACCAACTGCTGTGGTTCCATATGATTTCCCAGCGGATGGCGGACTGACAAAAGACAAAAAAAAAGAGAGAAAAAAAAAACAAAACCAAAGGGGAAAGAAAACACGGGGTGCTGTGACAACATGGCTTGGTTACAGCTCAGTCTGATCCAAACAACGCTGTTTACACCTAATTTCCCATTCACACACACAAGCTGCTGATGCTTTGTCTGAAGTTATTCATAAAACAATAGGACACATGAGGAAACACTCAGACACTTCATGTTCACAGTGTTCACAGCAGATACGGACGAGCTGTAAAGGGATCTCCTACAACTACATAAAAGCTATATATTCAAAAAAATGAGAGAGAGACAGAGAGAGAGAGAGAGAGAGAGAGAGAGAGAGAGAGAGAGAGAGATGTATTTTCATTTTCAAAGCTGTGTCAGAGTTTTATGGAAACCTATTCAATCACTAACAACTAGTATGTCAAACTGTCTCCACCATCTAATAGATAATGTGTTACCTGTATATGACCAAAATAATAACATTATCAATGTAGTTCAAGTTTAAAACACTGCAATACTTTATATAATTAGCATATTTTTGTCAAACTAATGAAATATATTGGTAAAATAATCACACACTTTGTTAAATTAACAGGGTATTTTAGTATTTTTTACAAAGGGGGGGGTAATAATACTTTATCAGTATATTAAGATTATGTCAAAATAACACATTACATACTTTCAATACTTTTGCATATTTTAAAGACTTTGAGATACTGATATTGTCCAAATAGAAGATTAATAAACACAGATAGTCAAAAAATAGACCTATATTATCATAATAATTTGCTCCTTCATGTTTACATTTAGTTTCTATTATGTTTCCATATGGTTAATTTCACTGAGATTATTTTAATCACTTTGTGTGTGTGCATGTGTGTATGCATGTGTGTATGCATGTGTGTGTGTGTGTGTGTGTGTGTGTGTGTGTGTGTGTCCGCAGAGACATATCATGCTATAACTCAATGAATACTTGATATGTCACCATGAAATTACATGGACATATACAGTACATATCTGTAATGCGCATCAGATGCAATGATCCATTTGAGTAAAGGTCAAAGGTCAAGGTCACAATTAACTAAAAAGTTCAAAATCACATTATCAGTTATAAATCAAAAATGGAGGGTCACAGAATGTTCAGATTGGTACCAAACGATGTAGAGTGAAGATTTCTACAATTCTCATTGTTGCTGTTATCACCTACAACAATAGTTTTTGAGATTGCTGGAGGTCAAAGTTGACATGTTACAAAATGAACTTATGTAACCCTGTTTGTGTTTGTCAAGCACAGACATATCATGCTATAACTTAATCAATACTGGATATATTATTATAATATTACACGCATTGACCCATATATACATACAACAAAATTATCAATATTGCAAAAGGTCAAAGGTCAAGGTCACATTTAGCAGAAAGGTCAAAATCACATTATTGGCTCTAATTCAAGAACAGGTTGTCATAAAAACTTGAGATTGGCACAAAATAGGAGCAAGATTTGGCATTCTCTGAATACTTCAATCATGTTTCCATATCATTTTCATGGACTTTGCACAGAGTTGTCATATAGCTTCGATCACGTTTCACTATAGTATACAGGTAGTTTCCACATAGTCCCCATATCATTTTTAGCATGCGTCCATTTCATTTCCATATTGATTCCACATAGTTTCCAGGTAGTTTCTGTTATATTTCCATATCGTTTCTACCATTTCTCCATATATTATCGAACATACTTCCACATAGTTTCCAGGTAGTTTGTATTATATTTCATTTTTGTTTCTACCATTTCTCCATATATTATCTAACATACTTCTACATAGTTTCCAGGTAGTTTCCCCATAGTTTCCTCTCCCATCCAATCAAACCTTGTCCTTGTTCTTGCTGAGCTCTGCGCTGTAGATCTGCTGGATAGCCGCTGTTCAAAACGTGGCTTTTCCCTCCGGCTGAAGCCTGGAGAGTGTTTTAATGCCTTTTAGTTTGAGGCTCTTTGATTCAGATTCAAACTGTGTGAATGAATGAGCAGCAGAAAGTTCAGGTTGGCCCTCCAGGTCCATTTCAGACGAGGAAGGTTAAGTCATTCTGCAGATTCTCAGCGTTATTGGTTCCTGTCATTTCCAGACGTGTCCTAGACATATCTAAGGCTATAAACTGCTCTTCTTCCTCCTCCAGGATCTGACACAAACCTTCAAAGCTTGGACACATGTAGTCAGAGCTTCAGCAGGGTTTCACAGACACAAAGATTCCCTGAAGATATTTAACATCTAAAACTTTCTTCAAGCTAAAGGTCACTGAATCTGTTTTATTATATATTGTATCTGAACTCAGTTATCTATTTTAAATGCCACATATAATGCGTTCCTACCTTTAACATCACTTTTACACCTTATGTGAGTAAATTTAAGTTATAATGTTTTTTTTTTATGTTTATTCGGTATCACTGATCGCTAATACGGTGGTGATTCTATGGTAATTTTGATGTAATTTCATAGTAATAATGCCTTTATAATCGCTTATTATGAGTAATATCCATGCAGTTTCCAGTGCATCTACTTTTGCACTTTCTAGTTAATAGTGAAGCAAACTGCTTTCATTAATGTGGAAAGTTCTATGGTTATTTTGATGTCATTTCATGGTAATAATTATCAACACAGCTCGGTAATTAGGTAGGTATAGGGAACAGGGCATATTACAGTACTGATATTATGTAAGTTCCATTAAATGACTGAACTTATTGCAGTGTAGGACACTATCTTTGTATCATCTTAACATTGCAGTGAGTTGATTTAGTCTCTTTCTTGGTAATAACTAAGTAATGGGGTGGAAACAAGTAATAATGCACTTTACAGCCCTGGTGCTGTGCATTTTTCTGAAAAATTTTCAGGTAATTAAAGAAAAACGAGTCAATCCTGGAGTTAATTGGAGTTAATAAAATTGTCATTTTATTATACTTCAAATGAAAGTTGTTTGTATTGCTGTTACCTGGAAACTACACTGGAAACTGGAAATAATTTATAATAAGCGGTTACAAAGGCATTAGTACCATGAAATTACATCAAAATTCCCATAGAAATTACCACCGTAATGTAAAGTGTTACTGTTTATTCTTTAATTTACTGATAATGATAGAGGAGCAGTGGAAACTCAAAGTTGGACCAAATGCAACTTTGTCAAAATAACAAATACCACACATTTTGGAAAGCCTTTGCTTCAAAACTATTAGGGATATCATCCTAAAACACAGGTGTCAAACATAAGGCCCGGAGGCCAAATCTGGCCCGCCATAGGGTCCAATCTGGCCCCTGGGATGAATTTGTGAAATACAAAAATTACACGTAAGATGTTAATAATTAAGGAAGTTAAAATAATTTGACATCAATTCAATGTAAAATTGATCAGACCATAATCATAATAAACAATAAATAATGAAAAAATGGAAATGTTCTTTTTTTACTGTACAAAAAGGGGAATGAATGAATGAATGAATAAATAAATAAATAAATAAATAAATAAATAAATAAATAAATAAATAAATAAATAAATAAATAAATAAATAAATAAATAAAAATGCTAGCCTGTTATCAAAAAAATGTGAATAACCTGAAATGTATGTGGAATTTTACCAATATTCTGAATGTTACTAAATATGTGTAATGCATTTGTACGTGAACAATTACAAATAAAAATAAATAAATAAAAATATCCGGTCAATGAATAATTATGACACAAGAAGAACAACCAAGGACAAACTAAAGCAAAAGGAGCAAAGTTGAGGATGCGTAACACACAAGATAAACATGTGAGGATCATGGGATAATTACCTGAAGAGAGTGTAATTAATTTAATCAGAGGCATTTCGGAAACACTGATGAAAATCTGACTCAATTAGACGATGATGCCAGAAGTCACACACATACGTTACAGTACAGCTGCTGGTGAGCGCTGACAGATAAATGCACTGATTGCTGCTGCTGCTGCTGCTGCTGCTGCTGCTGCTGCTGCTGCTGCTGCTGCTACTGCTGCTGCGTTCACTGATTTCCTTTGCATTCCAGCCGCTCATATGTTTATGGCTCACTCACATCTCCTACTGTTGCAGACATGTCACATTAACAGGTTTATCACATCACATGTCTCCAAGTTCCTGTTTCCTTTTCCTTCATCTCCTTCATAAACTTCAGCTCTGTCATTTACTGAAGTCGCATCATTATCAGTTTCAGTTTAACACAATAACTGACGAGCACAGAATAGTTCAGTCTGAGTTTGTCTTGTATTAATGTTAGAAGTTGAGTTGAGCCTCTCAATGGTGAAAATTATGCTGCAGTTCATCAAAAATTCCTGGTAAATAATAAAGTTGTCAGAAAATATATAGTAGAAAAGGTATTTTAATTAATAATTGTACAGACATTTGAGCTAAAGTGATGAAAATGTTCTTCTATACCCACCTATCTATCTATCTATCTATCTATCTATCTATCTATCTATCTATCTATCTATCTATCTATCTATCTATCTATCTATCTATCTATCTATCTATCTATCTATCTATCTATCTATCTATCTATCTATCTATCTATCTATCTATCTATCTATCTATCTATCTATCTATCTATCTATCTATCTATCTATAAATAGGTAAAGCATAGGTGCAGCCATGGGCTTTTATACCATAAGGACCCCTTAAGTTGAAAATTACCTTAGTTTTATAATTGAACTTTCTACTTTTTTTTTTTATAAATGTGACACCAACCTGTCAACTTCATGTGCTGGACACTGCAGTGCATGTTAGATATATATGAATGTAATGTTTGTCACCTACAGTGGTTTCTATAACCTAGAGTTTATCCATCCTAGTTGGTGGTCATGTTGGGAAAACATAATATGAATATGTGCAGTAGAAAGTACATTTACTATCATCTGTAAATCCATCCATCCATCCATCCATCCATCCATCCATCCATCCATCCATCCATCCATCCATCCATCCATCCATCCATCCATCCATCCATCCATCCATCCATCCACCTCATATATTCCAACAACAATATGAAAAATGTGTAGTCTGGCCAGAGGAGCTCTTTCAATACTCCTCCAACTCCTACAGTTTATTATTATGTTTATCTCATCTAAACAGACTGCTTCTTCCCACCATTTTTATTTTGCAAGGTTTTTTTTTTTTAACCTATTTACCATTTGTATTATGATAGTGCAATGCATTTAGCCGTAGTACATTTTCATTCAGACCATCCAACTTCCACTCCGCTCTGTATTCAGCTTCACTAAAGGGCACATTGAGAAGATGGTGATTTACATGATAAAAAGCGCTGTAACCCTGTGTGTGTGTTGAGCCTGAGAGAGCCTATGGTGCTCTATGTGTCAATACACTGCTATTATGGGTTGAGTTGTGATGGGGATGGAACCAGTGAATCTGGACTTTTTATTATGGACTTTAGAGTCTCTCACTGTGACTGTTCTATTGTTCCTCTCCCTTTGCACTTCATAGTTAATGTAAAATATCATCATCAGCATCAACCAGTGACAACAACTTTCATTTCAATGTGGTTGGAAAAAGTCTGAGACAATAATGTATTGAAAATTCAAAAGGTCAATAGGTTAAAGTACACTGATGGTTGGTTATTGATCCACCCATTAGTAAGAAGAGCACGACTGCATGATAACTTTTTTAGTATTTATTCTGTGTGCAGCTGCCTCACTGCAAAAATCTATATCTCCCTGAGTGTATTTTTCTCATTTCTAGCCCAATTATCTCATCACACTTAAAATAAGATTCACCTAAAGCAGTGGTTTTGAAATAGTGAGACGGGTCTCCCCTGGGGCGAGCCTCATGCTACGGCCACACAAAACACAAATTTACGTGTGTACGCCTGTGACGCGCCAACGTAAACACCCGAGTTTGGACGCTGTACAATTCACGGTCACTCAGAACGTGCAACGCCCGAGTGTGGATGCTGGATAAACATAGATAAACAAAATATGTCCATTTCAGTCTGTCCTCAGCTATGCTCAGATCACTTGGATTACTGCTCTGTACCTGCTCTGGAGGTCCCATACGTCCCCATACGAGGGCCAGACGCCGTCAATTTTGAGTTCACCCAATCCTGCAGAAGCGCCTGCAGCACGAGGAATTCCACCACCTCCTCCTGGAAATTTGTCTGGATGAAGTCCACTTTCAACGGTATTTCAGACTCAGTTTTTGTTTCTCCTGTGTTCTGGGTCGTCATACATTATTCTATAATGACGTTGGCAGCATCTAAATGCTGATTGGCTTCCATAGTACGGTGTCACGCAAATTCGCCTGAAAAGTTCAATATTTTCAACTCCCGCGTTTACACGGATTTGCGGCTCCAACGCCCAGACGCTCCAACATGCCGCAGAAACATCTCCAACGCGCCGCCCTGGGTGAATCTGCATCAAAACGCGTCTCTCCATTGACTTTGTACGTAATCTCGATGTGCGAATGTGAAAATTTGCGTTCGGTTAGGGTTACTATCAGAGCTTTAGGGGAGGTGCAGAATGAGAAAAAAATAAACCTGAATAAAAAAGAAAAAAATATGCAAACATGTGGTTAGCTAACTACAGTAAATGTGAGAATAAAAATAACACCTGAAGTGAAAATGAGAGAAAATGTTAAGATGAGTTAAAAGAAGACGGTAAAAAACACACAGATGTTAAAATTTGTTTAAAAAATGCAAAAATATGGAGGAAAAATGTAAAAAACAAAAACAAAAAACAAACAAACACAGATGTGAACATGTATTTAAAAAGACAAACATTTTAAAATGAGGGGGAATGTTTAAAAAAAAAAAGGTGAATATGTACTTTAAAAAGATGTTGAACACAAACCAAGAAACTATGATATATTAAATTGTAAAAAAAAAAAAAAAAAAAAAAACATACACAGATTTGAGAATCTCTTTAAATTGAATTTTCTTGGGTTCGGATAGCACCCTGCTAACAATGACTCCATGAACACAGATGCCATTGATCACCTTCAGCACCTCCTGACAACACATGTACAACAGTTGATAGCAGAGCCTCCAGAAAGGTTTTTGTCAGAATAAAACCAGGCGGACAGTCCATTTGGCACAGTTTGGCACAGTTTGGCACAGTTTTGTAGTTTGAATATGATTACATTCAAGCAAATTTAAAAAATGTTGTAATTTATGTTTGAACAGAAATTATACAAAAACTACATTTTCAAGTATTAAATAAAAATAAGGTGAATAAAACAAAGGCAAATCCTGGATCTCTTTAGTCACTTTTTGTTTGTATTATTACAGGGGTGTCAAAGTCCAGTCCTCGAGGGCCGGTGTCCTGCATGTTTTAGATGTGTCCGCCTTCCATTACACTTGTATGCCATTGCATCATTATCAGTCTTCTGCAGAACTGATGAGCTGACACATTCTGAATGGATAGTACAGTTTAAATATTCAGAAAAAAATCAACTGTTTTCTTTCTTTTTAACTTTAGTTCATGGAACAAGTGTCAAAAGGCAGTTAATTTATAGAAAGGCAAAATTAAAACTGCTGGGACCAAATTTCAATACTAATTGTCTTTTTTGTTTTTTAGTACTTTCATGAATTCTCTATATTATATACAATTTTGTAAAAAAAAATTTTTCATTTTGTTTATTTTTCTACATTGTTCGGTTATTATTTTCTTTAATTGTATTCCATTTGTTACTTACTTTGTTAATGTTACAAATTTTTGTTAGTTTCTTATTCATTTTATTGATGACTTTGGCCATTTTTGTTGTTGCTTATTTTAGTCTTTTTTTTTTGTACTGTGGAACTGCTAAAGTTTCAGGCGTTAAAGAGTTAAACTGAATTATGTGGAAGAGGGAAATATCTAAAACATCCAGGACACTGGCCCTCAAGGACTGGAGTTTGACACCTGTGTATTATTAGAATGAGACTGGGACGGTGAGGCAAAAAAGTGGGATTGGGATATCTCTCTTAATTTTTAGATGTAACATTGACAGATTTCTTATTTATTTTTTTGCTTAATTCAAGATTGTTCTTTCTAAACCCAGTGACACAAATGGACTTCCATATATGTATACATACATACATACATATATATATATATATATATATATATATATATATATATATATATATATATATATATCCAATAACAGAACAAGGATAATTTTATTCCAGCGCAATCACTGTTTTCACCTCACAGTATGATTGAAAAATACAATTTCAGACTCTCAGACATGCTTCTTTGAATAAGACAAATAAATAAATAAATAACCTGAGTACAGAGTCAACGCCACCGAGGTAGAACCTCACCGTGTGGAAACTCATAGAGTGCCTTGGGTTCTCCTTGGCTCATGCCCTATCCTTCTACCAAGTTTCATGCAGTAGTTTTTCATTTCATGCAGCTGTGATTCTGTTGATGGACAAACAAACAAGCGAGGGTGGAATCATAACCTCGTTGGCAGAGGTAATAAATAAAAGATGCAACTCCGGAGCAGGGATTGTTACATATTGCTGTGTTGAAGTGCGTACAGGAAACTTTCACATCTGAGTCAGTTGGGATGTTCAGAGCTTTGATAGTAAAAACCTTGAAGGCATAGACTAAGATATGACTGATTACCTATCGCACGCAACTTTAAAGCCTTTGTGAGTTAATTTCTATATTGCCCTGAAATGCATGCAGAACAGCTGGAGTGTGAAGAGCCACAAATCAATCTAGAAAATGATATTGCTCTAAGACACGATAACAGCTAAAGTACTGATGAGTCTGAGCAGGAGATACCAAGAGATCCTCAAATAGGATCAGGTGTCAATGACACGTCTCTGATAATGAAAAAAAAAATAAAATAAAATAAAAAGGCCAGGGGGTCAGTATGAACAAATAAAGGCCAGTCTCCAGGTATGGTGTAAAATAATATGGATGAACCTCTCAACTCTGTCATATAAGGAACTGATGAGTGAACTGATGGTTTCCTTTTACTAAACTGCTTGATATTCCCTTCACACCCTGATTATAACCAATTGATTAAATGTTCTAAAAAATAAATAAATATATATATGTTGTCACCGGTGGAACAGACTGAACTGAAAAAACACCATGTCAATCAAACTGAACTGCTCCAAAAATCAATTAAATATGGCGCGGCCATGGCTCTGTTAGCAGATAACTGAAGGGATGGCGGTTCAAATCCAGCTCTGCCCTATTCAGTCCGTTGTGTCCTTGGGCAAGACACCCTCCTTGCCCCCAGTGCCACTCACACTGGTGTATGAATGTTCGGTGGTGGTCAGAGGGACCGTAGGCACAAAATGGCTGCCACGCTTCTGTCAGTCTGCCCCAGGACAACTGTGGATACAAATGAGATTTTCCACCAGCAGAGGGAGAATGTGAGAGTGAATGAATAATGGATCACTAATGTAAAGCACTTTGAGTGGCCAAAAAAGCACTATTTAAATCCAATGCATTATCATTATTATTAATGTATGGCCCAGGCTTAGGTTCATCATATTTTTTCCATCTATAGAACGCTGCATCAACTCATCATCATCATCATCATCCCAAATTAGAGTGTGTATTTTGTGAAGGCAAATTCATGAGTGACAATGATGTCTCATGCTCTCTGAAGTTTTCTATCACAAGACTGATGACCCTGATCTATCCTGGCAATGTCCAGTCTTTTAGACATAAGAGGACATTTACTGCATCAGGTAAGGTTAAATACCTTCTTACAGCTGAAACAATATTAACCACTGCAGTATTTACTAGGGGTATGACGAGATTTCGCGAGATGTAATTTGGTGAGATTTCTTGTCGCTTTAAAATTCTGTCTTACGTAATTTGTTATCCAGCAGCAGCCAAAACGATGCCAGAAAACACAGGTTTTACTATTGAAGACGCCCCCTCCACTTTCAAATGTTTTGTTTGGCAGCAATTTGGGTTCCTGGCACGAATGATAAATGGAAAGAGAATGAGTGATAACACACGAACAATATACAGACTGTGATGGTGCAACTCTCTCTCTCTGTCTGTCTCTCTCTCTCTCTCTCTCTCTCTCCGTCTCTCTTACTGTTACTCGGGAGTGCGTAAAGCGTGGCTCTCCTGTGACACACTGTTTTAACTGGACAGTATTTAGACCTCACAACCCAGCTGTTGTGGGCAGCAGATGTCCACCCCAAGGTGCAAACACTGGCGTACATCGCGGCTAATACAAGCACAACACAGAGTCATTTCCAGCAGCACCACAGCTCAGTACTCAAATAAACAACTACACCTGCCAAGAAGACACCAACAAACAATGCTGACAAACACATTCACACTTCAACTTCCACTGTCAAAAGGCACATTTGATTTTGGAAAAAGGAGAAATATACAATTGTATTTATTTTATTTAAACTTTTACAACATTGTATTTTAGTTTCAATTTGTAGAGGAAGAAGTTCATTAAAAGGAAGAAGTTAATTAAAAGTTAACACTTGCAGAGTTATAAAATCCATGTGCAAGTCAGTTAAATAAAAGTCTGTTGTCCATTCATATAATTTATAATTTAGTTTTCTTAAAATCTTATCTCGATCTTATACTATATATATATATATATATATATATATATATATATATATATATATATATAAAAATTTTCTCTTTTTCTTTTTATTGACATACTATATGTTGAATGTTGCAGTGTTACACCGAGACAAATTCCTAGTTGTATACTACATATGTACTATACGAACAATGGCAATAAAACTCTTTCTGATTCTGATTCTGAACCCAATCTCGTGTCTCGTCTCGTCTCATCACACCCCTCATATTAACCCGTGCAAGGATCTGAGCTAGGCAGAGAAATATGGTACGTGCAGATTTATTTTTGGCCAGGCAGTGTATTAGTGACATTAGGATGTAAAGTTCACTGGAAAACTGTTTTGTCACTAACATATAAATCACTAGGAAATGTAACAGTCAGATAGGTATGCACTAGGGATGCACCGATCCACCTTTTTTTGTCCACTGATCCAATACTGATATATATCTTAATATCTGCTGATACTGATCTAATACCAATACAAGGAAAGAGGAAAAACAGCACTGAATTAGCAGACAGTTTGGTTCATTCTGTGTTGAAAGGCAACATCAGACTTGACTTTAGCATAATTTAAAAAGTTTTATTTAAATAATAAATAAATACAGAATGTTGTGGTTTACTTTTTTAATAAATGTGCAAAAGACACGCCCAAGAGTTTTTTTTTTTTTTAATCTTTGTTTTAGTGCAAAAAATAACATTTAATTATGAAAATATTTACATTTACAAACTATCCTGGAATGATAAAATGCAAACAAGCAGAACAATGTGAAATGCCTAAAAAAATTAAGCACAATTTTCACAATTTCCTGCTTCTGTTACTAAGAATTTTATGTCTTTGTCAATCCAATCCATAATGCACATGTAGAAAGGATAAGTTGAGGCAGAATATTGTTAAAATTCCACTTTCTGTTTGTTTGGGGTTTGTTTTTTTTGTTTTTTTTTTAGAAATTTCTGTTTCTTTCATGTGATTCACATCATTCTTCTTTGAATAATTTATAAAAGTAAGCATTTATATAATTTATTCTGCACTAAAACAAGGACAAAAATGTTAAATTGTTATTATTTATTAGTATTATGCTATTATTCTACCTGAACTGGACTGGAGATCAAATCATCCTGAATGTGGTCCCTCAAAGAAAATACATTTGAGACCCCTACTCTACATCTTAAATACTAGCAGCATACATTTCAGAAACTCTAAATATAACTTGAAATAACTTGTCTCACTTGTATTTAATCTACCAAGCTGATTGGTATAGTAGCTGTATTTTTACTCAGTCTTTCAGGTCTAGTTTTTTTCTATATTTACCCACTTGTCCATTAGGGGAGATCGGCCAGCATCAGTTTTCAGTGCTCTCTATAAATATTATAAAAGGAATAGATTTCAAAGGGGTCAGAGTCAATCTAATACTCAGCCAGTAGCAGGTATGTTGAAAGCAAAAGTATTTTCTGTCCCACTTTCCAATTTTTATTCTTGTCAGCTTCTCCAGTTTTCTTGCCATCAACTCCTCATCTATCTTCTGTCTCTGTAGTTGTGAAAATCCCTCTTTCTCTCTCCAGTCATTCTCTTTTCTATCCTGCTCTCCTTCTTCTTTTTCTTCTTCTCCTCCTTCTTCCTGCCTCAGCCCTCTGGCCTTTCTCCAGTTCCACACTGGATTTCTTGTCATCTCTCTCTTTTTCAATGCATGCCTCCGTCTTCTATCCTTCTTCTCTGGCCTTTTTCATCTATTCCCACCCATGTTCATTTTTAATGTCCCACTTTCTAGTTGCCCTCCTTTCTTTTCTTTCCGAAAATCAACGAGCACACTCTCTTTCAAATGACTGAATATATTCACTCAAAAAAACCCAAAAAAAACCCCAAAATCTTATCAAGTGTATTTTTTTTTTTTTTACATTTTCCAGTCTAAATATCTCACTGGACTTGAAATAAGACATAATCAACTGGATGAGGAACTTTTTTTAATGAGATATAAGAACTGATTAATAGAAGATAGATCTGGAAAAATCTGGTTTCAACAAATCTGACCAAGGTTATTTTCACTTGTTCCATTTGTTTTGCTCAATTCAAGATTTTTAGTTATTGCTTAATTCAAGCAAAATAAAACAAAACAGAAACCAAAACAAATCTAAAGTAGAATTTTTAAATCGTATTTTGAGGTATCTAACCCAGATAGTTTCACTTGTTTCATTGGCAGATATTTTTTGTTTGTTTCTTCCAAGCAAAAATATACTGTATTCTTTTGTTATGTACTGATTTCGTACTCATTTTTTTCCAGTATTGACTAAGAAAACCAAATGTAAGTTACAATAATAAGTAAACAATTTGAACAAATCGTCCTGTATTACCAGCGTTGTGCTCTATCAAAAAGCAATGACAAGTTGAATATGTGAGGTTGTCAGGTTTTGTTCTGTTACAGTCCTGTGGTCTGGATGTAGATCGATCTGTCAATAGAAGTGGGCGAGACTTTCACTGAAGGAGAACTCTGCTAATTCAATCAGTCTGTATATGACTTCTATCACTGCTCGATGGGAACAATATTGATATTTCTAACCTTTTACATGTTAGAAACTGTTATAAAAATGTCCTTTAATAAGATGAAGAGATGAATTGACTGATCACAGTGGGCTTGTCTTTGCGTCGTCTTATTCTGCAGCAGAGTACACGCAGTAGTCTGAACAGGGTAGCTCGTCGAAAAAAAAGGTCGTACAGAGGTTTTATACAAGGTGGTTCCTGGGCAGATGGAGGATGTATGCACAGTACCATTTCTAAGAGGCCATATGGGTGTTGATTTCTTTGAGTGTACCAGGACATTTCCTCTATGTCTGGGATTGGTACGAAAGTCCATTTGACTGATTGAGATTTTAATTTAAATTTTATAATCATAATAATGGATTTGATTTACATATAATTCATTAAAAAAATTCAGAGCTCTAGATTTCTGAAAACTATGAGCAAAGATACTATCCCAAGGAAGATACACGCAACGTTTTAGATAAATGCAGAAGATTGTGGAAATCTAGTCAATGGTGTCCTTCACACTTTGTGTTACTCAAAGTCAAATGTCATGGACCTAAATTAAAGACCATATATGACTTCCTATGAGTTCTCAATAGTAAGTATATTGATAACCATGATGGTATTCTCTTACATGATATATGCTATCAAAATATAGATCATAATAAGTAAAGGCACATTTTTAAAATTAAAAAAATTCACCAAAATGTAAACTTCAACTTCTCAAAACTGTGAAGAAACTTTGTAAACACTGTCCCAAGGAAGCTGTACAATTTGAAATGAATAGTAGTAGTTAATTAGTTAGTAATAGTAGTTGAAAGTAGTTTCATAAAAGACGGTTATAAGAAATTGCTAACGAAAAGTGATGACAAACATAGATGTTGAGCACAACTTTTATAACAAGTAGACCCGTTTACATGTGCAGCCAGGACTCAAAAACAATGGCGCTGCCCGTAGACCAGTATTATGAGCTGTCAGACTATACTACAGTAAATCAGAGTCTTTTCACGATTGAGAATGCTACATAAATAAATTAGCACTTAAAAGTGGGCATGGCCTACCAGATCCTTACTTGATAAAAGAGTGTACGGACGATGTCTGTAAGTTTCCAAGGGTACAACAGCCTCACATACGTACTTAATTGACAAGCCTTCTATGTACACTTATAAAAAACTTTGCGCCTACAAGTTTTTATGACTATGTTATGTGTGGACATGTGTAAAATGTGTTTTACACCGACACAGACATAAACATCTGTGACTGAAGTTTACCAAGTCAGCATCAGGTCCACGAGGTCTGGGTGCTTTACAATAAACTGGATGGTTCTATTTAGACAGATAACTGCACATGTATGGCAGGGTAAACATCCTACTGGACTGAGGAAGTTGTCATTTGCCCTGGCAGGGGGGTATTCCAAGTAGGTGGTTTAGTGATAAGCCTAGTGATAAAGTTTTAGTGATAAGGTTTACCACCACCTAGAGGTAGTGGTAAAGCTGATAACAGAAGAGCCTGGAGTCCTTATTGTCTTAACTAGGGAAGGCTAGCAGGCTACTCTGTTAGGAAGTTTATCACTTCCTGTGACTTAACCTACCCAGGCTAATCACTTATCTACCTACTTGAATATCCCCCATATATTTCTTTTTATTTTCGATATATACTTCATTGTAGGTCTGGGTCATGCTGCAGCAGGTTTATTCAAGGTCCAGATTATGGTTAGAATGTGAAGGACAGAGAAATGGCCATTACTCATCATGCTCTCATCTCAGTCCAAACACTTGATCACTTTAACCATAGACGTCTTATTTTTAATGGATGAGATCCAGATGGAATACTATACAGTTTAACCCTGTCCTTATAATGATTCTGACAGCCGACAACACAACAACTAGACATTTCTAGCTATCCTTTAGCTTTGTCGTCTATATGAACAAGGTTTCCATACAGCTTTTTGAGTATGGTCTGTGTGTGCAACTTCCTCTTACGTTTGAATGACGTGGACTGTGAAGGGGGCTATAGACCTGAAGAGAGCGTGGTTCATCTGCTAACAACACAATAATGGTTTTATAATCTGACAAACATGACATCTGTTATGAAACAGCCTAAAGAGGTAGCACTACATACAGTTGCTTCCCAAATTGTGCATATTTCTAGGATTTTTCCATGGACACTTGAAAGGTAAAAATAACAAATGAAACTAAATTGTATAAATTGTATCACTCAACTCTCACCTTCATTTATGAAACACTTTTGCACATATTTGGAGTCACTTGGAGGCTAGGTAAGGCAATTACAGTTGGGGCCACATTTGAAACTAACAGTTTTTTGGCCACTCAAAGCATTTTACATTAGTGATCCATTATTCATGCACTCTCACATTCTCCCTCTGCTGGTGGTAAACTACATATGTAGCTACAGTTGCCCTGGGGCAGATTGACAAAAGTGTGGTAGCCATTTTACACGTACAACCCTTCTGACCACCATCAAACATTCATACCCCAGTGTGAGTGGCACTGGAGGCAAGGATGACAAAGTGTCTTGCCCAAGGACACAACAGATCGACTAGGACAGAACAGGATTCGAACCACCAACCCTTTGGTTATTGGATGACCTGCTCTACCAACTGAGCCATGGCTGCCCCAAAGTGCTGCCTTAAAATGTTTAAACTCTTCCTCTAATGGCTATAAATTGACCCTACACCTATATCTACATACATATTGTACAAAATCTGACTTTATATGACTGGGTTATTGCACAAACGCACACACACTCTCTCTCCAAAAATGGTTATAGCCAACAAGGGGATTACGCGTCCTTTACCTTGCCCCTCGATGGAAAGCAATTTATTTTTCTGTGCAGCCTGAAGCACAAAGTTATCAGCAGATGTAATCCTAGTAGGCCAGTTGCCAAAAATCTCTTCTAAAGCCTACTCTGCATACACCAGGGGAGGGTGAGATGAATGCACAGTCGAACGGTGCGGTGGATAATCTTCACTCACTGTCCTTGTGGGAGGGGCAGGGGGGTGCACGATTACTGATGCTGATTTTATCCCCCCACCCTACTGGAAAGTTCTGCTGATAAAACGAGATGAGAGATTCAGCAATTAAACTGAGCGTCAAGAAATCTTCTTTGTAAAGAGGAGATAAATACATACAAATACTAATACTAATGGGTTTTTGCCGCCCCCCCCCCCCCCGAAAATCCCCTTAATTTGAATAAGATCAGTCTTTTTTTTGTAATTCCAATCCAGTGCTCTATCTCTGTTTGTATTCGAGGACCAGTGGATGTCCAAAATATGACCAGCACTATACCTGAACAGTGTGGAGGCAAAACAAAATTTGAGCCTGCCAGCAGTGTAACAGCCAAACTGCTGTATTAGCTCAGGAAGGCTGCAGGACTAAACTCAGATCCCCCTCTACAAATCAATGAAAGAGGGACTCTAGAAATTATTGACGTGGTTTTTGAAGGAAAACGGAAAGGGAGCCAGTAAAATATACTGTTGTCAGAACTGCTTTGGCAACTCCTGAGTGCCAGAAATTCACAGACAATTCACACAAATACAAAATCAACTGACAAGAATAATAATAATAACAATAATAATAATAAAAGGATGAAACAAGCAGGTAGTTTCATTAATTAAATCTCTGACATCTTAAAGAAACATCTCAAGGTTGAGTGCCTATGGATAATGAAAGGTTTTCTGTGGTTCAGGGAAAAGACAGCAGGCATTAAAAAGCTTCACTGGTTGTGATGTGAAGTTTGGGACATGCTGGGGCAGCGTTGTACTGGGATAACATAAAGTCTTACCGAATGTATTTTTCTCATTTTAAGTCCAAATATCTCATCACACTTAAAATAAGACAGAATGACCAAATGAGTCACTTTTTTACTGATATTTAACAAATGATTTGTAGACAAAAGAGTAATTTAAGCTTTGATTCAGGGAATAATGTAATGTGGATACAGTTTGGAAATGTTTAATCTGGTGGTGTGACAAAGTCCTGAATGGGCCACATTAAATACATATTTTACAGGAAGTAGATCTAACTGTAAAATAATCCTTAAAAGGTTTTGGGAAACGCTTTGAGGAAAAAAAAATATGAAGAAGCAGGTATATCTGTTGAGGTTCTCTGTGTTTCTACGGTTTCCATTTGTGACTTTATCTCATCGAAAGTTCATCTGAGGACTCAAAGATCTTGGAAATCCTTGAGGAAAGAATCACTGTCATGATATTTTGAACTTTGTGTCTGGAGATGCTCAACGTACTTGCATGTTTAAATAAATGTTTTTGACAGATGTTTAAAAATGCACACATCAATGACAGTGCGATTTACACAAGGAGACATGTAACCTCATTCTTTTTTCAGTCTTCACCACATGCCCAAATCGAGCAGAAAACCAGCCTTGTTGGTCTGTCAGAGCCATTTGAGACGAGAAAGAGGAAGAAGGGAAAGAGATTTTAACAGCCAGTGGTAATTATCAACAAGCCGGCAGCGAAAGGCGCAGTAAAGCCTGCAGTCATGAGCCGGAGGTGTTAACAAAGCTCCAGGGAGGCCTGAGGGGATGCACTGGGCTCTGGGTGGTCCTGGTGCTCTGCCAAGAAATGCTCCAATCCGGTGTAAAAATGTCTCCCCAACACCTCACACAGTCATTACCGCTGTCAGCTCCCAACTCCTGCTCCCTCTCTTCTCTTCTTTCCTTCCCGATAAACAAGAATAGGAGTCCACACAGGCCAAATGGACCCTAATAGCCTGGAGCTAAGCACCCACTGATTTACAGTCGCAGCCACGTTGAGTTCTCCTTTCACACCAAGCCTTTTGCTCCGTCTCCAGGACAAACATGCTGAGAAAACCCAAAGTTTAGCTGGAATTGGTGCAAGAACTCAGGGGTTTGTGTTGAGAATCTGCCTGGATATAATGTATGTGGTGAAACTAGTTGTATAACAGTGCGATGCTGATGTTTGGTTTTGACCAAAGCAAAAACCTTTATGGACAAAAGGTGTTTCTTTTCTTACAGGGGTCTGGGCCACAAAACAGTAACCACTGTCAAAATACAGTTTTATATTGACATAAATATCATTGCATTGGTTAGTTATTTTTGATATCTGAATTGGTATAACCTAGAAGATACTGATTACACCACCAAGGTTATGTTTTTTGCAGGCATTTATCTGTTTGTAAATTGAGGTATAATAATTAACTTTTCGGTGAGATGTAAGCAGAGGTGGGTTCATCAAATCAAAGACCAACCATGTATTGGTTCAAACCTGTTCACTGAACACAGGTGATTCCACTAATGATCCCATTTACCTGGATGAGGCATCGTGCTCATTAAAATGGGCTGGTTCAATGAACAGGGTTGAACCAATACATGACAGGACTTTGACTTAATAGACCTGGAATTACCCACCTCTGGATGTAAGAAGTGATCCCCCCCCCCACTGTCTAAAAACCAGTTCTTATATGTCTGTTTCAAAGTTGCTCTTTAGGTGATTATGTTTTATTTTAAGTGCAATGAAATATTTAGATTAGAAAAGAGAAAAAATCATTTGGTGAGATTTCAATTCTTGCAGTGTGACAAATATCACTCATTCACTATTTACAGCTTCAATCGATCTCTCTTGAATGTCTCTGAATGACTGTATAATGTTATAAAAACCAACATAACTCTGAACCTTACAGAGGCACAGAACAGGCCCCATATCTAATGTCTGAATCAATGACCAAAAATAATCACATGCCTGACAGAGGTTTAAGTTGAACTCTGGCTTCTATTATCTTACAAATGGAGCCTGGCAACAGCACCAAATTACCACCCAAAACACCGACGTGAACTTCTAGTGAACTATGAAATGTCGAACTGTAAAATGACCAAAAGAGAAAATGACGATGTGAAGAAAAATCTACAGGTGCAAAGGTCGTTGTAAGTCATTACTTGTAAGATAAAAGCACAGTCTTTTCCGCAGCTTATGTATTAATTCACTTTGAGTTTGCGATGTCGAATAACAAAATAAGCCAAGTAATATCACAGTCTGTCCCTGGATTAATGCTGGAGGAGGGGATTGCTCGATTACCGCAAGATACAAGCAGCATAAATGCATGAAGTGGGATTTCCACAGTGGGTTTGGACAATAGCTGGCACTGTACATGGTGAATAAGGCTGGATGGATGGTGGCAGGATGAAACAAAGCTGGCTTTCTCCTGAGGCTGCCGCTGCCATTCCTATTTAAGAACGTCCATGGAGCCCGAGCACTGGGAGGTCTGGAATTCCAATCCTCCTGGCAATATTCATTAAGGTGTGAAATTGAGCTGCAGAGCTGGACGGACTATAATCACATTGTGGTTACTTTATGCCCACCCCACCACCCCACCACCCCTTTCCCTCTTTTGTCTGTATGTACCCATCATCCCCAGGAGTCACTGCAGGTCTTCTCCATTCGATTGAGGTGCTCGGCCAGAGTATATTAGCATGCCTGCAGGGGTTTAGCTCGCTGAGCCACAGTTATATTTATTGGTCCAGGCTTTGGAGCGCTGGGAGACCCCTGAAGTGGATTAGTTGTAGACTCTTTGGTTGTGCATTTATCCTGCATTAACACTATGTACACTGGGATCTAGCTTTCCTCCTTGTTTAAAACTGCAGAAGGTGAAAGAAAAAAAAAAGATTTTATAAAGCTACTGTCAACACGACCCCTGTTCCTAATATGTGGTCTTGGAAACTTTTTTCATTAAAGCAAAACACTTCTTTCATATTTGTCACATTTTGTTTAAAGTACAAGAAATAAAAGTATTTCCAGCTATATATATATATATATATATATATATATATATATATATATATATATATATAAATATATTATGGTCAATAGTTGCTTTTCTGTTTCTGTTGTGCAAAAATAACTTATAAATGATAAATGTACTTATATCATGCATTTTATACACCAGTTGGTGCCCAAAAGCACTTTACAATTCCTCACATTCACCCATTCACACACACACTCATACTATACAAAAAAAATATACCTAGTGGAAAACTGACCACCCTTGTTCTCCAATTAAAAGTTTTTGTGCAGACAAGAGGTGATTTTTCAGGCATAGCGCAAATGGTATATTACACAAATCTGCAATGGAAATACATTTTTCTACAAGTTGAGTCACATGAATTAAAAAAAAAAAAGATGTTAATGGATGTTGCAACAAGTGAAGAAGAAGAGTTTAAAAAAAACGGGAAACTCAATCCTTTTTTTAATTTAGTAGGAGATAATAGGGGTAGCATATAATAATAATAATAATAATAATAATAATAATAATAATAATAATAATAATAATAATAATAATAATAATAATAATAATAATAATAATAATAATAATAATAGTTCCTGTCAGATTTATAGAGCAATGATTCACTAAAAACTTCTTTAATGCTGGCAACTGCAGCTATGGTTTAACAGTACCTGTTCTGTCATTGTACAAATGTAAGTGTTTGAAGGACATGAGGTCGCCTTTACATACATACATTTTTTCCAAGCATGAGTCAACAGAAACCTTGAGATGTTGGCAATTTAATAAGCTTTTTCAGGCAACACTTTAATCCACAGAATGTAATGTTTCTTTAGGGTTAAGGGGTGGAAATTTCCTTTCAGGATCTTATAATTCAAGTGTTCTGAAGTCTCATACAGGGTATTAAATATTTAATACCAGTGAGAATGTGTAAAATATATGTGATTAATGAGTTAAAGACATATACGAAAGACTGCTCAGACTAGATGCAAGTCAATGTGCAAAAATTAAGCATCACCATGTGTATCTCTGCTGCTACGGTGGTAAATAATGAAACCAAGCTAAAAGTGTTTCTTACATGAAAGGAAGCAATCAGCATTTGAGGACATGAAGAGGACAATGAGAAAAAATAATGACTAAGACCTTGATTTATGTAAAGAAAAGCTGAGATTTGTAGATTTAGTTGCAACTGCCTGACTGATCAATGCGTTGTTTGATGCTTTATTTTCACTGGTTGTTAAGTAGACGTTACAGCAGCTACAAACTATGAGAAGATGACGGGCAAATGAAAATATGATAGAAGCAGATGACTGTTAATTGAAAAGATGTGTTTTCAAATACCCTATACTCATGTTTTGTTTTTTTTTTTTGGTCTGTTTGTGTCAGAGAGCTTGAATCATACAAGGAATTCACTATATTGTTTAGTTGATGAGGATCACATTTGTTCATGATGTCATTTGGGTGTGTAATGGAATTATATTGTGTCTTAACATTGTATTATTTTCTTTATTCTTTGTATTATTACTTTGTCTTTGTAAATCACATCAGTGCTTAACCCAGGACATGTTTAAGCGATAACCAGTAGGGGGTCTAGTCATCGCACCTTTCCAGACTGTGTCTCCTTTCGTTGCAAGTTGGGGGTCTGGTTATGACACCTCCCCAAATCCTTGTGTTTCCTGTGATTGGCCAGTTGTATCTGTGTAAGTACCTGTGTTTCTCTTTGTTGGGCAGAGATCTCTCCACACACATGCTACCATGTGTGTGTTCTGTCTTGAACAAAACTCATTACAATTATTTTTCTAAATATTATTCTGATTCCAGCTTCGTTCTTAATTAAACTGAAATAATTCCACAACAGGTGCTAAACCAAAAAATCTGGAAACCACACATCTAAGCCAAATAAAATATTTCTACAGTAAGCTAATGGCTAAAAGAACAAGGTTTATGCTGTCAGGGGTTGACAGCAAGGATACATCCCAGAGGGGAAAAAATAAAAAATAAAAAATAAATATATATATATATATATATATATATATATATATATATATATATATATATATATATATATATATATATATATATACACCAAATCTACCAATGTTAATTGCTAGATAATCAATATGAACTTTGAGCTATACTGCAAAAATCTAAATTTCGTCATCTAAACGTCATCTAAAATGGATGGAAGTTTCTCAAGTGCCTGTGCGGGTTATTAGTGGAGTCAGCTCAATATGAAACTTTTGTTTTGCAGATTCTGTTTTTGTCCTTTGTTTGGTCAGTGTCAGTTAAATTAATCCAAATGTTGCTGTATTTCCCTTTTTTTTTTACCTTTCCATTCAGTTTTCACTGCAGTCTCTGTGGTCTCTCATCTCCCTCCCTACTGTGTGTGTGCTACAGTATGTGTGACCAACACATCACTAATTTCTTTATGTGAACGATAAATATCACAATATTTATCGTTGCAATGTTGTACAACCATATAACCAGTTTTTCTGATATTGTACCTCCCTACTGAGTGTGTTCTGGTACCAGACTGACCTCCCTTGAAAATCCACCTGAAATCAGATCATAAATTTCTTTTCCTATTGTAGTGAACTTACATTGAACCATAAAACAAACTAAAATAAACTTCTAGAAGTGCAAAAGTATTATGGGTTGCAGCGTGCGTCTGAGTACATACTGCCATCATCTTCCTCATCTCAAAATAAGGAGACTACAGAAGTGGGTTTGACACATTTAACAGCTCCTGTTTAGCGACCTGAAGGTACAGCAGCAACAACAGGATACCTTATCAGCGTCTTACCAGTGAACATACCAGTCTGTTATGTTCCTTTTAACACAGACTGGAAGAAAACGATAACTGCTGTTGTGTGCAGACATCGTCCCATTCACGAAGCTCACTGAGAAAACCAAACCAAATAAGAAATGGATTTTCAATGTAGCTTTTTTGTTTTCATGGACTGATTTGCTTTCATTTATTTCTTTTGAGTGTCAAGTGATTGACAGGAGGTAGAGAGCGCTCGGCTTAATGCAGCAGTGATAAAAATACACTCAGTGAAGTAAGAAAAACAACCAAAGAACTTTGAATATGTTGTAATTTAAGTCAATTTCCTTTTCAATTCCAAATCAGTTTTAAGAGCTAATTGGTTTCTGCTCATTCTCTTTTTAAAGTATTAGGAAATGAGCAATGTTGGCAAATGCACTCACATTCTGTACTTAAACAGAAGTTCAGCTACAAATGTGAAACCCACAAAAGTAGAAGTACTGATTCAACTCCTTTACTTGAGTAAAAGTTAAAAAAAAAAAAGTCAAACTTCTGAATTGTAACAAAGTACAAAGGTAAAAAGTAAAAGAGCTTTTTTTTGCCATGAATAAAACAATACTTATTTAACAAGTCAAAATCTTAAATATTTCTGTTTTCTAATTCCACAGTGAATGGTACTGACTGCAGTTCAGGACCACGTCTGGTACTCAACAGGTAAAATGCGAACACTTGGGGATGAGTAAAAAAAAAAAAGAAGAAAAAGTGAACCTATGCAGGACTCTGACCGTCTCCTCTACTGATTAATTTACCTGAAGCAACATATCCATTTCGGTTGAAAAATGTACAGTATGAGTCTATTCCGAGAATGTAAAGAGTATAAAGTACAGATATTTATACAAAAATGTAGGGAGTAAAAGTAAAAAAGTTGCCAGAAAAAGAAATACTTAAGTACAGATACATAGAAAATCTATATAAGCACTGGAGAAGTGGATATACTCAAAATTTTTGCATTAAAAAAACTACAGAAAAACACAATTTCGGTGCTTTTGGTACTTTTTTGGGGGGAACTACTTTTGACCTGGCCATGAGTTAGCCCGGTCCTATCAGGCGTGTGTCTCCATACAGAAATGGAACCTTTCGATGACATTATTATATCGCATCAGTTGCTATGGTAACATCACTAACAAAAAGTACCAAAACAAAGCAGCAGCAGATGAGGACATCACAAGACTAGATGTGAACTCGGGATGGTGAAATGTATTAAAACATTTTGATTGATCACTGAGCGGTTGTAGTTGGTCACCGAGAAAAGAAAACACTTGCTTTGTCGGCTCACACACACACACACACACAGCCATTTACACACTGTGGTGCTTCAGTCACTTTTTGAACACACTGCAAGGTCCAGCAATGTTATGTTAAAAGTTCATTTTAAACCATCACACATAGAGAAAGCATTTGATTTTCCAGTAAATTTTGCTGCTAAATTAGTGTAAAAAAAAAAATACAATGTTTAGCAATGTCCATTGCCATTTTTCACCCGTCATGTCATTTTAAGTAGGTCTGTCTCATGTTTGTTTTTTAACCGACGGCAGATTATGACCAGACAACATTGATGTGGTCAACCATCTGTCAAATGGTCATCGGCTAACATCCGTAACTTGGACATGGATGAAGTTGGGATGTTTGTGTTGTTGCTTTACACAGTAATGGTATCAGAGATTGAAAGAAGAACAACCGGGAAGTTCCTGTAAAATGGCCTAGATGTTCCAATAGTAGAAACACGCCTATATATGACAACTCTATTTAATTTATTTAGCTAGCTATTATAAAGTTATTAAGATGCCAGATGAAAATAAAATGTAGAAATCAATGAGAAAAGAGACAAAGGAAATACATATGGGAAACAACACAGAAATAAATACAGGGATACAAATTAAAGAAGCAAAAATATAAGTAAGTAATAAATAAATACATACATACATGATACAGAAATGTATTTATCAAGCCATTATATATTCTGTATTTATTTTTCAGTATGGCAGGGTGTGACCTCCATACGCATCAGTGGGATTTTAAAAGTGGGTATACCCAACACTGACTGAAAAATAACAATTACACTAAGTACAATAACAAAGTACTTATACTTTGTTACTTCTCACCTTTGGAAATAATAGAATAAAGTCAAGGATTGGAACCTAAAAATAAGACAAAATAGGAAGAAAATAAACAAAAAATTATTTAAAAAAAATAAAATAAAAAGTGAAAGACAGTGAAACTTCACCAAGTCTTAAAGAAAAAATTGGTACACTGGGAGTCAAACCTAAGCTATCGTTCAGGAATGGAAAGACAAAGCAAGAGTCTCCACAGTGTGTTGAGTTCAGGAGCACATTTCATTGGTGCTGCGCCTCTGGATAATAGCATTCTTTGGCTCCTACCTGGGACTTATTCAGCAAAGTCACAACACTGACAACAAGCCCAAGAGACCTCCTTCCTTCATGACTTCATAACATATTCAGCTAGACTTATTCTGATAACTGGTTCATGGAGGCACCCAAAACATGACATGGGTGAGTTTACTGAACTCCAGATGCACTTTTACCCTCCAGTCAGCTCAGAGTTATTAGGATTCGAATTCAGGAAAGAGAAGTCAGCTTAGTTCACTTTATATATACATATGTGTATCTGTGCAAATGGGTGACAAACAGGACGGAAGTGGTCTTTTTCGGGATGATAATGTCCCAGATCCATTAGACACAAGTAGCCGACCAATGGCAGGGGATTTAGACCAGGGGTATTCAAATATTCAAATCCAGTCCTGAAGGGGTTGGTGTCCTGCACGTTTTGGATAGTTCCCCGTTCCAGGACACCAGCCCCGGAGGACTGGATTAGAATATCTGAATACAACTGTTTTAGACCCATGTGTGAAGACCAGATCAGGTCAAATATTTACAACAAGAAAAAAAATGTAGGTTGCCACAAAGAATGAGAGTTACATCGATGTAACCCACCCTGCACTGTCAATGGAGACAGACAGAGACAGACAGACAGGGAGAGAGACAGAAAAGATTGTGAGAGGGAGACAGCAAGAGAGAGAGAGAGACATATCGACAGCAAGAGAGAGACAGACAACAGGAGTCAGCAAGACAGACGGAGGCAGGCAGTGAGAGAGAGAGAGAGAGAGATTGACAGCGAGAGAGTCGACACAGATAGTGAGAGAGACAGAGACAGACAATGAAATAGATAGAGACAGCTAGAGACAGACAATGAGACAAACAGATAGTTGGAGAGACAGATACAGTAGACAGTGAGAGACAGAGAGAGAGAGAGACAGACAGACAGACAGACAATGAAAGAGAGAGACATATCAAGAGCAAGAGAGAGACAGACAGTAGGAGACAGACACACAGACAGCGATAGAAACAGAGAGAGAGAGAGGCACATGGACAGTGAGAGAGAAACAGACAGACACAGACAGTGAGAGAGACAGCGAGAGACAGACAGTGAGAGTGAGAGAGAGTGAGAGAGAGAGAGAGAGAGAGAGAGAGAGAGAGATAACGACAGCGAGAGAAAGACAGACGACACAGACAGTGAGAGCGACCATCTTATAGGCGTCTTATATTTCCTTCCCTCTGTCCTTACAGTTCACAGCTCTGTCCACAGATACTTGCAGACCCATTCACAGATATTCATTGTTCCTGTAACTATGACGATAAAAATTCATATATGAATAGTATATGTACACTTGTAAATTTGTATATATATGCAACCATTATATCCATTTTAACTTGATGGTAATTAACTTTTATTGAAATAAATAAATAGTATTTGATTAATTTTAAAATTGCTTTAAAAACAATAAGTCTGATTCTAATGGTGAATCATTTCCATAATGATTCTTTTTACCAGTGTTCAGTCAGCTTTAATACAGCCTGAGTAAAATAATAGAACAGAAAGAAAATTACATAAAAATGCAAAAGAGCAACTGCATAACCTTTACATCTTACAATAAGTGAGTGAAAAATAGAGCATCCTCATGTGGTACATGTAAGCACGGTGGAGATTTGGAAAAAAGAAAATGATGAATAAAAGTCATACATTAAACCATATTATGCATTTGAGTCTTATTTTTGGGCTTATCTCATGCCTTCATATCAGACACAATAAGAGAAGAAGATAGAAAAGGTGAGATGCTTGGAGTTCTGCTTAAATAAATCTTTGACATTAAGTTTTCCTGCCGTATCTTTCTGAGGTCGTCCTGTCCTCACAGACTCCCAGGAGGCAACTTGGTACTTACTGCGACAGTGTGCGTGGTCATGTTGGTAAGAACCCGGAGGGCAGGAAGTCAAACACTGGCCGCCGTCGGGGCTCAGCAGGGGCAACTGAGCGCCGCAAGACCCACAGTCCCACTGACTGGAACAGGAAGCACAGGAGGACCGACAGGCTGTGGAGGAGGAGACCCAAAATCATTATCAGCCTCTACACAAATTAATTTCCTCCTCCTCTCTAAGACCTTAAAGAGCTGTATCTAATAATTCTGTTCCAGTTAATCACAAAATGGCCCTGAGTGTCACCAGACAAGAAGGAATCCTGTTCATTTCAAATACTGATGTCACTGACAGTAGTAATCCAGACAGAATAGTCACATTTCAAAAGCTCAGTGTCAGCCCACAAGTAAAGGTAAAAAGGTAAAGTACTTTATTTGTCATTATACACTGTACAATGATATTTAACCCATCCTTCATGCCATTGGGGCACCTGTAAGGCAGCCATGGGCAGTTCCCGGACCCATCTCTAGCTGTAGAACCAGGCTAATGACCAGAATCACCTGGCTAGAGGATTTTACCCTAACAAACATGTTTTTGGGTGATGGGGGAACCTGGAACACCCGGATGAAACCCATCCAGACACAGGGAGAGAAACATGCAAACTCCACACAGAAAGGCCAGCACGGTCCGGGAATCGAACCTGGGTCTGAACCTCAGTCACCGTGTATGTTGTTTTTATTTCATGTTATTTTTTATTTTGTCACCCATTACTGATCTACCAATCACCAGGGCAGTAGCGTTTGTTCATCCACGTTGCTAGTTCCCACTGGGCTGCATGTGAAACATCACTTATAGGCTACAGTACCATAGATAGGTTTGTGATAGCTTCCGGTGGCATTTTTTGTCAATGGCTGTCAAGCTAGCCAACTGCAAATTACCTGAGGAAGGATGAACTTTAGTGACTTAGTTGAATCATGAAGGTAAATATCTGCCGTTACCCAGTTCAGTCATGTCTCTCAAAACGAAGAGAAAGGTTGTCAACGACCACAGGTATTTACTGGAAAAGTAGGAGATAGAATATTTTTCTGTGGAGCACAGAGGCACCCCTATGTATACGTCTGACATTATTGATCAACTAAACATGCTGAAGAGTTTATAGAATACCAGGGAGAGTTGCCAATATTGAAAAAATGTCTATTGAACCAATGAGATTTATTCAAGAAAGAGAGTGAAGAGAGTGAAGCAGCAGTCAAAGCTATGTGATGAAATGATTACTAGCACTGAAAAGACGTTCAAAAAAGGTGAGTTCTTCAAAAAGTGAGTTCTTCAAAAAGTGCATGTTAACTACTGTAGCTGCAAGTAAAGTAAGAAAACTCTATTTTTGTCCAATACTTAATGCTGACCCATACTTAATAATAATAATGGATTAGATTTATATAGCGATTTTCAAGGCACCCAAAGCGCTTCACATTAGTGTTCCATTATTCATTCACTCTCACATGCTTCCTCTGGTGGTGGTAAACTACATATGTAGTCACAGTTGCCCTGGGGCAGACTGACAGAAGCGTGGCTGCCATTTTGCGCCTCTGACCACCACTGAACATTCATACTCATTCATACACCAGTGTGAGTGACACTGGAGGCAAGGAGGGTGAACTGTCTTGCCCAGGGACACAACAGACTGACTAGAACAGAGCGGGAATCGAACCGCCAACCCTTTGGTTAATGGATGACCCGCTCTACCAACTGACCTCCAGCTGCCCCCAGGTAAGTTGAGTTTGAGACCCCTGTTCTACAGTATTGCCAATGTGATTGCCGTACTAGTTTTGTCCACAATTGTACATAGAGTACGACTCGTATAAATACCTTTTCGTGGTTGTCGGAGTCTTTGGATGGGTCAACGCTCTGTCTGTAGCTAACATCAAATCTAAATCTGAAGCCTGTGGGTGATGGAGGCTCACAGAAAATGCACTGAGTTCTTGGATAGTGCAGTGCAGTGAAGTCTAACAGCCCTGTACTGTCAAAAGAGGGAATTTGAAGAAAAGCAGAAGTCATGCATTCTGAACTCCAGTAGAAGAGCAGACACTTGAACAGAAAAAGCATCTACAGCAGAAGATATTTCTATATTTCTAGCCACTGTTTCTGAGTGAAAGTGCTGAACCTCACATTGACTCCTCTCAAAAATAGTCTTCATCGATTTTCCATTTATTACCTGTTTCCTGTTATTCCCTTCATTTCCTACATCCATTATATGTGAAAAGCACTGCTCTAAAACACCAAGGACTGGTATTTTCTATGTGTGTTATTGTTCTATTCATGGAGGCTGATATCAGTGCATTATTAAAAGATAATAGATACTAAATAGGCACTAATAAAATACACCATTGAATGGATTGGATGCCAAACAACAAGTATGTGTGGAAAGAAGTGCAGAAATTTGCTCTGAAATATAGAATTAAAAGTCGGTGGACAAAGAGACAAACATATGGATTGATGCTTTGGTTCAATTCAGCTATAAGCTATAAAAGTTTCCTTCTGCATAAATATGCAGAGGAAGAAATAAATTACACTTTAGAAAAACATTAAATTTCCCTTACTGACAAAAATACATAATAAACAAAAAATATATAAAATGTGGTAGGAAGCTCTTCATTTGTTTTTCTTTATTATAAAGTGTATGTCCATAAATAAAAATGTGCAAATGCTGCAAAAATAGACCACCTGCAATAATGGTGGAGGTTCAGTTTTAAAACGTATGGTCAAGATGGACATTGAAATGAGTGATGTAAATGAAATTCATAAAATTGTTATTGTATTGTATAATTGTTAAATGAGGGGTAGGATTTGTAATAAGTTCTCTGAACTTCAATCTACTCCTTATGAGTGGTGACTCCTTTGTTCTTTGTTCTGTATTTTAATCCTTTTTTTGTATTTACTGTTTTTTTAATTTATTGTTTGTTTTCTTTAAGATGAACTGCTCTAATGAAAATAACTGAACTGAACTGAACTGAACTTTGTTGTCATTACTCAAATAAAAAATACACCAGCCATACTATTTAGCCATGCTAATACTGGGTAAAAGAATACGTCTTTTTAACAGAAGTATAAAAACAGCCCTTTTACAAAATGTTTTCATTTAAAAACAGTCTGAAATCATTGTTTTTGTTCAGTTATGGCTTTCCATTTTTTCATCTGTCCCCACTTTGTGCAAATTTAAAAAGAGAAGAAAAAAAAAGCTATTCAAACAAACTCACACACTAGAAAAATACCAATGTAAAAACACATGGTTGAAATACTTTTTTTTTTTGTTTTCTGCAATATTGAAACTTGTTAACATTTTCTTTTGCAATTTGGAAACCCTTTCTGCAAACACCCAAGCCTCCACTCTCCATCCATCTCACCCTAAAAATACCCATATTGACACCGTATGTAGCTGTGTAACGCAATGCATTAATATAAGTCCTCACAGATCCTTCTCTGCAACAAAGTTATGAGCATTTCAGGCATAGGCAGAAATTGGATTGGATCAGGACTTTTGTGGTATGAGATAACTATGGACTTTTTGAGCTGGAAATCATGCAGAGCTGAAAAGTTACATAATGATACTTAAAACTAAGTATAATCGGCCTCCATTAAAGCTCTATTGTACAGAGATAGATTTTTTTTACCTCTGCCAAAGAGGTTATGTTGTCTGTTGTCTGTTTGTCTGTCTGTCTGTTAGATAGCAAGATAACTAGATAAAGAGGTGATGAAAATGTACAGGGTAGGTTGGTAATGAGGAGATCTGGAAATGATAATATTTTGGTGGTGATCCGTGAGGGGGGTTAAAGCTAACTCAAAAACTTATGGACAAATTTTCAGGATGTGTTAGGGATGTCACAAGGAACAAATGGTTACATTTTGGCGGTGATCCGGAAGAGATCCGGTGATGTAAAATCCAGTGATCCAGAATTGAGGATCTCTTCCGGATCACCACCAAAACGTAATCATTTGTTCCTTGTGACACCTTCATTCAAAGGGGGAGGGGGTCTTCCTTGGCGGAGGTTTGCACTCTTAAAGCGTTTTTCTAGTTTTGTTTTTGTTTGAATTAACCAAGACAATAATAACAATCATCTTCCAGTGGAACAAGTAAGAATGATCTTGGTAAGATTTCTTGAAATCTTGAAAAAGATTGTCCAGATCTATTTAAAAAAAAGTTCTCAAAGCTCAGTGAAAATTTCCTCTCTTGGTGATTCTGTCTCATTTTAAGTGTAAGATATTTGAACTACAAATGACAAAAATACACTTGGTAAGATTTAGATTTTTTTTTTTTTTTTTTGCAGTGCAGAGTATAGGCTTGTTTTTATTTTGTGGAATTTGGTTATATTTAGGAACATCATAAACATGACTTTCATCCAGGCAAATATTTTGCATATCCTGTTTACAAACTCATTGTAGTGTTCGTATGTGTGCATTATAGTGTTCTATTTAAGGGACTGCTTTCATTTTCAAAGTTTGCAGATGAAGTACAGGCAAATGGTGGTGTTGGAAACTTTTGTGGTGCGTGGAAGCAAAACTAGGCAATGGAATAGAAGTTATGCATGTTTATTCCATCGCCATTCAACTCCTCTTGGGACTTAGTCAGCAAATAATACCTCAGAGGAAGCTTCCTCCTTCGCCCCTTTGTAAAATGTTCAGCCAAACTTATTCTCATAACCAGTTTGCAGGAAGTGAGTCACAGAGAGTTTATCTGAGGCAGATGAATTAGATACAGGTATTGGTGGATGGCAGCATCATCATCTTCACTGCTGTAAACAAAAAGCAAAAATGGCAGAAGAAGATCCTGTTTCTTTTTCAGCAATCTGTAAACTCTGAGTCACTGCCTATTAAAGAATTATATCTTATTAAGATACTTTTGGGGGATATTTCTGAAATCCAAAACATTTCTTAGAAATCTGTTTCTCTCATCACTTTATTCCTTAGAGCAGATGCATCTACAACAGAAGTGTCAAACATGTGGCCCAGGGGCCAAATCCAGTGCCCAAAAGAGTCTAGTCTGGCCCCTGGGATCAATTGGTGAAATGAAATATTTACACTGAAAATATTAATCATTTTAGTTGACATTCCACTTACAGACAAATTTAGGGCCAATTCCAACTCCTCCCTTAACCGTCAATCAGTAGTCCTCAAATCTAAGTGTTAAGGGCCATTTGTGACTTAGAAATGGGACACCACTTAAATGTAGTCCCCGAAATGAAACACAATTGTATTGTTTTTTGTTTTTTTTTAATATTTGCACTGTTAACTCTGCCTGTTTAATCATCACCCACAAACACAACTATCATCCACTGGTCCATCAGGTCCACATTTTTTAAATTGTTGTGGACTATCTGTAAGTTATTCATTCAGTTAGAGCTATTAAAAAAATTATCTGTATAAATAACACATCCACGGACAGCTGTCAGGTGTCACCTCATACCACGGCTCAATGAAAAGTGAACATCAGCTAACTATCGTTAGATAACTCTGCGGCTACAGGAGATAACATTAAACCGGTCATCTTATACCATTATCGGCACAAGCATGTTATATAGGCTGTTATCTTGATAAAACAACTACATTACTACTGTGAAAATGTACCGTTTTTGTAAAATTACCTAACTTAAACGATAGCTAGCTTGTCCACACCAGCCGATATTGACAAAAGATTGTAAAATAAAAAATACATGTTATGCAACAATGATGTACATAATCCATAAAATTGACCTAAACTAAGATAATACAATGATTTTCGGAATTTTTATATCTCCATTAAAAAAGAAAATACTACATTCTGGGTAACCCCTGCTCCCAATGCTGATGTCGGAGAATCTCAATATTGAGGGATATACAGCCATCAAACTTGCCCCTCAACGAATTGGGACAACACTTTTTGAGATTGAGTTTTAAGGGAGGAATTGGAATTTACCCTTAATCTCAAATGGGTCGACTCAGTTAAATAATATCATAATAATTTACCAATTATCACAAATCCACATTTTTCTGTTTTTAAATATGAACAATTTCAAGTCATTTTACACTAATTACACTAAAACAAATTATCATTTCACAAAAACATAAATAACCTAAAGAATTATTAACATTTTGAAACTGTCGGAAGTGGAAATTTACCAATATATTTGTTTGTTATTGGCCCCTGAACTAAAATGAGTTTAACACCTGATCTTGACACTGAAAAGTTTTCAACAAAATCAGAAGTTGCAGTGTCGGGCAGAGAAAGTGTGTGCATTATGTTGTGTGTGTGACACTACATGATGTGTTCAGAAACTAATATTAAGCCTTGATGATTTTAGTCAAGGCAGCTGCACATTAATAGTTCTCTGTTGGCGCGACTTAATCTGATGACAAACATCTTCATAAAAGCAATAATGTAGCTTCAGCACGAAAAATGCATGATGAGAACTCTGATGATCTTTAATGAGAAACCCCTAGATTAAAGAGTAAATGGCAATGAGATCTGTATAACAAAAACTCACAAACACCCACTCAGATGGAAATGAGGGGAACAGCGAAAAAGAGGAGGAGGAGGAGGAGGAGGAGGAGGAGGAGGAGGAGGAGGAGGAGGAGGAGGAGGAGGAGGAGGAGGAGGAGGAGGAGGAGGAGGAGGAGGAGGATCTATAAAGTTATACATTGGAAAACCAAATGTGCTTTTCTCATTTCTACTCAAAATATCTCATCACACTTAAAATACAACTTTGAGGAGCCACATTTGCTCCCCAGGGACCAGACCAGTAAAATAATGACAAAAATAATAGAATAATAACTTAGGAATAAACAAATTTTAGTCTGTTTCAGTGCAAAACACACTATAAAAATATGAAAATGCTTACTTTTATAAACTACCCAAACAAAAATGATTGTGAATAACCAGAAAAACTGAAATGTATTAAGAAAAATAAGTGCAATTTTTACAATATTCTATCTCAATTTATCATTTCTGCACGTTCATTATGGATCAAAAGACACTAAACTAGAGGTGAAATGATGTTTCAAATAATTTGATTACAAAAAAATGTTTGCAGCAATTAATTTGCCTTAAAGGTTTCTTTAATTCAGCGTTCATCAGGTTGCTATCATATCACTCTGGCAGCTCCGCTACCATTGTTTCACACAGACTTGTTGAAGTCACGTACTATCCGTCTGAACATGTCAAAGATGTTCGGCATCACATGTCTATGTGCTCAACTGTCAGTAAAAAATGATGGCAGAAAGTAGCATCATGACTAAATGGGGCGGGCGGCCATGACTCAGTTGGTAGAGTGAGTCGTCTATTAATCAAAGGGTTGGTGGTTCGATTTACACTCCATCCTAGTCAGTTTGTTGTGTCCTTGGGCAAGACACTTCACCCTCCTTGCCTCCAGTGACACTCACACTGGTGAATGAATGTGTGTGAATGTTTGGTGGTGGTCAGAGGGACAGTAGGCGTGAAATACGCTATAGAAATGTAATCCATTATTATTTTTATCAAACAAAACATATCGGAAGGGCAGCACGGTGGTGCAGTGGTTAGCACTCGTGCCTCACAGCAAGAAGGACCCTGGTTTGAATCCCGCATTTCCTCCAGGTACTCCGGTTTCCTCTCCTGATTGTGTGTCTATATATGTTCAGCCCTGAGATGAACTGGAGACTCATTTAGGGTGTACCCCGCCTTCACCCATTGGAGCTGGATTAGGCCCCCAGTGACCCCTGCGACCCTAGTGAGGATTAAGCAGGTTCAGATGAAAAACATGTTGGACGTTTGGGACCATTTTAGGCTGTGTAAGGCAGACAACAGTGTGCACATGGCAAAATAGTATTAGCATTAGCCTAAGCCTAGCCATATATTTCATCAATGCTGTAACACCTGAACTGAAAACATCCACACATCAACAACACTTTGTCAAAGTGAATTTAGAGATTCTGGTGAATACTAGTACCTGTTAGCATGTAGCATCACATGTTGTAATTATTTTTAGCAAATGTACCAAGGTAGTGTAATTATTAGGCTACATCTGCTTTCACATATCCAAGCGCGCGCACATATCTCAAAATAACTCAAATAACTACCATCCCCATTTATTGATTGATCAAGTTTAACCTTTTAACCCCTGACAATTATTTCAAGTAAATGTGCTGCTGTGAATTTCTGATTATTTATAGACATAATGTAATATTGTGTCATCAAAATGGGAGTCATTATTTTTTACAAGTTATTACACTGGAAAAAAAAAAAAAAAAAGAAAATCTCACCATGTGCATTTTTCTAATTTCTTGTTCAAATATTTCATCACACTTAAAATAAGACAGAATCACCTAAAGAGTATTTTTTTCAGTAAGATATACTTATATACTGTGATTTTAGGGCAAAAATATCTTGTATTATCATTCTTCTTCTATTTTTAAACTTGTTTTCAGAGGAGCATTTTTTTTCCCATTGTACAGGGAAAAAGATTGTGATGGTGCCGTTGATTAAGATGATGAGATATAGTAGTGGACGTGGACAGATGGAGAAAAACAGACTCAAAGTTTGGCAGAGCCCAGGGAAAATAACTCAGATATATCCGACAGGATAAAGACAAGTCTGAGGGAAGAGGATTCAATCAAACATCATGGACCAATCTGTGCAGCAAAGCCTAAAACATTGGAAACAATGTTGGCTACAGTTGGTACAGTATCATTATTGACAACTGAAATCCATTCATTGTGGATTTGACCACCTCTGTTGGATATCTGACTATTTCTTCTGTTTACCTAAAGCAAATAGAATTCCCTTGAAGGAGCTATGAATAAAATTTTTAGTATCTAGACCAGTGTTTCTCAAGATTCTTTGAGCGCATTTTCATCATCATGAGCCTCCATAAATGCTATCCTGACATGAATTGTTGGATACAGGTGTAATGAAGACAGGTTAATAAAACACTGGACACAGGTCAAAATGGAAAGAATGATGTTTGATGCTGAAATGGCACAGTTTCTTCCACACACCAGGTATAAATATCTTCAGAATAATGCAAACACACCCACAGATTAGAGCGTGGCACTTCATTAACGGGACAAACGTGTCATGAATCAAGACTCAGGTGTCATATTTTGTCTTATTTTTTGTGTCTTCTTGTGTTTTTCTCATTGTTGGAGACTGGGCTTTTATTTTGGCATGTGGGTTCATGTTCATCTTTCTGGCTTTACTTCCTGTCACTGGTGTTTCCCTGCCCGTTAAATTAACCCTAATGTGTCACACCTGTTTTTGGTGCTATTTAAACCCAGCATGTGTTTTTGTGCATTGCGAGTTTGTCTGCGTTTTGATATCTATGGTTTTCTGGCTTTGAAAGTGTTTTGTTTGGTTTTCTGGTTATCGGTTTCTGCTTGCCCCTGGTCTGTCTTTTTGTGTTCTGACTTCTAGCATGTTTTGGAGAGATAACACAATTTATTAATTATGTAATTGTTAAGTCTAAATTTTTAATAAGTCCTGCATTTGGGTTCATCAATACACCTGAGTCTTGCCAAAACTGGAGTTAGAATCTTCAATTGGAAAATTCTCAATCTAAAAATATTTGCATATTTTCAATAAATCACTGAAAAATAATTTACTTTGTTTCATCATAGTTTAGACACACAGAGGTACACAGGGTTAGGGTTAGGATGATAAATATAATATTCCGGGATACCTTAACTGTTTCTGGGACATTTGTTACCCCCCCCCCCCCTCATTTTCCATATTTTCCATGAGTGGAAAATTGATCAGTCATTTTCCAGATTTTCTGGGTTTTCCAAACGTGCGTGGGAATCCTGAATTAGATATAAAATGCAGCCAATTAAACAAGAATTGAAATGGGTAGTAGAAATCCACTTAATTTTTTCTGGAATTAATTTAACCCTTTGATGCATGAATTATGAAAACCTTAGTCAAGTCTTTATTCCTAAGTGTTTTATTCCTCTTTAGGCAAGAAAAAAAGCAATGTGATTGAAATATTTTTAATTAATCTATTGTTTATGGAGATACAAAAATGTTCAATCAGCTGGACAACATTTGTTTAAGCTTTGAACTGTATTTAAAATGCAATATCACAACATTTTTAATGCAATTTTTGTTTAAGAAGTCTGTCAACAAGCAATTGATTTACACATATAATGTTAGTGCAGACCAGTTACAGTAATAATATTATCTGACTAAAACAATAAAACCCATGAATATACAAGAAAAAAACTGTAGAATAAATGTCTACTGGAGTGAACAGTATGCATCAAAGGGTTAAAGATAGCTTTGTAGCACCTGGCAGGTACAAATTCAAACTGTTGGAAGTGTTAGGGTCCAAAATACACACATAAATGAACCACAGACTAATAAAAGTGAGTTTAGATAAATGTTACTCCAACTTCTGCTCCTTCTATGCACTATCTATCTTGGCCAGATGAATCCATTAATACAGGTTTTTGAAGCTGTTGTCATTGTATAAAAGCATTTGAACACAACCTGCATTTTTATGACGCAGATATTCACGACCCATGTCCTCGGTCTTTTCCATTTCTAAAGTACAAGTGTGGAAATCCTGTTAAAATTCAGCCACTAGCATTAGCCGCTAGGTCTCTTGAGTTAATACCTTTATATGAGCCTGTGTGCTGTCAGAGCTTTTGGTGTTTACAGTTTCATGAATGGCTGTGGGCAGTAAAAGTCTGGCTCATAAGGAGAGCGGGTCAATGGGATAGGACGGTGGACGGTGGGAGTTTAATGCAGTAAAATGCTAAGAAGATTACAGCCGTCGCGGGTCAGCCCTCGGTCAAGGTGACGCGGCTGGTTGGAAGCGGGAAAAGCGTGACCTCCAGGACAAGGAAGAAAACATGCACAGATACAGGAGCACAACATGTCCATTCAACTGTAGCTGCTGAATTCTGACGTTCTGTTCCACTTCCGAACCGGGCCTGAATTCACTTCTCGCATGTGGACCTGATGGTTTATTCTGTTTATCTACTAAAGCTTCAAAAGGTTCATAGAATTTTATTTCCACCTCCAGCTGAGAATCAAGGTTTTCTGTGGTAGTTTCCTATAAGATGCAAACTCTACTTTCTTCCCCATCAGAGTCGACACTGCTGTTATTTTATTCTACGTAATAATACCCATAGAAAAGAAATACACAAATGCCATTTCTTTTATTCCAATCTTATAACAGGGTTTCTGCAGGTATCAGCACATCTAATTTAACATACTGGTCACTATAGTGGACAGTTGTTCTACAGTTGTTCTCTTGTATATTCATGGGTTTAGTTGTTTTAGTTCCATATCATTACTGTAACTGGTCTGTTCTTCATACCTGATTTGCACTAACATGTTTACATGTAAATGTATTGCTTGTTGTTATTAGACTGTTATTAACAGTCTTCATGTAATAAAATGTTTTATTTCATAGTGTTCTGATATTACATTTTAAATACATGTTTCTTTGCTTCAAAGCTTAAACACATGTTGTCCAGCTCAGTGGACATTTCTGTCACTCCATAAAAAAAATAGGTTCATTTAAAAAGATTTCAATCACATTGCTTTCTTCATAAAAAGCTGTCCAACTGCAGACACAATTTTGTAGGGTTCCCACTGTTTCCCTGAAATTATTTTCCAATACTTTTTCAGCTGCTCTAGAGACAAGTTATCACATCATACAATTCATTTTTTTAGGAGAGATTATGAATACCGTGAACTCTGAATAGAATATAGCAAATGTAAAATGTCAATTCTTTATAAAACTTGACATTTTAGTAAATCAAACAAATGTTTGCATATCATTCCCTGGTAATGCCATATATGTCATACTGTGAGGAAATGTAGGGCAATGTGTTAAAAACTAACACAAACCCTATGATTAAACTCCAAAAACACATCAATAATATAATACATGATGTAATATAGTAATAATAATAAAACATAAAGCTGATTACCTTCAATGAACTCATCCATTTTCTGGAGGATCTGGTTTCTTAAAAACAATAGAAATTATGTTTCCTGCTAAGAGCAAAAGTCTTCCTGTATGACGCTAAATGATAAATTGTGTTTAAGAGTTCTTCGTGACCTGTCTGTCTTTAAGTCCAGGTTGAAAACCCACCTTTTTAGACTGAATTTTAACCATTACCACTGTGTCACTTTTATGCGAAACCGGTCTTTTTTATCTTTGTATCTGTGTTGTAGTTATATTGTCTTTTAAACTATATTTGATTGAGTTGTTTTATCCTGTGTTTTACTTATATTTAAGATGTAAAATACTTTGGTCTTCTTTTCTGTTGTTGTAAAGTTTTATATAAATTAACTGATTGTTCGATTGCGATACATTGCTAAAACAATATTTTCTTCCACCCTTATTTTCATTGGTGTTATATTGTCACATTACATTTGCATATTTTTCAGTTAGTGAAGATCCTCCACTTATTTGAAGCTGAATACGGGTTCTCTGGATTATTACCTCCACCAAGGAGGTGATGTTTGTTTGTCTGTCTGTTAGTTATAGCAAGATAAGTCAAAAAGTTATGGATGGATATTAATTAAATTTACAGGGTAGCTTGTTAATGGAGAGATCTGGAAAAGATCCCCGATTCTGGATTACTTTGAAAATTTACATTGGGGTAAATGGAGAATAACTTTCAAAGTGATCAAGAATCCAAGAATCTGGATTTCTTCTGGATCACCACCTTGTGACACTCCCAACAGATCCTGAAAATGTCAGCAAAATTCAATTCAATTTTATTTATAAAATAAATGAGAGCGCTTGACAAAAACACAATCAACTACATAGATATAGGAAAGGCGTCCCCTGTCCTTAGACCCTCCTTCTCGGCAAGAAAAAAGTTCAAAACCCAGTGGGATCTGTCCATAAGGTTTTGAGTTAGCTTGACCCCCCCCATGGATCACCACCAAAATCTAATCTATCCCAGATCTCCCCATTACCAACCTACCCTGTACATGTCATAAAGATCCGTCCATAACTTTTTGAGTTATTTTGCTAAATATCAGACAAACAAACTGGCAAAAACAGAACCTCCTTGTCAGACCTCTCTTAAAACGACGGGGGGGTGGGGGGGTGGGGGTGCACGATTACTGATGCTGATGTTATCCCCCTACCCTACTGGAAAGTTCTGCTGATAAAACGAGATGAGAGATTCAGCAATTAAACTGAGTGTCAAGAAATCTGCTTTGTAAAGAGGAGATAAATACATACAAATACAATACATTTAAAAAAAATACTAATGGGTTTTTGTCTCCCCCCCCCCTGAAAATCCCCTTAATTTGAATAAGATCAGACTTTTTTTTTTGTCATTCCAATCCAGTGCTCTATCTCTGTTTGTATTCGAGGACCACTGGATGTCCAAAATATGGGGGGGGTCTGCCTTGGCGGAGGTTTGCGCTCTCAGAGTGCTTTTCTAGTTAATGGATAATTTGGTTAATTTTCTTTACTAAAATTATTCCAAGATGAGGTGATGATGTTGATGAAGAAAGTGGAGGTTTAAAACCATTGGTTCTTACCTTGACATGTTCGTCCCTCTGGAAAATATCCACCTGGACAGACAGACAGACAGCGGCCAAGATGGACAAAGGCCTTGGGGTCTCTGCAGGTCTCACAGTGGTCTGGAGACCCCGAACATGACAGGCAGTCTGGATGGCACTGGACTGGAAAGCAAACAAAACACGTACTTATTTTGTAGGACTTTTTGATGCCATTTATATTGATTGTTTATGAAAAACAAACATAGAAGGACATCATACTGTAGGAGACATGTCAAAGTTCAGTCCTCAAGGGCCATGTTTAAGACCCTAACCCTTCCACATGATTCAGTTTAGCCCTTTAACTCCTGAGACTTTAGCAGTTCCACAGTAAAAAATAAAAGAATAAACAAGCAAAAAAGTGAACACAAATGGCCAAAGTCATCAAAAAAATGAACAAAAATTAGTAATAAACTAACAAAGAACAACAAAATAAGACACAAATGGCAGAAAATTAAAGAAAAAATAATAAAATTAAAAAGTAAATGTAGAAAAATAAACAAAAAATAAGCAACAAAATTAACAAAAACTAATAAATTTGACAAAATAATATATGACATGGAAAGATTTGTGCTAAAAAAAAATTACTAAATAAGATTTTTTATTATTTTCACCCCTGTTTCATGAACAAAAATCAGTTACACACACACACACACACACACACATACACACACAAAAAAGAAAATAGTTTATTTTTTCTGAATATTTAAACTAAACCATCCATTGTGTCATCGCTGACACTTAAAGAGTTAATAATCATCATCTCTGCAGAAGCCTAATAATGATGTAGTGGCTTCCAGGTGTGATAGAAGAAGGAAATATCTAAAACATGCAGGATACTGGCCCTCGAAGACTGGACTTTGACACCTCTATCAAATGTAAATATCATTATCATTATTTATCTAACGAACCACAGACTAATAAAAGTGGGTTTAGGTGAATATGACCCCTTTAAGACCACAAAAAAGGAGTAGTTTGGTTTTCACATGCTTCCAAGGTGCCTAGAAAACGTTTCAAACTCCTGCAAATCTTGCTTTAAATATGAGAACTTTTAAATATTTGTCATCTTGTTGCATTTTTCTGCTTCTTACCTACATGTTTTTTTTTTTTTACGACATTGATGAAAGTCATTGGTCCAATCACAACACAGACGCACATTCTGATATTCAATTTCACACTGATTTTATGTGTCGTATATGGACCAACGCTGTTACTGAAAGACTGATTTGACCTCACTGTCACCCAGACAGACTTTTTTACATTTAATTTTATGCAAATTCCACCCGACGAATCTAATTCTGCACTGAAATTCAATGAGCAGAGGCAGACAGATTGGCCTTCCCTCCATCTGATAGACATAGTCAGACCGTTAGTGGAGGTTTTGCTGTGTAAAATGGACTCTAGTGGGAATTTTGAAATACTTCCACATCCACAGTGTCATCCTGTCAGCTGCACTGGAGCGTTTGGTGAGTTAAGTACTTTTCCTGCCCACACTGATTCCCAGTAGGTCAATAGTTTTACTGAAAACTTCCTGCTTCTCTACAGTGTTGTCCTCATCAGATGTCCATTAATATATTCTGCATTTCAATAACTATACATTGGCTTTTTTATTACTATATACACACTGTAACTTATTGCACAGCTACAAAATGGACGATTTCAAAAGGGAAACAGCAGCATCTCCATCTTGTTGAATGACTTACAGTCACAGAAAAAAAGTATTAGGCCATCAAAAGTCATTCAGAACAATGGTGCTAACTCCTGTGTGGATCATGTGACTAAAACAGACAGAAAACAAAACATGGAATGAATATTATATATTATATTTCATTTGATGGGTCTTTGTGATACACCAAATGACAATAAAGTATATTCTATTTTATTTAATTTTATTCTGTTGTATTCTAAAAGCACTGTTTTTGCATTGGCAAAGTCATACATAAGTGATTTTGTTTGATATTGAATTATTTTTATTTTTAGATCAGCCTTGGCCAATGACCGATATGGGCCTTTCTATTGTAATTTTATTATTTGGGGCCAATACTGACTTTTGTTCTGTCAAATAAATGGTAAATGGACTGTACTTATATAGTACATTTTAAACACCAGTCGGTGCCCAAAGCGCTTTCCAATTCCTCACATTCATACACACACTCATACACCTGCTACCTGACCCTACTGGGAACAACTTAGACTTCAGTGTCTTGCCCAAAGACACTTCGACATGTGGATAGCCAGAACTGGGAAACAAACCACCAACCCTTTGATGACTGGACGACCCGCTTTACCAATTGAGCCACAGCCGCCCCTAAATAATGTCTGAAAATCTTCTTTTTTTTTAAAAGGAAACATTTATTGAACTAGAAATAATATTAAACTACAGGTAAAAAAAAAATATTATTCAAATAAGTTATTTCTAAAATACATAATGACAGCAGCACAGAGTGCTCAGTTATGATGTCAAAGTGGGAAAAAAGAATATTGGCTAAAGTAACAGGCTTTTCAAACACAATGAAAAAAGATACAATGGAGAATGACAATTATCATCCAGCAGAAACTACAGTTACTGCATCACTGAGGTGTTTTTTTCAACATGAAATACTGGTAAATATGAGTTATTAAAACTGTAATGTGAAATGATGGTTAACAATGTGTCATGACAGAATATTTACAACCTTGTCCATCAAAATGACGGATAATAAAAATGTCTGGCAATAAATACAATAATACAATACAATAAAGTACTCACTCATATGTGTATCATGAGACTACAACAGACAGAAAAGAAAACATGGAATGAATAAAAGTACTGTTTTTGTCAGTACAATGTCATACACTGTAGATTTTGCAGTGTTAATTTGGGGACAATGGGACCAAATACACTCTAGAAGAAGTTAAATAAACTCTCTAAGTGTTGATTTTGCACTGCAAAATTTACTGTGTAGGTATTGATGGAAGAACCGAAGTAATTTAGGTTATTATTAAGAAAACATATTAAGGGGATCAGGGAGATAAGTCCCCTGAGCTATTTTTGTTCTTATTAATTTTCATCGTAACAAATGTTCTTTTAGTTGTAAAATGATTTGAAGAAAACATGAGATGGTTGAATTTTTGTTTTTTTCTGTGACTCTTAAGTCTTTCCGCAGGATGAAGATGCTTTTGCTTTTATAACTGTGCAATAACACGATAAAGTTTTAAACTACAGTGTGTATTTAGTTGTGGAAAGTCAATACAATATTTGAAGAGTTCATTTGCAAAAACAGATAACTCCATTTTTTGTTTTTTTCAGAAAATTGCAATTTTTGCTCTACATTCTAGGTAATACTCATTGATTTGATATATTATTTATTCAATTTAGTGGATCTTACCAAATGAAATAAATAATATATCAAATAAATCAGTATTATTTGTGGAATGTAGAATAAAAAAATGACATTTTGTGAAAAAAAAGAAAAATGGAGTTATCTGTTTTTGCAAATGAACTCTTCATTTGTTTCTCCTGTGATTTGTGCAAGAAATGTTGGTGAATTTACAACATTTTACTGTGCATCTCAGAAATGTCAAATGTCCACAAACCTGTCAACATCGGTGTTGACAACAATAACTGACACTTCAGGATTGTAGGACATGCAGCGTCTTATTAAACAATAAGGAGAGCGACTTGTACTTGATTGTACTGCGACTGTTTCATTCATTATGTGAATGTGTCAAGAAAATAAGAGGCTCAGTGACAGGAAATACATGAACAAGAGATTAGACTGACGTGGTGAAGGGAGGGAAAGGATGTGCAGAGAAAAGCATATTTATGTCAAGAAAAGTAGGTATAAAAGCAAATATTCAAATTAAAAATAGAAATGTACATCCATCTTCAGAAAATAAGGGGAAAAGTAGAATGCACGTCATGATAAATGACATAAAACACTTCCAATGTTTGCATATAACATTTACTTATTTAGTGTTACACTCTACATTTTTCAACTGAATGCATTCTGATATTTAATTTATTGAACCTGTGAAAGAAAATGTATCATTACATGAAGATAAAAACAAGTATTTACAACCATTGTCCATTTTTATTTGTTGAGTTATTTTCTTCATTCCATTTATTTTCTTTTTTTCTGTATATATAAAAGTAAAAGATTGATAAAGCTATGGCTATGGCTATGACAAACATGCAAAACTGAATGCATTCCAATATTTAATTTACTGAAGAAGAAATTATATCATTGCCTGAAGATACAACCACTATAACCACTATTATTAACATATTTTCTTCATTACATTTAGTTTTCTGTCTTTTCCGTAAAAAAAAAAAACGAAAAAAAAAAAAACACCAATGAAGCTATGGATAGAAATTGCACATGCCAAAAAAGCAAGCTATTCCATATTTGTGACCCACCACCACGAAACCAGGCATAAGTGTCTGGAAATCAAAACTGAGTTATCTGTGTAGATTGGTAGAGTGGAAACTAAGGTTTAAGATGGTGAAAAAATTATGTTTCTATCATAAGTAGAACCAAAGTTATGGTCATTTTAATATCCACAGTTGGACCTATTGTGCAATTTGCATATTTTTAGATATTGTCCGTTAAAGTTATGGACTGTTTTGGGGTAGGAAGTCTTTAGCAAAGTATAATAATTCGTATCCGATTGACAAAAAATATTCACAGATGTTAAAGGACACTCTGATGGACATGTCACAGAAGTTTTATATATTTTAATAATAGGACAGAATTGCAACGTATTATAATCATTTGGCTTACACCATTGGACAAGAGCATTCAATATAAGCTTTTTCCTCGTACCGAACACTTGGATGTTTACGCACGGAACGGAGACCGGTTTGTTCGGCGAAAAGAGGTGGAAGTCGTCTTTGTCTTGGCTCCGCAATCCTTAAACTTTTGTCACCGCTTAAATAATTGACTCAATAACCACCTTTATTGACTCGATTTCAATGTAATGACCACAGGAAGTGAACATAGAGGTGTTAAGGTACCGTTTTTTGATAAGGTGTAAACACAAATAACAAATAACCTTCCAGCCTAAATTTGGCTGTAGCTCTGAACGGCTCAGCGCGACTTATGCCTAGTTTCGTGGTGGCGGGTCACATTTAGTTTACTGAACATGAAGAAAATATATCATTACCTGATGATATAAACAAGTATTTAGAACCACTTCCCAATGTTGTTCATTGATATATTTTCTTCATTGCATTTTTTTTTCTCATTTCTCTATTAAAAAAGATAAAAACAAGCATTTACAACCGCTGTCATTTCTTTTTTCCATTTTCCTTTTATTAATATATTTTCTTCATTCCATTTAGTTTAGTGTCCTTTCCATAAAAAAATAAAATGAAAAACACCAATGAAGCTATGGATAGAAATTGAACATTTGACAAAAAACAAGGGGAAAAAAGAAGCGAGAAAATAAATACAATGAATGGGGTGGGGGGGGGGTCGGGCACAGTGACAGAAACATGAATATTCCTGATGAAGCTGAAGGTGAGTCTTTATCGTTAATAAACCCTTCATTAAACCACAGCTCCATCTCACTTTATTCTCTCCTTTCTAGTCTCATTCTCCATCCTCTTTCGTCTTTACTGCTTCATTTTCTCCTCATCCTTTTTTTCCTTCCCATCCATTTCTCCCTTTTGACCTAACTCTTCAACCGATGACGGCCTCATTTTTTTTCTCTCAGGCTAAGGGGGAAGAAGGAGGGAAAAAAAAAAAAAAAAAAAAAAAAAAACCTGACAAAAAATGAACAAAGTGAGTAAAGAGTACGATGGAGACACTTTAAGGCCTGATGTTCTGGTCCACTGATGGGTTTATTGGATAATGCCAGTATCAGTCAAGTGTTTATGTCTCTGCTGGGCTGTGAAAATGCTTCAGCCCAGCAGTAATAGACTCATTTCTTGCATATATTCCGATCTCTACTCTTCCGTCATCCGTCTTGGCCTCCAAGCGCGCTACAATTTTCTTAAGGAGTGGAGATAAATTAATATATTTCAGCATAAACTCTCTCCCAGTGGCTACAAGATCATTTCTTGTTTGCTCTGACAGCTGAGACTGAAGCAGAATTGGATTCTTTCCTCCTGAGGACGACACCATCCTGCGCGTGGATACAGGCCGGTGTTTACCGAGCGCCCGGCGTCCGTTCGCTCAAGGACTGGACTTTTAATTTCCTTGGGAGTACGGAATCCTTCAAGCACAAAATTAAAAACTGCCGTCGTGATTAACAGTGAAGTTCATATGAAAACAACTGATCCAGAGGTGGGAATCAGGATGCGATTAACTGCGCGGATCTGAGGTGTCGACGTCTTATTTATTTATTTATTTTTTTAGTGAGTGACTTTTTATTGAAAAGTTTTAACAACGTAAACACGACACAAACACGACACAAACACGGAACACAAACCAACATCTCATTAAAAACCTAAAAAAGCACTTGGAGAGCACAGAGTGCACCAACATATATCAGACCCCCTCCATTGATCACCACCAAACTTCTATCACTTGTTCCTCGTGTCAGTATCAACATTTCCGATAGTATTCAGCCAAATCCGTCCATAACTTTTTCCATAACTTACTACACATACCTCCACTGATCACCACCAAAATGTAATCATTTGTTCCTTGTTCCTATATCAGCATTTTCCTGAAATTTCCAGCCAGATCCATTCATAACCTTTTTAGTTATGTTCTTAACAAACAAACAAACAAACAAACAAACAAACAAACAAACAAACAAACAAACAAACAAACAAACAAACAGACAGACAGACAAATCCCACTGATTACATAACCTCTAACATTCCTTGGTGGAGTAATTAAGTCAAAACCAAGGACATTTGACAGATGAAAGGAAAAAGTGAGGGTTATAATGAGGGATGCAACAATACTCACGAAAACTGACAACACTTCCATTTGCCCCCCTAAGGGATGATCCTTCCCTGTGTATTTCAGTTATGTAATTACCCCGCCCCTTGAAAAGGATGAAAACGACTGTTTTTGGTTTGTTACCCCACCCCCTGAAGGGGAGAAGGGAATTGTTTTTGAGTTTGTTCGTTGTGAGAAGCTTTACGCAAAAACTAGGAAGGTGTCAAGTGGTCCATAATAGATCCCATTAAATTTTGGTGAATATAGGTCAAAGGTCACAGTCACCAAAAGTGTGTTTTCGTAATGATAAGAGATAGGGTAAATCAGGGAAAATGTGTGCAAGGGGGGCACGGTTTCCTATTGGTTGTTGTTTTTTATAATATAAAAAATAAATAAAAACAAGTACAAGGAAAATACATGACTGTTTTTTTGTTTTGTTTTTTCTCGACATTTCAGTAATATCTATCCCCAAAATGTGACCATTTATAGCTACACTTTGAGGCTTTGGTCGGTTAAATGCATGGATGTATTATAACAACTGAATACGGTGGCGCCCCTCAGCAGATACGTCCATTTTTCCCAGTGGACACTCGTGGTACTGCAACGAAAAATCCCATGCGGCCCATAGACCATAATAGTAAAAGAGAAACCTGTAAAACTGTTCACAGGACACCTCCAGCTGGAACACCTGCAAATTAGTAATCTGTCTATTCAATATTTTTAAGTTATGTACTTTTTATTTGTCAAAAAGGCCAGAAAAACATTATTTTTCATGCTGATGTCACAGTCATGTGTGAGTACTCTCAAAGTCATGTCGGTCTGTGTCGGTTTAATCATTTTACATTAAGCTCATAAACAGACCAAGGAAAGTGTGTGTGTGTGTGTGTGTGTGTGGGGGGGGTTCATATTTTATTTTCATGACTGTTCACCCACTCCGACATTAGTTTTCATAAAATGTTGTTAATGTTCCCATTATGTATTTATTGTTTGTTCAATAAAACATTTTTGTTGAACGTCCCCATATATTGACGCCTACTTATGTTAAATAAAACACAAAATAAATGTATATATGACATGATTATACGTAGCTATGAGTGCGGTTTTATTTAAAACTCAGTAGCATCTGGTGAATTACAGCTGACAGAATAAGACTACTCCAAACACTATCACGTTGCTGTAGTCTATAAAATGGTAAGAATTTAAAATTATGAACCTAACAAGCAATATTATTAGAAACAGATTTACTTGAACTGCTGTAGGCTGCAGCTTGTATTGTGGGGAATCCCATTTGTAATTTTAGAATTAGCTAAATAAAATCGAGTCATTTTTACTTTAAACAGCAATCAACCACATTTAACCTGTAGTATGATTTATTTTCAACATTGTCAGTTAATGTGCCTTATAAATCCATCATTTGATTGTATCTATTAAACCACTCAGGCGGCACGGTGGTGCAGTGGTTAGCGCTCGTGCCTTACAGCAAGAAGGACCCTGGTTCAATTCCCATACCAGACCTTTCTGTGTGGAGTTTGCATGTTCTCCTCGTGTCTGTGTGGGTTTTCTCCAGTTTCCTCCCACCATCCAAACACATGCACTGATAGGTTAACTGGTTAATCTAAATTGCCCATAGGTGTGAATGTGAGAGTGATTGTTTGTCTATATATGTTCAGCCCTGAGATGAACTGGAGACTCATACAGGGTGTACCCCGCCTTCACCCATTGTAGCTGGATTAGGCCCCCAGTGACCCCTGTGACCCAAGTGAGAATAAAGCGGGTTCAGATGATGAGTACGAGTATTAATCTACTCATACTCACGCACGCACAATGCTAGTCCTGAATGTGCTTTGATCGCTCTCTTTTTCCGCAAGGCCGCATGGCATGATGGGAGCCCCAAAGCATCATGGGGGGCAACTCTACTGTGAAGTCCCTATGAGCCGCATAATGCAGAAGTAAACCCGGAAGCCATAAACGTTTTTGGGGTATGCGCCAGGTGAACAACTTTCATTGAAATGAACAGTGTCCATCTTTGAATCCGGTATCTCGTTCTATTAATACACCCATGGTTAATCTAACTCCTCTAAACTCGTCATAAATTGCACATTTTCTAATCATCATTTAATGGGGTTAATGGCTTATTAAACCATAACTCTAAGATTGTCAGCAACACCAAAAGAATAATTATCCAACAAATGTGTTTAAAGTTCAAAGCAGTGTCATTAACCAAGACATAACCCCGGGTCTGGGATTATTATAAACTTGAGTATTTATTTATTTTATTTTTTTATTTATGCATTTGGCAGATGCTTTTATCCAAAGTGACTTACAGGGGAAAGTGAGCAATCAGGATGGTTAGAAAAAAAAAAACACAGAAACAGATAAAGTAGAAGTATTTGACTCCTAACCTTGCAACCATAACTCCATACAGTCTTTACTCTAGTACATTTCCAGAACATATGAAGAATTATTCCTAGACGTCTTATTAATACGACGGGGTGTTGCTATGTTGTCACCCGACTTCACGTCGCCGTAGCTGTGGAAAATAAGCCATCTTACCAACCGCAGGCAACATTAACCAAACATTTGGCTGGTGATTCGTGCTAATTTCACACTCCGCTTCCCACTAAAAAGGCAAAGCAGGCGGCCGCCAAACTTTTAATCATGACGCTTTATTTCACACAATAAAGCTCTAATTGGATCTTTTTTTTCTATTAAATTGAAGGTACTAGTGAGGGGATGAAATGTGCAGTCGACACAAAACAGCATGTTTTACATTTATATATAAATGTAAAACAGCTTTGTAACATAACAGCTTTTTGCAGTCCCAATGTCTCATCATCTGAACCCGCTTTATCCTCACTAGGGTCACGGGGGTCTGTGAAGGCCTACTCCAGCTACAATGGGTGAAGGCGGGGTACACCCTGTATGGGTCTGCAGTTCAGCTCAAGGCTGAACATATATAGACAAACATTCACACCTAAGGACATTTAACCTATCAGTGCATGTGTTTGGATGGTGGGAGGAAACTGGAGTACCTGGAGAAAACATAGAAACTCCACATAGAAAGGTGTGGTGTGGGAATTGAACCATGGTCCTTCTTGCTGTGAGGCATGAGTGCTAACCACTGCACCACCGTGCCTCCCCAGTCCCAACATATGTAAGATAAAGATTAAAACGCCAACTGACAACCAAAGCCATGAGTTAACCAATATGGAATTTTTGGGGGCTGATATAATACCTATATATATATATATTTTTTTTTTTTGTTTGTTTGTTTTTTTTTTTTTTTATTTATTTATTTTTTTATTTTTTTATTTTTTTCTGTCAAATGATAACAAATGTCAGAAAATCTTCTTTTCTTAAAATTAGAAAATAAAATTTGTGACAGTTAACCTAATTCATATTACTACACAATTATATATAGATTTTTTTTTTTACTATTTACACATATAAATTGAAACTTACAGATGACAGTGGATCTATACAAAAACAAAATATTTAATAACAGGCAGAATATTTGGTACAGTTGTACTTCAGACATTTTAACATGTTCATATTTTGTCATGATAGTTGCGGGGAGGGGTGTTTGTGAAAAGATAGTTGGTTTTCGTGTAAATACAATAAAATAGCAAGACAAAAATTTGGATTTGTGAATATTCATAGGTTGTTATGATAGCATTTTACTGATCTGACTCACTTCAGATTAAATTGGTCTATATGTGGAAGCTGAAATAAAATGATTCATATTCAGTGTAAATTTAGCATTTCACAAATTCATCCTAGTAACAAAAGTTTGGACCCTTCAGGGACTCAAATTTAACCCCCAGGCTGAATTGTTTGAGCCCTCCAGTCTATAAAGATCCATGTGATATAGGAAAAGGTTTTATGAGGCGTTTCACTTCTTCACATGTTCAGTGTTCACTTTGTCCTTCCTTTATCTGTACTGTTCAGTTAAGGAGAAGGTAAATAAGGTATTGATTTATGTTAATACATATAACGTTCAGTGAAGCGACACAGCGATTACATTAAAGATCTATACAGGCTCCACTGGACTGTTTGGAACCAGAAATGAGCTTTACAACACTGCAGTGTCAGACTGAACAACCAGATGATTGTATTTTAATCAACTCTTTATTCATACCCTATGAAGAGAAAAACACCGTTTTGAGTTTAACTGGTTTCCTCCGAGACAGTTAATCGAACTTAACCCAAAGCTATACATTTGAACACAGACAGACAGACGGACAGACAGACAGACAGACAGATAGACAGATAGATAGACAGATAGATAGATAGATAGATAGATAGATAGATAGATAGATAGATAGATAGATAGATAGATAGATAGATAGATAGATAGATAGATAGATAGATAGATAGATAGATAGATAGATAGATAACCAGAGGGGGAGATGGGGGCTCAAATCACTAAATAAATATTTAAAATCAACAGTTTTCTCCGATGTTTCAGTTCATGTGGCCTTTTCTGCTGCCTGTGTGCGAGGGCACGATATGGCACCTGGGACCGCGTGAGAGTCAGGTTGGGGAGGTTGCCCCCCCGCCCCTTTTTTTTCTCACTACAGCCTCAGATCACACCCGACCCGCTGAATGTAAGCATATTACTAAGCGACGCGAAAGAAACTAATGAGGATTCCCTCAGTGGGTCTGGGTGGCCTCTCTGTGCTGGGAGGATCCCCACGCAGGACCGTCCCTCGGGTCTGGTTTGTGTCCCCACCACGCACAGTTCCTCTGCGGCGCAACCGGCTCAGGTGGCTCGGGGGTCCAGCTTTACAAGTGCCCCTCAACGTGGACTTTGCTGCATGTGTCGTTCCTCTTTCAGGCATTTTGTGTTCACACCGGCAGAAAGAGTCATAGACCACAGCACCCAACTGTGATGTCCAAAACCAGAGGGGGAGATGACCCCCCCCCCCCCTCAGCAAATAGCACCCAGATTAAAGGTCTCATACTTCAACAGAGGAATAACGCTACCTTCTTTATTTTAAAAATAACAAAATTAACATTTAAACGAATAACTGTATTTTCATTGTGTTCCAGTCCAGTAACTCCACCCACATTCAAATACAGACTCAATACTCACCTTTTCAGAGAGTCTACCTACCATGAGTTTTACGCTCTACTCTACTCATCATTAGGGTTTTTATCTATCTTTTATCTATTTGTTGCTTTTTGTGTCTTGAAGGGTACACTGTAGAATTTGCAGTGTTAATTTGGAGACAATGGGACCAAATACACTAAGTTAAATAAACTCTCTAAGTGTTGATTTAACACTGCAAAATTTACTGTGTACTCATACATTATTATTATTATTATTATTATTATTATTATTATTATTATTATTATTATTATTATTATTATTATTATTATTATTATTATTATTATTATTATTATTATTATTATTATTATTATTTTATTTACCTTTATTCTAGTTTTAGGAATTCTCACAATCCATATTTTTTCTTATTTACTTACATTTGCTTAATCAACAACAACACATTTAATTTTGTCTTCTTTCGAGGCCTGTGTTTGTGCTGTGTCCCACACTCTCCCATGAGACCTGAATGCAGCACGACTCCTGTTTGCAGCTGACCAATCAGAGGACAGGCTGCCAACCTCTGGGCCTATAGACAGCCATGATTAATAGGCTTAAAGGAAGATTTATGGTTCAACTTCTGGAAACAGAAGTAAAGATTTAGACTTTTTTTTGTTATTGTGTGTTTAGCCCCAAACCGGAAACACCTAGAAACAAACTGGCGAAGGGTTAACAAGAATAAAACCTTCTGATTAGTATGCAAATGAAAATGAAAAAAAAGAAGACATTTAATGTAATTGTTCACACATGCATTATGCATCATGTTGCCTTTCTGCGTACATGCACAGGCTGGAATAAAGGTCAGAACGTTAGTGCATTTATGGAAATGACATAAACACGGTTCAGTTATTCACTAAAATGGGTGCATTTAATTGTAGTATGTGTGCAAATAAACACACAGAATGAACAAGAACATGTTAATTTCACCCAGTCACGAAAAGGAAAAGTCCAATCAAATAGAGCACATACTTATCACGTTGTTCACATATTACTTCCAGCTCGGGTGTTTTTCCATTTATAAGTAAAAATGCAAAATGTATGCAGCACAGTGACATAATTAATGTTTCCCTAAATGAGAAGGAAATAGGAGGATTTCTTACAGACACTAGTCATTTTTCCATTGAGTTTATGTCAAAATTTTTTACTGAGAATTACTAAATGTCTAAAAAAGAAACACAAGTACATCATGTTGTTTTTTCAATTAAGTCACAAATGTGATAATTTGTCTATTTATTATCGCGAAATGACACATTAATTTATTCCCAACCTCAGATAAAACAACATACCACCAGTTAGTTCAGGATATTATATTTTATACATATCCCTTGTTGTTTATTAGACGGTGTATTTGCTGAACAGGAAATAACAGTGTTCTTTAGTTTGTATGTTTTATGTTTTATTTAGTTCAGTGACGAAATGATGAAAACCTTAGAGATTGGTCACACACTTCGATGAAAAAATCCAAACCCCCAAAAGTATTGACATTTCATTTATTCAGTTTTATGACACAATATCTAAATGTGTTATAGCATTTTGCATCTACAGCAGCGTTGGCGTTTGTCTTTGAAAGAGAAAAGGTTGCATAGCTCCATTATTTATTATTTTTTCTGAAATCAGATAATGATCAGAGTATTAGTGTGTATTAAGGCTATAATGGTATATGTATTCATGCCGAACCGTTGAAAACAGACATTAGGTTGAGTACAGCCGTATACCGACGAATACAGTCAGTGTGTATGTGACCATGTATATATCATACAGAGGTGACGGTAGAAAAAGGACTTGAGGTTGAACAACAGAGTTTACCGGTACTTCCTCATACATGACCATGACATGGTAATGAGGCGTCTCTGATTGGCTCAGAATACATAAAGGAACACCCCTTCCTCCCCTCTTGCTATGTGAGTAACATCCAGCTAGGTTTCGTTCCATTGCGTCTTTTGAAAACGTGCAGGAAAAAAACAGGCTTTATTTCCACAGAGAGAACATGAACCAGTTTGATCCAAATTTTTTTTTAAGTTTGTGCAGCAGCTACTGTGGTGCCGTCTTCACTTGTAGATGCTAATGCTAATGCTACTTCAGATTTGCTGGAATGGGGGGCGGGCTTATCCCTACCGTGGGTGACGCCAATGTCCCTGTGACGTGTAGTGGACAGACGTTTTCTGAGTCGTTCATTTCTCTGTTGTTTTCTATGAATGGTAAACACCAACCAATGGAGGTGACACACCATGCAGCAAACGCAGCATGTGTTGGTAAGTCGGGGTGACCCATCAGATTACAAAAGGAATGATACCTTAAAATGTTGGATTTTTTTTTTTTTTTTACTGTTTAAAAGGAATTCATTATTTTTAATTTCAACATTTGGGTAATTATTTAAGAATATACCATTTAACTTATCAGAGAGAAGTACCCTCTGTATGTAATCCATATAATCTTGAATAACCCTCTTCAGTTTTTCAAATTCTGTTGAATAAATTCTCAAAAGAAAAACCTCTGCCCCTATACGTTCATAGCTGAATAAATCAACAAACGGTAAATTCGCATACAATCAATCGACTCCCATCAAGATGCATACAAAGTTTCTTCATGCTGGATGGCGCCATTTTTTAAATCACTGGAGAAATCTTCAGTGTCTTTAACTAGTTCCTATGAATCAGCAACGCCCACCCCCACCCCCGCCCCCACCCACACACACACACTGCTCCTTTCTAACTCTTAAAACAATCCACCCCCCCCCCCCCCCATGCCCACCACTAACCCTCCTTATTCAGCACCACTCCCCCCCCTCCCCTTTCTCTGTTTTACAATCATACAAGATTGCCAACACTAAACCTCCCCTCCCTCCCAAAACCCCTCACAAACTCAATTCACACCTTTGATCTTCTTTCTTCCTTTTAAAAAAAGGGCGGGGCTTAAAGGTCATAAATCATGTCATAGAACAATAAAGCCATAAATCAATCCCAGTTTGACAGAAGGTCATTTAGTACTTCTCTCTTATCATTTAATTTACTGGTATTTGCTGTTTCCATTTTTATATTATTATTATTTTTTGGTTTAATAAATACTGTGCTGAGGAAGAAACTAGTTTTGCATTTTGTTTCCATACTGTAGCAAAAATTAACCAAACCGTGACTTCAAAAGCGAGGTGCATACCGAACCGTGATTTGTGTGTACCGTTACACCTCTAGTGTGTATGTAAACACACTCAATGACTGATTTGCTTTTGGATTATTTGACTGAAGCTATGTTTGAGTAGCTCTTGCTGTTTTTGCCTGAAACTGTTCCCATGGTTCGATCATCTGACTTGGATCTGAAGGACTCTGGTGGTTGGTAGTCGACTTCAAACAAAACCCACGGTCTTAGAATCAGCCTCTTTTTCAGAGTAAGATGCAACTCTATGAGTCATCCTCGGGAGATTTTCTTTCTAACTTTATTTCAGGTTTTTTTGCAAGCAAAAAAGTGGGGGGTGTTTGAGGAAACGTTTGAGATTCTACGATGTGCTAAACATTGTACAACTGTAGAAAAGTAAAACATGGAGGTCAGAAACAGTGCTATGATTGTGATCTGTCATGTTCATTTTGGGTTTGAGAGTTGCAAGTTCTTGCTTTTGGATTTAGTTGTATTTTTACTCAGTCTCAGACAAAGAGGAATCAGGGTTTTATTTCTAGACATGTCCAGACCACAAGTGAAGGGAATATCACTCCATTTATGCTGCTTTTTCAGTTTATTTCCTTAACATTATTACCTCACCCTCTGAAAGCGGAAGTCAGGGTATTGTTTTTTAGTCAGTCAGTTAGTTATTACCCCACCCCCTGAACAGAAGAGGGGTATTGTTCATGAGTCGGTTTGCAGTTTGTCTGTCTGTCTGTCTGTCTCTATGTTTGTTTGTAAGCAGCTTTACACAAACACTACTAGACTGAGGGACCGTTTACATGAGGAGATTGCAGCTAAAAATGACAAAATATTTTTTATTGGAAATGCCTTTTGTTTACACAGCACCAACGCTGTCTGGGTGTGAATACACAAAAATCTGAAGACGTCTTCCAGAGTGGGGCATATTGAAAATGAGCCAGGTCGTGACTCCGTCTAAACTAGAAGAAATGCACATGTTCACGTTGCGGGCGTCACATACACTTTTGCGTTACATTCATACACCAAGCAGGTAAAGCAACAAACATGATGGACAACCTGGATCCCACAGATCTTCCAGCCGCACTAGCATTAGCATTAGCACTAGCAGCTCTAGTAAATGTACAGGAGTTGTTTCAGCTATTGTACAGAAATAGCGTGCATACCATAGCCGAACAGAGACGGGTGTACAATTACATACGTCAAAAACAGAAAAGGACATGTCGGTGGGCTATGACAGTACCACATAGCCAGCCTGGCATGACTACCCAATCGTATTTCGCCTACTGTTGTGTCTTTGTATAAACAAGGATTTCCTCCAGAAAACGCTCGTCTAATCGCAGATGAAAAACTGAAGACGAGATGCCACTTTTGCGTCTTTTGTTTTCATCATCACCGTATAAATGTCGCCTCATTTTCATGAAATTTTCAGAAAAGCTGCAAGATTTTGGTGAATGTAGGTCAAAGGTCACAGTCACCAACAAGCGTTGCCTGGCACAATTAGTAAATGGTAAATGTTCTGCACTTATATAGCGCTTTTCCACCTTCATGGTGCTCAAAGCGCTTTACATTAGCTTCACATTCACCCAGTCACACACACACTCATTCACCAGTAGGTTTCTAAGGTCTACGGTCAGTCCTACTGGGGGCCAGGGTTCAGTGTCTTGCCCAAGGACACTTCGACATGTGGAATAGAATAGAACTTTATTTGTCATTGCAACAAGTGCAACGAAATTGCAGCTAGAGCCGTGATGCTAACCCCCAACCCCTCAGTCATTGGGCCACCCACTCTACCAACTGAGCCACAGCCGCCCCTAAACAAATCCCGCGCCCCTCACACACATTTTACCTGTTTTGCCTTATTGCGAAAACACATTTTTGGTGACTGCGACCTTTGACCTATTTAGTTACTTCTCACCTCTGCACAGATGTTAGCGGCGAAGATGACAGAGACGAAGGTGGTGGTGGTGGCAATGACAACAAAAATCACAGAGGGGAACACGATGACAAAAACAATAGCAACAACAAAGACGACGTCACCAAACACAGGCTTTTTCCACAACACAAACTGTGAGCTCCTCAAATATAACCACAAACACCCAAAATTGGTCGCCTGTGGTTCAGGTGGCAAAGCAGGACACCCAATAACCGTCGTGCTGGCAGTTCGAATCCCACTCTGTCGTAGTCATGTTCTGTTCACCCTCCTTCCCTCTAGTGCCCCTCACACTGCTGTATGGATGTATTTAAATGTTTGGTGGAGGTCAGAGGGGCTGTCGGCACCAAATGTCAGGCTACCCCAGGACAACTGTGGCTACAAATGTAGTTTACCACCACCAGAGTGAGAATGCGAGAGTGAATGATTAACGGATCCACTGTGTGCTTTTGAGTATGTGTGTACATAGAAAAGAGTGATATAAATCAAATCCATTATTATTAGTAGTAGTATTTGCAGACAAAGTGGGACTGAAGTTCCCACTTGCACCACATGAAAAAGCATCTCAGTCTGTGGAGTGAAAATATGGAATAGTGTGTCTGAAGAAATTAAAAATAGCCCAAATGTCATAACGTTAAAAATAACATTTTGAACAAATACAGTTCGGTATGATCTGTCCGTCTCTGGTTTTGCTTTTTTGTTGATGAAACTTTTTGATTCAACATGTGTTTTCTTGTTGTCATTTTTTGACCTGAAAAAAATTAAGATACTGACCTCTGTAATCGTTTCTTAAAATTCTAATTACAGTAATGCATAGGATAGTCATTTATAAGCTTCAGAAATGCCAATGTTAGCATATGTGGTATATGTGGTGTTTCTTATGTTCTGTTTAGTTTGAAAATGATCAATAAACTCAACTAAACTAAGTGTACACTGTCACCTCAGAGTGAAGGACTGCGGACTGTTTCTATTGACCCTGTTGGATTGTTCCCATCTCTGTCCTGGGGCTAATTCATTCTGAGACATCCTGATCCACTGCCATGTTCCCCAAGGACACTTCGGATTTGTCCTTTGTCTGCCTCATTATCCACAAACTTCCTCGTACACAGCACTCTGGTTCTTTCTGCTATATTCATGTCTCTGCGTATTTTTCAACATACAGTAAACAGTATTTTATACACTTTGGGACTTGTTTTGGCACCAACGGAGATAAGTGCCTGACGTTTCTGAAGCTGGTGAAGACTGTTTTGGAAAGTGAACATATACAAGGTTTGAGTGTTCACGTACAAACATACACGCACTCGTAACTTGCCAAGTGTTTTCCTCAAACATTTTGCTATTTTTCCACAAGATGCATTATGAACTTTTAATCTGCTATGCGGTTGGACTTGTCTTCATCAGTGTTCACCAAGATTAAAAAGACCATTTCTACGGCGTATCCTCCCTCCGTCTGGAAACACACTATACTGATTAGGAAATGCTTGAAACGGTCTCTGATTAGAAACAATTCCAACCCCTTCCCGAAAATAAATAAATAAATCCTGCAGTATTTTAGCTTTGTCTGAACATGTTTGGACACAATTAATTTACCAGTGTAAAAAAAGTTATTCCAACAATGGACAGAGTAAACTTTAACAAGATAACGTCCAGTGTTGGTGAAAATAATTGGAGTTAACAGAGGTTTTACACTGTTAGTGTCATATATTCAGTGTTAAACTGATTCTCTCAAAGTTAATTCAACACTGAATCAGAGTAAGATACTTTTCAGCGTTAAAAGATAATGACTCTGAAAAGCCCCGCCCACCAACTTCTAAGGTCAAACTGAGTGAGAAATTGGACATTGAAAAAGTGCGTTTTTTTCTAAATAAACTCTTGCTTTTGTGGGTTTTTTCGTTCCCGTAGAATCTGTGTGAAAGAATAAAGTTATGTCATGTTTTCTAATAGTTAAAAATCAACACTCTTTGGAGTAATTTATTTGTGAATTTGAGATGGTTTAACACTGGAAATGTTATTTCTTAACACTTAACTCTTCAATGTTGAATGTGAATAGCACTATGACGCTATAATAACACTATTACTTCTCATATATAGTGTAAAACTTGACAGTACTTAGTGTAAAATAGGGGTGCGAGGAGATGTAATTTGATGACATTTCTCGTCACATTAAAATTCTGTCTTGCGCGATTTTTTATCCAGCAGCAGCCAGAATGAATTTGTTTGACAACATTTTGAGTTCCCAGCAGAAATAATAAATGGCAAGAGAGTGAGTGATAAGACATGGACCTTATGCTGACACTGTATACGTACAGAGCAGCTAATACGAGCACAACACAGAGACATTTCCAGCAGCACCACAGCTCAGTACTGAAATAAACAACTGCAGCTGCCAAGAAAACACCAACAAACCACACAACGCTGACAAACACATTCACACCTCAACTTCCACAGTCAAGCGCTAGTTTGTTTTTGAAAAAAGGAGAAATGTATAATTTTATTCATTTTATTTGAACTTTTATAACATTTTACTTTAGTTTCAATTTGTAGAGGAAGAAGAGACATACTTGGTCAGGCTCTGTTTGCACTATTTTCACTCTGTATTGACAGAGAAGAACTTTTTGTTTTGCACATATTGTTTGCACTTGAAAAAAACAAGAAATATATAGTTTTATTTCAACTTTTCAAACATTTTATTTTAGTTTAACTTTTATAACATTTTATTTTAAATTCAATTTGGAGAGGAACAAGTTCATTAAAGTTATAAAATCCATGTGCAACACAGTTAAATAAAAGTGTTGGCCATTCATATAATTTGTAATTTAGTTTTCTGAAAATCTCATCTCATCTTGATCTTGTGAACCCAATCTCATGTTATATTAACGCTGGTGATTTTACTGTGTACCCATGAGTCTTCAGTAAGTTTTAGTGCTGCCCTCTGCTATTCTGCGGATGGATTTATTTCTAATAATCATTTCATCTGAGTGTTATTAACATCTATTTACTTCTAAATCTTATTTTACAGTTTTTACTTGTGCAACTGTTTTTATTTCATTATGTTTTCTTGTACTTTATTCAATTATTGTGATTTTTCTAACATATATATATATATATATATATAGATATATATATACTGTATATACAGTATATTTATTGTATTTGTATTCATACAAAACAGATCAAACAATGTGAACATCTTGAATTATGCAGAGAAAAGGAAACTGATGAGAACAGCCAAAATAAATAGTTCCATGGAATAAAGATAAATCAAATAAATCTCAAGAAGCTTTCACAACCCCTTCAACAACACCATTCTTAATTAGTTCTAGAATCATCTTACAAATGTTATAACATTCCAAATCTGTCTTTGTAATCACATAAGTCAGTTTTCTTCTGGAGACATATTGAGTTAACCAGAAGCCAAGGTATGGGGAATTCATTGTGCTTTTTTTATTATTTGTTTTTAATTGCACAACTGTTTTATGGCTTTAATCTATTCTTGTGTTTAATTCTTTATATTGTGCTTTTTTTGTTTGTTCTTCCCTACAACACTCTGGTCCATGGTTGAAGTGCTTCACAAAAGAGAGAGAGAGAGAGAGAGAGAAATAAATATCCTATATGTATGTAAATATATATATACGTATATATATATATATATATATATATATATAGACACATATATTTGTGGTAGAGGTGTTCACACAGCTGAAACTGTGTGTGTAAAGTGTGTCAAGGACTGGGATTCCATTTGAGGATAAAAAAGATAAGTAAAAGTGAATGTTCTGTTCTTGCGATTATAGTAGAAGACGACATCAAGCCTTGACGTCAGATGATGTCAAGGAACTGGTTAGAGCAGGTTTAGCGTGGATAACTGGTAACTGAAAATGGATTATAAAAGACACATACATGTCAAAATGAACTGAGCCTTTTCCTATTCAACTTCTGGTGGTGACATCCATGATCCATGACGAAAATCCACAACAAAAGAGAGAGAGAGAGAGACACAGAGACAGAGACAGAGAGAGACAGTGTGTGTGTGTGTGTGTGTGTGTACGTCACTTTGGAAACAAGTGTATGCCAAAATGCATAAATAAATAAATAAATTCCTTTAATCCTAATGAGCTTCTTAGCATATGTTCTTGTTTGTCACATATTATCTACTTTCATAAACCAATAATTATATTGATGTTTTTCAAAACAGTGAGAAAATCATCTGAAGAAATGAGATGATTATTCGAGGATCTACATTTTTTTATGAACAAGATCAAATTTAAAACGACAAATGAAAGATGTGAGAAAACTAAAATAATGTAGAATATATATATTATACATTATATATACAAGCTAATGAACATAAGTTTGAATGAGATATACCACATATGCCAACAGTGAACCCCCACAAAAGCAGTGCAGTTAGTTCAATTCTTGATACTGCCTCACACTACTAAACCTCAGGTAGGTCTAGAGGTTATAATTAATTAAGTATCATTATTTTCTGAGTGAAGAATGATTTTTTTTTTACATTTTAACTGTTTTAAAAAAAAGGACTTGTAGATCTATTCATATGAAATAACTAAAATAGTTAAAAAAAACTGTTTAGTTTAGTAATATCTTTTATTGGTCATTTACGTGTGATGTTGATGAAACTCCTCATGCATGTGATTTAACATGTGCTCATGTCTCCTGTACTTCCTTGTTACACCAATAATAATCCCTGATTTTATTGGTAAAACGGGATTTAAGGTGACACATTTAAGGTACAATATGATTGGTGAGAGGCTTGTGTTGTTTTTTAAAGCAGTTTTTTTAAGTGTCATTTATAAATAACATAGTCCCATAGAGGGTTAATGATGATTGGATGTACTGTGTTGTAACCTACCCTCGTATCCTATCCTACCAAGTGTAACAGTGTAATGAAAATGAAAATATTTAAATTAGCTGTTAATGCTACCAAAATATACACAACAGAGAAATGTTGACAGTGATCGTAATAGTTTTATGGTGTTGACTCGACTGTTTTCTACTCTCTTAACACCTGAAGGAAGCTGCTGTTCAGGTTAAAGTGGATTCATAAAATATTTAGGTTCAGAATTATTCATCCAGGACGTGCATTTGAATAATGAAGGTGAAGTGCTTTAAAACAGCTTCACCTTAACCCGTCCTCCTGATTCGTTGGTTGTGAAAGATGGAAATGCCAATGACAAGACACAGCAGTGATGAGTGAGCGTCCTTTTTGGGGTCGGGGTTTTTTTTGTTGTTGTTGTTGTTGGGATGGGGTGGGGGTTTTGCGTACCTTGGCGACACTCGGGGCAGCATCGGCTCTGGTGTTTGATGGACAGTGTGCCTGGCGGGCAGGTGGGGCAGGACTGGAGATAACAAGTCACCTGGGCATTACGGCATTCGCACTCCCGGCACCTGTCATCAGCATCAGTCCATGGAGCTGAGTCCTGACAAGAGAATTAAAAGAGTGGAGAGAGAAAAGTTTATTAGAAAACCACCAGTAAGGTTTTTACTAGTGCTGTCAAATGATTAGAATTTGTAATCAGATTAATTGCAGGGTCCCTGTGGATTGATTTCTATTAATCACAATTAAATACTATTGATGTTTAGTCTAAAAATGTGTAATCTGATTACTCCACCATGGAACGGTAGAGTTAACCTTCTGAGACCCTGAGTCCTGTTTCAGGGACAAGACTTCCACAGCTTTAGTGAACAAACTAAACTAAAAATGTTGTCCAATGCAAAGGACATTTCACACAAATGTTTAAAATGCATCTGAAAAATTGGTTGCATTGTACTGTTACAAAAAAAGGCAATTATTTAACATTAAAAAGTCTAAACTTGTACTTTCCTGAGTCTCAAGAGGTAAAATTTTTGCCCCTGTCTGTCTGCTTTTACAGTTTAAAAAATTTAAAAAATAAAGTAAAATAAATAAATAAAATGAATGAAATAAAATGAATCCTACATTATATTTTCATGTTCATACACTCAAAAAAGAAGGGAATTTATATGGACTTAACATGTTTTTTGTAAGATAGGCAATGCATTAGTCGAAGTGCTAACAGAATGCCAGACTAACGTACACTTCGCGTTAATGTAATACGCTATAGTGGAGGAGCTGAATTTAATACTTTTTCCTGGTTGACTGCTCCATTTTGTTTTTTTAATAATAATAATAATAATGGATTGGATTTATATAGTGCTTCACATTATTAATTCACTCTCACATGCACGCTCTGGTGGTGGTACACTATATTTGTATCCACAGTTGCCCTGGGGCAGACTAACAGAAGTGTGGCAGCCATTTTGCGCCTACGACCCCCCCCTGACCACCACCGAACATTCACACACATTCATACACCAGGCAAGGAGGGTGAAGTGTCTTGCACAAGGACACAACGGACCGACTAGGACAGATCGGGATTCAAACCACCAACCCTTCAGTTACTGGATGACCCACTCTACCAACTGAGCCATGGCCGCCCCATTTTAGTACTCAAATTTCACACAAAAACGCACTGAGAACCGCAAAAACCTACTAAACATAAAAGAACATAATAAAATTCACTAAAATTCCTCAGAAATAAACGTAACACAAAAAAGCAATGAATTATCCAAAACATAATCTAAAACCTTCTAAAGTACACTATAAAACACAAAAAGATGTGACAAAATATCCAAAACTTATGGAACTAGAAAAGCACTCAGAGAGCGCAAACTCCTCCAAGGCAGATCAGCCGCACAAACAGACAGATAAATGGCGGCAAAAATATAAAACTATGAATATATTTGAAATTAACATGTTTATTCAACACCTTCATCATTTTAAACAAAACTGTAAACAAAAGAACTGTAAACAACCGGAGAAGACTGTTCCATCTTGGTTTTGTTTGTATTCAAATGTGGTGCTGTTTAGTGCCCTCCATCTTTCCATCTGTGTATTTGCATATGTTCAACACTAACTATGGGAAAAACTGCCTGAAATGTGTCAGCAGAGATGTTCAGGGTCATTCTGTGCTGATGATAATAGGTTAATTGTGTTAAAAATTTTAATCAGATTAGTCATGATGATGGATTAATCCATGTTAATGCATTAATTTTGACAGCCCTAGTTTGTACATATGGAGAAGATGACAT